>PVJD01002224.1:0-213525 GCA_004026545.1 Mormoops blainvillei | reverse complement strand
TGTTATAAAAAATTAGTTTAATAAATATTAAGCATCTACTGCATCATGGACGAGACAGAGATGTTTCCTGAATCTTTTATTTTCTAGTTGAAGAGAAAGAGCGTGACTAAACTTGCAACCACAACACAGTGCTGAGGGCCACGGCAGAGCCATGGGGCGCAGATGAGCACTGGAACACGAGTTGAGGCAAGGCCTGGAACGGGTGCGACTTAGAAGCTGAAGATACTGCAGGGAAGGAGTGGCGGACGCCTGTGCTGTCAAGAGTTCAGAGAAGGACTGAAAAGTCTCTATGTCATTGGTAACATTGGTGAGAGTCCCGTAAGGGTGGGGGTTGGGAAGTGGAGGTCAGTTTCCAGGGTGTTGAGGAGCAACTGGGAGGTGAGGAAATGGAGATTAACAATAGCCAACAGGCAACTCATCAATAAGTTGGGTAGTTAACTAGAGGAGGGTGAGCTGTAGGGTTAGGGAGGATTAACAAAGGCTTGTTTTGTCTTCCAGACAGTGGAGTCAGTTTAAACAGATGGAATGAGCCTCGGGAGAGAAAGAAGTTGAAGGTGACAGCGCAAGAAGAAATAATACTGAGTTCTATGAGAAGGAGAAGTGACATTTAGAACAAGGTGGGAGAATTATGCTGAAATAGAGAAGGATGGCTCTTTCACTGATCAAGAGGGAAAGGACAAAGATAGATGCGTATACAGTTATCTGAAGTTTTCTTCTATTAGTGTGGGGGAGGAGGAGAGTTGGTGGCATGGTCATTTGCTAAGAGAAAAGGATGAAGTCAGAAGTTTTGAATGAGTAACACAGAGTCTGCAATAGCCACTGTGGAGAATGGGGGGGACATCCAGCCGAAGAGCCAAAAAAGAATTTATGATGGCATCAATCAGAAAGATTGATTTTTCGCCCCTACCCCCAATGTGCGTAGAAAGGGGTCTGTGGTCTGACATTGGGGCTATTAGAATGAAGAATTCCAGGACCCAGCAGGGCCTGGATGTGACTAGGGAGCAGGTGACTGAGAAGAAATGTAGGTAAAGGGGTTTGAGGATGAGGAGCGTAAGGTACTGAGAAGCTAGGATACAGAGTCCAGAGTGCTAATTTGTATTACTGCTGAGAAGTCTTGGGCGGTTTAAAGAAAAAAATCTAGTAACATTTTCTGTTCCCTGAAAACACTATGTCAGCAGCAACATCTAAAAATTATTGAGTTTATACCTCCAAAGCAAAATCTATAGATCAGTTTGAGGATAGCTGGTGTCTTGGTACTACTGAATCATCCAATCCAGGAATATGGTCTATGTCTGTGTAGTCAGGTCTTTTTTAAATGTCTCTCTCATGCAACATTCTATAGTTTTCTAAGAGCAGAACTTGTGTGCCTTTTTTTGTTAAATGTATTTTTAAGAATTTTATTTGATGATATAAATGGGATTTTTAATGTCATTTCCAATTGTTTGCTGCTGGTATATACATATGCAAATAATTTTTGTGTACTAACTTACATCCTGCAACTTGTACTAGTGGTTTTGTAGATCACTTGAGGTTTTCTATGTAAATAAACAATCATGCGATGTTCCCCCACCAAAAATAAATAAATAAATAAAAGAAGCTAGGATATTGGCTGGTTATCCACCTGGACAGAAAGTCCCTTCAGATGGAGGCAGATTAGGGAGCAGAGAAGACTGTGAGCCAGGTGCCAACATCTTCTATAAACCAGGTGTGGGCACTGGGCAGCTAACTACTTGGTTGAAAATGATGTTAAGAATGCTAACTTCAAGCCCTGGCTGGTGTGGCTTCATGGATTGAGTGCTGGCCTGTGAACCAATGAGTCCTTGGTTCGGTTCTGGGTCAGGGCACAAGCCTGGGTTGCGGGTCAGGTCCCCAGTTGAGGGTATGTGAGAGGCAACTCATCAATGTATTTCTCACATATTGGTGTTTCTCTCCCCCACTTTCTCCCTCCCTTCCCCTCTTTCTAAAAATAAATAAATAAAATCTTAAAAAAAAATAAGAATGCTAATTTTAGGTACTTGTTCAGTTATATTTGTGCAAGGATTCTCTGGTGTTTCCCTATTTCACCTCATGAATATGAATAAACATGCACATGAACATGTATACATATTTTTATACATGAGCCTAATATAGGATGTTTTATATGGGTTCTTAAACATGTTTGGGTGAGTTTGAAAAACAGTATGTAAATGCTCACAGTTGACTAATTATTTTACATGGTTGCCTTCAGTCTTTACAACAATCCGGAGTTTGGAAAAGGAAATGGTCTTACGCCCCTTTTCCAGAAGACAGAACTGAGGCCAAGACAGGTCAAAAGGCCCACTATGGTCCTTCCTCTGTTAAATGGAGCCACAGACCCCTGGATGGTCCTGAAGTCTCTATGGAATGTTGAACTTCTAGAACTTAGATTGGTGGTGTGATGACAAAATCTGTATAAGGCACTTAAAAAACAATATCAGCATCAGTTATTTATCCAATAAATATTTATTGTATTCATTGTAAAAAAAAAAAAAAGAACGGTTTCCTAGAACTTTCTTCTCTGGGATCCCCTACCTACCACCTTTGTCCCTGCCTAATAAATACACCTTAGACTTTAGGTGGCCAACAAGGAGGTAGAAAGTTGGTAAGACCAAGAAAAATCAATTTTAGAATGTGAAAATGTCTTCCTCTATGTTCTCACTCCCCTTCTAACCTCTACCACCACCTTGAAACTTCCTTACATCCATTTAGATAGAATAGTCTATGTACCTATCAGCAGATGAAAATGTCTCTCTGGTTCTTTTATAATCAGGCATGTGTTAAGGCATCAAATTTGTGTCATTCCCCTGAGCATGATAAAGTCCTTGACTACACACTGCCAGATCAACTCCCATTTGCTGGGGGCTCCCACCTACACCATTTTAAAAGCAGGAAGGAGGAAAGTGTGATTAGTCAGTAATATTTCCTGTTTTTATCCCATCCACCTTAAATTGAAAGTGGCTTGCATTTTTAATGTACCAACAACACCTTAGTATCCTAATTTATAGAACTTAGTATTCTAATTTATAGTCTCCTGAATTAGAAGAATTATGCCACAATGTCAAAATTTTTTAAGTGACACTGAAACAGAGGCATTTCCTATAGTCTAAAAATTCCTTATGCTGCTTCTCCACCGATCACTCCAGGAGTCACAGGTCCATTTTAGGTAAACTTACAAATGTTTAACACATTTCTTTTTTTTTTTTTTTACCCTCAAATTCTTTTCATAACATTTTCTTTTCTCCCTCACTCCCTTCCTTAATTAGAATGTAGTTGAGATATCAAGTGCTTTGCCTTAGTGCTGGTTCTGCAGCAACGTGGTTTCTATTTTCACCTTTTTCTTTCAGCCACACAAGGGCTGCCAAGCATGCGGCCTTTCTGCATGCCCTGGCTGCTCCTGCCCGCCTGGTGCTTTTCCTGGCACACTGGCTGCTGAAATGCTTCGTGTAGGGAAAGGCAAATGGAGGACTAGACAGAGGAACTTCCACCTTCTCCTTCAACCCTCCATTCAAACATTAGTTGAACACCTGCTGCCAGTTCTGAGACAGGCACCATATCAGGTGCTATGCAAACAGAGATGAAAAAATGGTTCTTGTCCCCAAGGTCCTGTCCTCTGTGACCTCAGGCAAATGAAGATCTCCTTGATTCACATGGCAAAATATGAGGAAACTGAGTGAGATGATTTCTTGAGAATCCTTTCTGTTTTTACAACTGTGAGTTTTTTGTTTTTGTTTTTTTTTAAAGATTTTATTTACTTATAGAGAAAGGGGAAGGGAGGGAGAAGGATAGGGAGAGAAACACTGATGATCAATTGGTTGCCTCTCATGTGCCCCCAACTAGGGACCTGGCCAGCAACCCAGGCATGTGCCCTGACTGGGAATTGAACTGGCAACCATTCAGTTCACAGGCCAGCACTCAATCCACTGAGCCACACTAGCCAGGGCATATAGATGTGAGTTTTAAGAGTTGTTTTAGTGAATAATCTCTTGCTAACTATTTACTCTGCTCTGGATAATTTCTCTTTACATCTCAATATTCTTATGATCTTTCCTATCAATTGTTACATGTTCCAACAATATGAAGGTATTTAAATATCAAAGCAAATAAATTCTGGTGTGCTATGATATGAAATATTATACATTCATTAAGAATGATGATTACAAAAGCTTTTCGGGACATGGGAAAATGTGCAAGCTATAATGTTGAGTGAAAAAACAGACACAGGCAGAGAAGAAAGTCTGCAACACCAGCTATTAAATCATTTGCTAACACCTAGATTTTAACAATGGCTATCCTTGAAAGGTGGAATTATAAATGTTTAAATGTTTCTACTTTCTTTTATTTTTCAAAATAAAAAATACTGTAACTATATTTTCCTATAATAAAAATGAATACAGATATATTAAAATATATAGAAGTGGTTCTTTTGGCAGCAAAAATTTCAATACATATGCCAAAGCCAGATATGAATAATTTTAAAAATATGTTTTACCTTGAATTTTTCAAATCTGTCCATAACATTGATTTTTCTAGATTCCAAGCTTATGTAACTAGTCAAACGCTGGTGCCTTTCTGAGGAGTGATACTCTTAAAACACTCACTTTAGAAAAATCTGAGGGCATTGAGAAGGGAAAAGACCTATATAACTTCTTGATCTGTCAAAAATGCAGAGTTTTATTTAGGGTCTTGCACTTATCAAGAGAGGTGAAAGTGTAAGTCATCAAGAGGTTATTTCAGGAAAAGGCTCTGCAGAGAGCACAGCTGCTGACCATGGATGACTTCACCATGTGAAATAGGTGCTATGAGTTTGCTCAAGCACGATTTGGGATATCAGATCACAAACTCAGGAAGGCCACAAATGCCAATTGGTACAAGTAAAACACCTATAAGAGAAGGTGCTCCCTCCATGGTATGAAAGTGGAAAATCCATAAGAAATAACACATCTGGTCAATGCTTGGTGTGACTAAAACCCATCTATTTCTGTCTATGGAGGGGGAAGAAAGAAAATGCAGAAATGGCCAGTAGCTGAGGATGCCTAGAACTCATTCTGGTTTCTGAGAGAACTATAAGAGAAGGTGTTAGATCTTCTCTGGCTAATCACCTACATGTCGATCCAAGAGGTTATGTAACAGGGCAACAGGTCATTTTGTAACTTGACATTCAGAACTTTAGAAGCTAAAAAGAAGACTGCACTGTTACCAGGCATTTGGGCCTCCAGAAGGCGTGGACTTTACACGTGTCAGTGTTAAACACAGAAAAATCTACTGTCAGTCAGCTTATTTGGCCCACGGAGCTAACAACAAAGAATTTCTCAAGGAGCTGTGCTACTCAAGGCGCGGTCCTCTGACCAGCAGCACTGGCATCTCGTGGGAGCTTGTCAAAAATGCAGAATCTGTAGTCCACCCAGACCCACTAAAGAGGAATCTGTATCCATACTAAAGTTTAAGGAGAAACTGTATGGTAGGCTTGGAACATAACCCACACTTTAAGCTCCTCTGAATTCTTCTGTTTCCTATACCTGTTTGCAAATATATTGAAAAAAATTTTTTTTTAACTGGGGCAAAGATTCCTTCTCCTGCTAAAATCTGTGTGTGTATGTGTATGTGTGTGTTTTTCCCAGCCAAGGTACCCAGAAGCAACTCGACATTTATAATTTCCTTTTCAAACCTAGTTTACAAAGGCAAGCATTTTCAGCTGTCCCAATTTTCTAAATTCTTTACTGCTTCTTATCTTTCTGAGCAAATTTTATTTGTTTATATGTTTGAAAGGGGTATTATTTACCACAGATTTCTAGAGTTTTGCGGTCTACCTTTTCGTATTTTCTGGGAGAATATTTTTCCTCTATACTTATTCTCTTAAAGTACCTAATTAGGAAAAATTCCAACTATTTTTTAACAAGGCTTCTCATTGTTGACATGGAGGATCATGTTCTGGTTTCTTGGTTGAAAATGTGCTGGTAGTGTGCTCAATTACTAAAAATCCATCTAGGGGTATTTGACCTATCTGAGCTAGAGGAGTTCAGGTGGCATAGAGCCCATCATCCCATGTTGGGCTATCCTTGTCTGAGAAAACTTCTCTTCATAAACGAGTGCCCAGTTTCTAGTCCACTTATGCCACTATCAGGCAAACATGTACATCAATGTCCCCTTAAACAAGGAGAGAAAGGCCAGAATACTTTGAGGAGAAACTTACAGATAAATTCAGGTAATATTTAAAGTGCTCTTTTTATTACTGTAAAAAAAGGATGGAATTGCTCTATAAAGACTTGGATTAAGCAAAAGAAAGGTAGAGGGAATCTAAGGCTGCATCTATGTAGGGTCCTCTTTGAAAGTTCAGTCTTACCTGATTGTCGAATCCGTTGAAGAGTCTGCTGGACCAGAACCTCTGATCTTGGGACAATGATGATGAAGTCCACTTTGCTAAAGTGGCCAAGGTCCAGGCTCTGGTTGCCACTGTCTGCTATGGCGCACACCTGGGATAAGAGTTTTCTGGCAACTGTAAGCTGTGGTTGATAAATGTGGAAGGTTTCATTATCTAAATCTAAAATTAAAAAGTCATAAAAAGAAGGTTAATTCACTTTTGTGATGATAACTGTGAATCCATCATGAGCGCGCGCGCGCGCACACACACACGCGCGTGCACACACACACACACACACACAGTAAAGAGATGCTCTGTCACCGAGAGCTCTCACTTTCTGTTTTCACTCTCTATTACATTTTAGTAGATTTGCCTGTTTTCCCTGAAAACTTGGCTGAAAGGATGTGCTCAAGAGTGGTGTGGTAGTTTTACGAATGTATTATTTTAAAATCTATTGTCTCACAAATCACTAACTCAACACCCCTCTCCCACCCAGAAATAGGTGGAGGGTGGGGGATGGGGGACTGACCACACGCTCTCAGCGGGAGCCAGGACTCATCTCTGGAAAGGGGAGGAAAGAGTTTCCAGTTTTCTTTAGCACTATCATCACAGGTCAGGCGCCCCAGCCCAGACCCAGTTCAGGCAAGGAGGTAATGTCCTAACTGTAATAATGCTGAGTTCCTTTGAGCTTTCCTGGATGGCACCGCAGTAAACGTTTCCTCTCCATCAAGTCCACTGCAACACGACTTAAAATACTCCTCCCTGTGACTGCGTAACGTAGGTCACAGAGACTCTGCCTCCACCTTTTCACACTTGACTTTGCCAGTACTTGTGACCTGACAGGTCTAGGTGATTGTGGTCAACTCCAGTGCTGACGCCTGTATTATCTGAAGAGACCTGGCTCATGACACGGCCAGCTGGCCACTCAATAGGTGACGTATTAGAAAAACATTGCCCAGATACTCAGTATGTCAGTAGCTTTTTATAACAAGTTATAACCAAGCAATCAATCTCTTCTTTACGTGCATGTGTGCAGTCACACAATGAGACAGGCTTAGTCAGCTAAATGCGCGGGTCGGCAACAACCAATACTTCTTTCAAGGGCTGCTTTTTATCAGGAACACATGTGGGCATCTGGATGGCACACACAAGGGCCCAATTAACCTGTGCTGATTAATATTCTCTAAAATCAAACTGCGATATGGCCAAAACAACTATGGCAGTCATGATGCCTCGGCCACCACAGAACCCTGGCAATGAGTGGAGATTTATACAGGTTGGTCTCCCTCCTGGCTGACAGAACCCACTAGAAAAGCCCAAAGCTGCCACTTTTAATAGTAGCCTGAAAAGTTTCTGATCTGCAAAGATAAGTCTGTCTTCTGATCACTAGGTCATAATTTTTTTCATTTCACTAGTTAGATGGTAGGGACTTGTGTAGAAAATGGCATAGCTTTGTAGAATTTAACTTAGCAAATTTTGAAGTTTGAGGAAACCTAAAAATATCTTTAAACAATGTTGCTTAAACAGGGAATCAAGGATATGTATGTGGGAATCTGTGAGTCCTTCGAGAAACTATAAATTCTAACTTTGTTAGGAATTCAAAACAGTATAAACACATTTTAGATCACCTGAATTATCACTTTATTACCAAATAACATCCAGAAGTAAAAAAATTTTATTGCCTGTATTTGCATTTGTTTTTATGGCCAAACTGATGCCAAACCTTGCTCCTTTTTTTGCCGAAGAGATCCTAATACATACATGATGCATTCCCACCGAGTGGAGACCAAAACGCTGTCGGTAGCAGCTTATATGGATCTGTTTTTATCTACACTCTCTCCTGTTCCTTTTTCCCATTCTTCCCTATGATGCCCCTATCAAACAGGGAATTGGGGAAAGGATCTGAACCGAAAAGAATCCCACATAATGACTGAACTCCTCACCCCTGGCCCACTGTCCCCCTTTGCATCCCAGAAGCTTGTGACAGGGCAGGTGATGTTTTGCTATTGCTGTTCCATCTGCCAGGAAGGCCTCGCTACCCCTGATTAGGTGTGTTTTACACGTCAGTGAGTAAATGAAAGGAATGGAGAGCCAGAGGCCTTGCACAGACTGCAGTCTAGACTACTTCGAGCAGTTCTTTGAAGGCCTCCAGGAGCACCGACAGCTCCCTGGGCACAGCTGCAGGAGCTAAGGAAAGTACAGCAAGGACCCAGGAATCTTTCTAGGGAAAAAGAGAGGATGTTAAAATAAAGTGCTTGACTTTGATTTAAATTCTAGGAGATATTTACTAAGAACGAGGTGTTTGACCCAGGCTACTTGGAGAGGCATAATTTGAGCCAGATTTGTCATGTAGATAATGGTGAAAAGCCTGCCATAGTCTGGGATTTGAGGATGAGACATCACACCCTCAGAAGGACTTAGCCTCTATTAATGTCTGTCCTGAGGGGTGATTTCCTGTTTTTGGTCCGTGGCGACATTACCCAGGTTTTGCGTGGGAATCATAGCAGCAGCCTCCTGAGTTGACACGTATTCATTAAGGCCTCCGCTGAAAGGGGTAATAACACTGTCTCCTCTTCTTTGTTGCATTTTTTCTAGCAGCTTGTCCAGGTCATCACCTATTACAAAATAAAGCAGAGATAAGAAGACTACAAGGAATGACGTGTTTTCATCAGTCTCCAAGTAGGGCAGTTAAGCTGCGTTCTGATCAAGATTTGTCAGTCAGCCAGCTGTTCACATCCGAGTATACACCTGGCCACCGCAGCAGCAGAGTCTCCATAGCCGGAGCTACCCTCCTGTATATCGTGCTTACAGTTCACATGGTTTCACATGCTGAACCTCTCTTGACCTCCATAATGCTAAGGCAGGCAGGATGGGACCATTATCTCTCCATCTGACATGTTAAAAAACTGAGATCTGGCAAGAGAGATCCTTGCCCAAGGTCGGACAACAAAGTAGTGGCTGAGCTGAGGCCCCCCATTCTGGTACCCTGTGCCTTCCTCTGGACCCCTTTGCTGTGCCAGTCATACAATACTGAGGATAAACCGTTCCAAAGAAGGGAGGGTGAAGGGAGCTCAGCTGGCAAGTTTAAGCGCCACACTTATCTCCTTGACAGGCAAAGATTTGAATTCAGGAATCACACAGCCAGGGTTGGCAACCTGGCTGAATCCTACAGCCACTCACCTAATGATGTGGTTTTGAAATGCGATGCCAGGAAACTGACCTTTCCTGTGATGAGCTCATAACTTATTTCTTTTAAAAACTCACTTGTGGTGAGCATGCTCTCTGCCAGAGCTCTGGACTGATGCTGACCTGAGGAACAGAGGGAGGGTAGATGATGAGCAGGTGAGCAAAGGTTCACTGCGACATGATTTGTAACAGCAAAAACTGGCAAGAACTACAGTACAGAATGATAGGGACTTGGTTAAAACAATTATGGCACATCAAAAGATGGAAAATTAACAGCATTTGAAATGATAATTCTAAACATAAAATGTTAATAGTATAATGTTAGGTAATCAAGGGAAAAGATGACATATCTTATATTTCTGTGAAAACATACCATATCTGTGTTTAAAGACTAGAGAGGAATGTGAATAGCCTTTAAAAATTGTGTTTGCTTGGTTATAATCTGTTTTTAAAATATTAACTTATGTTGTTGATTTTACAAATGAAAATTAAAAAAAAACCAATGTATTACACTTTCTGAAAGAGACATATGTTATATAGACAGGTGGGCAGGCAGGTTATGTCAAAGTGAGGGTGCTTGGCCTCTTTGATAGGAAGAGCTGAGAGCCACTGACTAGAGAAAAAAAGCAAAATTTAGTCCAAATGGCTACTCAGGACGGTGCCTGATAGAAAATCAGCACAAGAAAAAAATACATTTCGTTAGGAACTAACTTTCTAAACCTTTTACTGAGAGTCAACATTATCCTCTTCAGTGAGGGGGTGAACAACATGAGCTAAGTTCCTGGCAAGTTTGATTAACTGGCTTCAGCCACCTGTGGCAGTGGCTTCATCACATGCTAGAGTGGTAACATTTCCAAAACTTTTTAAGGACAGACGTTACATGAGACAACGGTATCCATTACGAGGGTATGCTTTGAAATAATGCTCCCACAACCAGCTGACAAGGACACAAGCCAAAGTCAGGGCTACAAAAATCTGATCTGAGGAGGAAATGAAAAGTTAAAATTAGGAGGAAGAACTCAAGTGGGAGCACTTAACCAGAGATTAATTGCACAGATGCCTGAAACACACAATAGATATTTTTCAAATAAGCAAGTGACTAAATAAATGGATTAAAAAAAACAACAAGAAATATTACTCACCTAATACTACCACACAAAATTCATTTCCTCTTATTTTCGATGCACAAATTGCCACCACGTAATCTGGTAGCCTTTGATAGTGTCTCATTTCACTGAGAGTCCTCAATGTCTCTGAAATGCCCTCCGCCAAAGAGTTTTGGGTCACAATCACATGAACCAAGTCTTGAGACACGCTGGCAATTAACCTAGCAAGCCAGGGGAGTTGTCCTGGGGACACAGGTGTGCACTGAGCACCCATCTGCAGGGTTCTCTCTCTCAGAGTAAATTCCTGCATAGCTTTCAGCATAATTTGCTCAAATTCTTCCCTGAGAGGTATCTGATCAGGACCTAAATTGAAGAGAATTACAGCTAGAATTTTTAAAAATCAAAGCTAGAAAAGAAAGACACAAATCAGTGTGCAGTTCTTCTAAGCCCACCATACATATTCAAACTAGCAAATAAGTGTTTTCCTGTAGTGGCCACAAGTATAGAGCCCCTACTAACCATTTTCCATTGTGAAATTACCTTCTCTCTTCTCTTTCTGCCTCAATAGTTTTGTTTTTTTTTTTTAATGCAGGCTTCTGTTCTCCTTTATTCTAATCTTGGTATCTTTAAAAGAAGTTGTACACGTTGTGTTAATTCCATTGTATGCCTTGGGAGATGGTCACAAAGTGGCATATCGCCTGGCCTATTAAACTTGGCATTATGGAAATGGTCAACGACTAATAAAGTAAGAAGTTAACCTACTAGCTTACTATAACCAACCTTTGAGTTCACTCATTTCTCATTTGATTCATAGGTACTATGTAAAACACTTTCATGTATTGCCTCTATACCTAATTTTCAGAATACTGTCCACAGGAAAATTAAGTTTAATTATTTTCATTCCCAATTTATATTTAGACAGACTCACACTTTCCCCAGCTAGAGCATGCTCTCATCACCTGGTTATTCCCAGTATTTTGGGTGGTTAGGTATGTGTAGCCCTATTCCCCAACCATGGCTGTGACCTAGCTCCTACAGGTGAGTGGTGGCTTCTGGAATTTGGGGATTTTGTTTCCTTTATCCTCTCTAGAAACTCAATCAGTCTTTAGGGCAAAATAAGCAAGTCAACATTTGGCATCCAAGTGACACAAATGAATTCCTACATTTAGTTTAAATTAAAACCAGTGAAACTATGGTCACTTCCACTGTCCAGTCTTTTTATTTATTTATTTAGTTTTTGCTGTGTGGACCTGAGATTTGAAACTCAGGTTCCAGTAAACAGATGCAGACTCCTTAGAGTCTGTGATCTGAGATCAAGCAATTATCTCAGAACTCAGCACTAAAAGCCCCTTGCAAAAGAATACAGGGATAAGGGACTAAACTTCTGTATGGGAATGAGGCACCTTCAGCGAGTCAGGAAATCTTTTCTTCCTCTAGTACGGGTTGAAGTGCTCTCCCTGGCCCCTACCCATCTTCTCTGGGAAAGCAAGAAAATGAAGGTTCAGTAATTTTTTAGGATAAGAAAAATTAAATAGCCCTGGCTGTGCAGCTCAGTGGATTGAGCATCAGCCTGCGAACCACAGGTTCGCCGGTTTGATTCCCCAGTCAGGCCACATGCCTGGGCTGTGGGCCAGGTCCCCAGTAGGGGGCGTTTAAGAGGCAACCACACATTGATGTTTCTCTCCCTCTCTTTCTCCTTCCCTTCCCCTCTGTCTAAAAATAATAAAATAAATAAATCTTAAAAGGAAAGAAAAATTAAATAAAATATTATACATTTTAATATTACACAGTTTTCCAGTATTGGCTGGAGGCTAGAGGAAGGTAGGAGAGTGAAATCCTAACGGACAGATTTTTCTCTTCTATACATGGAAGGAGGGCCAGAAAATTGCAATGCTGACACTGTGTTTATGTTTCTTACATCCTCCCCAGTCACTTGTTAGCAGGACGTGGATGCCTTATCATCTGGCAGCCACCAGGTCATCTCGTCT
Source organism: Mormoops blainvillei (assembly GCA_004026545.1). Classification (NCBI taxonomy): domain Eukaryota; kingdom Metazoa; phylum Chordata; class Mammalia; order Chiroptera; family Mormoopidae; genus Mormoops; species Mormoops blainvillei. Next base: position 200,869 of record PVJD01002224.1, on the reverse strand, counting down.
TCCTTTGGCTTTATCAAATTAGCATCACGGTTAGTGGTCTCTCGGTACACATTTGGTAGTGAATTCAAAGTGGAAAGATTTGCACTGACTGTATGAGATGAAGGGAAGGTGGTCATCTACGTAAAGCTTTCTTCCATGAGAAAAAATGACAGCTGAAAAGCGTGTGGCTCTGACTGTGTCCAATTCCCCTACTGCCTCTCACAGACAACCTGAAGGCTCAGGGGCCTGGTTAATAGGTGTGCCTGTAAGAGCTACTCCAAACCATAATTGAGTAACATGTTCTATTAGGCAGCATAATTAGTTCAAAATATAAAAGCATTCTGGGAAAATAAAATCATCGAACTTGTTCATAGCATTTTCCATGGCCTTAAAATCACTTTTATAGAGTTTTGGCTGAATTACTGTCAGGAATTGGGAAATGGAGAAATGTACCAAAGTTTAAATGAGGTAAGAGACTTAGAGTAAAATGCCTTGCTTCCAATCACCTCCCATCATTTCATCCTCAGCCTTTACAGCTAAATTGCAGGAGCCTTTTCCCCACTTTTCCCAAACTTGATAATAGTAATTTGCTCCTTCAAGTGCTGATCTCCAGTAACTCAGCTGAGCTCAGGCGTCAGTTCTGATGGTTTTTCAGATAGAACTACCTTAATAGGAAAAGACAAGGTTCCAACAGACTCAAAGCCATCCAGTAATCTCTGGATTTGCTGATTTCATTATCTACTTCAAAAGATTGTCAGATTGTGAAATAACAGAGTTTTTTTTTTAAGTGACTGTAGTTGAAAGGCCTGTTCTTTCTGAAGAATCTTGCTTTTCTTCTTTTGTTACCTCCAGGTAACTGAACCATAAAATTTTTGGACCTGTCCTTTTAGAAATTTGGATTTACTTTAAAAAATAAAGTCTATCTGCTCATTTAATCTACAGCATATGTGAAAATATGTTTTTTCTGAAGGCAAAAGAAAAATTTTCAATGACTCCAGAACAGTTAGTTGTTGAGGAGAAGCAATGTCCCAACATACAAAATTTAGATTAAAAAAAAGAAATAGCTATTCATGTTGCACATTAAGAGACATAATTAATTGACTGCAAGTAAAACTCTGGAGAGAACTGACCCTACAGGGCAGAGAAGAGTTTTATCTAATTGAATGGACATTTTTCTACTTTTAAAGATAAGAGCTTTTAGTTATTTAAGAGAATATATTTCATTTTGACCATTCGGTTCATTTGATTAGCTTGGACTTTGATTTTTTTAAGTGTTATTAAGGCTGAAAATAAAATGCTATACTGATTGGCTTGGTTTGCATTTCCTATATGTCCTTGTTTTGCTGACTCTGGATATATCTAAAGCTTGTTTTAGATCTTGGAATACAGTCAAAAGTCTGTACACAGAAATGGAAATTATGACACCAAATGAGCTGCACACACAGGTGTTTTTTATAATTTTATTACCCACTAATAAGCATGACTTACATGTCCTAGGTTTATCATGAAAATGGTGCATGAGATATCTGAAGTTCTGCAAGTTTCAAAAGCCCGTGTCAAAGCAGATCCCATGTCAAAGCAGGTCTTTGGGCTCTCATTGTACCAACAGTTACAGCCATGAATGACAGCTGATGCTTCAAAGACTCAATCTGGCCTGCTGAAGGTTGTTGTTGTGTTTTTTTTTTAACATTGTTGAGTACAGGATTTTTATTATTCAACATCAAAATATTTTTAAATGTGAAAAATTCACAAGAGTGCAGGTAAAAATTTTTTGTTGTAATTTTACATCTTGAACATCTTCCTAAGTAAATCAGTGGCTTGAAGTCCTAGAGTGAGTATATAATTAGGCTGCATATTAGATGACCTACTGTAGTTTGCAAAATAAAGGACATTGCAATGTAAATGATGCTGAGTCACTATAGTATTGTCAAAGCACCTGCATACACCCACTGTAGGGCTCAGAGGAAATATCAAATAGAGGAAGCGAAGGGTTCATGACCTATCTATCCCCCTTACCCTAAAGCCTAGAGAGGTTTCAAGGAGGTCTAGTTACTACTTCAATGAAAGAAAGCATTATGGGACTACATCAAAGAGGTGTAGCTGGAGAAAAAAAAAAAATGGGTGTAGGGACAGTGGATAAAAACAAGATAAAAAGCCTAAGTAGAAAACTGAAAAAATAATTGTCAATGGCTACATCTGCATTTTACATAGTACCTGCACTTTGAGAAGATGACTTGACCAAGGAGGGGTGCCCCTGGCACAGACCTTTGAGGTGCTGTCATTAAATACTTTGGAGGCCTCAGGTCCAGCATGAGACTGGACACTAGGTGGAGCAATTTATCTTTTCTAGGACTCAAAGAAGCAAAGCAAGGTATGCTAACTGAAATGGGGAAATAAAGGAAAAGGAAATTGGTAAGTAGTGGGAGGGAATAAAATGAGTAGAAAAGAAATGGAGGAGAGACAAGGGGAAGTAGAGAACTGAAAGAAAGGAATATTAGAAATGAAAGAGTAAAGATAGAGGTAGGCAGATGGATGAATGTGAGAAAGCGGAGAAAGGAAAAAAGTATGTTACAAAAATGAGTAAATTGTCACCATCAAATGATTCTTGAAAGTAACTTACCCAGCCGCACAAGATACTGTATTGTCAGAAGAATCATATTTTCCACACTCAGGAGTTGGCTGCCAGTCAACCCTAATTGTTCCAAATCTTTGTTTTCCAACTGTGGAATCTTGTAGCAATTTACCAGCAGAGGACTCACAACAATGTCACCAACATTTCCATAGAAATAGGGTAAAGTGCCATAGCCTGCCCCAATAGAAGCAGGTGAATAACATTCAATATTTCATTCTGAGGTCCAACCAGGTACACTTGTTCAACTAGGGTAAAAAGTGCTTAACAAAGTTCCCTGACCTCTGAGATGGTTACCATACAAATCAAATACAGCAATTCCAGGGAATTCACTCAGGTGCTGTGAATTCTACCCTTACATTACATCAGATGAACAGGAAGCAAAATGCTAAAAAATTATACTATTGCTGTTTCCCACAGAAAGAACATGTTAATATTATATCTCTGTCATGAAGGATTGATGAGAGTTCACAAAATATCTATCTTTGTAAAACAGCAATAATAAAATATTTTCCCATAAAAGTCCTGATCCTGTTTGTTTTCAGATAAGTCAGAAAAGAAACAGACAAACTATAATAACATGTTTCACTTCCTGAGGTTTTCTTTAAAGACTTTTTAACCTAAACTCATTGATCAACAGCAATATTCCACCAGTCGCAGATCCTTAGAAATTCTAGTCCTTTTGTTTTCTTAGCTATTTTTATGCTCTCTTCCTAATGTCATTAAAAGTCTCAAATTATCTTAGAAGTAGATTGCACAAAAATATGTTTAAAAATATACCCTGTTTTGTAGGGTGGCTGGGAGGACAGTCCCTCTGTGAGTTTTTCTAAAAGGCCGACACCAAAGTGTCCCCATGTTCTACGTATCTTTCCAAGGCTTAGTTGCACTATGCATGCAGCTCAGATGCTCAATAAATACTTCCTGACATATGGAGTTTAAGTAACTGGGATTTCCCCCAGTGGCTACAGATCTAGGATCAGTGGATAGGGAAGCCTGATAAAGTACCAGGCTTGAAACAAAACCATTCATATCAGTAGGCTCAAGCCAATGGCAAGAAGCAGATAACACTCCACATAGGCACACCCTAAAGACCTAGTGGGGCTTAAACACCCTATCTGTTAAGCCCCAAAGGTAAAACAGTATCCTTCTGGCCTAGATGAGCCCCCAACTGAGTGGACTCTTGAACGGGTAGGAAAGGCACTAAACTAGTCTTGGAATCTACGAACCCCTTATTTTCTACACCTCCACTTACAGACATCTTGGAAAGACTCTGGCTCCTTAAAGATACGGATCCACAGATGCTTCCCCGTGGTTCAGATCGGCCCTGTGGGGCCTCCGGTTACTCTGAGTGGGGCCTGTTAGCTGGCTCAGCGTGCTTCTTTTCTCTCTGGTTTGGCTCCCTTTGACAGAAATGCCCCCTCCCCTATTTTGTCCACTCTTGCCCACCTTCGGGATCTAGCTGAAACATCATCTCTGAGAAGTCTTCTCAGACACTCCTTCAGGCAGAATTAAGCTCCCTTTCCTCTAAGCTCTCGTAGTTCTTGGTGGTGAACCTCTACCAGCTCAAGTATCACAGTGTCGTCATTGTTATTTACATGACAGACTCCCTCACTAAACAGTGCTCCTTGTGGGCCAAAAGACTTGGCCTTATTCCGAACTTCTAGTCGCATGTTTAGTGTAGCATGGAGCTCACCAATAAAAGGTGAAAGAATCAATAATTGAATAAATATATTCATGAACACATGAGTAAATGCACAAACAAGGCAATGGAGAAACACTCCTAGATTCCAGCGGACACAGGCAATTTGAAATTCCTTTGCCTTACCTATCAGAATTACGGGTCTAACTCCTGAGTTACTCAGCAGGTTTTCAGGAACAATTACAGTTTCTCCTGCAGGAATGGGTCGAGGTTGTAAAATTCCAGTTAATGGCGTCTGTGAAACTGGGGCAGATAGCAGGGACTCTGGAAAAAAAGTTGTTTAACAAGAAGGACTAGACATAAGAGCTATGCAATTGAAATCAATTCAGTGTTAATACTTTCAATATGGAAGTTTTAGAAGTTTAATGACTTGTTTTTTTTCACTAAAGTAATTTGTGTTTGTTGTGTAAAATCAGAAATAAGAAAAACAAAAGGAAAAAAGTTCAACCATGATCACATCATCTAGAGATAACTATTAGTTAGCATTTTTGGTAGTTTTTCCTTCTAGTTATTTTTCCACATGTAGCCTTTTGGATTCTGTTTTGTATGTTATCTTTCCCCACAAGAATATCAAGGCATAACTTCTCAAATTTCAAATTATATATTTTTCTATACCTTTTCAAATTATAAAAAATTTGAAAAGGTATAGAAAAGTGTGAAGAAGGATCAACTCACTATTAAGCAGTACTACCCATAATAGATTAATTCCTTGTGCATATATCTATATCTCTCTTTAAAATTATTTATTAGACAAACTTAAATTTTAAAAGAACTACATCTATGTCTTAGAATTGGTATATTTATATTTGTCTATGTTTAGTATAGCAAGGTAGACGAACATTTGAACATTTTAACATAGGCATCAAATGACCACAGCTTGGGTTAAAGAAGAACCAGTTGGTTTTTCAGGATTCTAGTCACAGACTGAGCCATCCAGACCAGAAATAATAAGTATGGGTCACATATGGTACCAGGTCACTGGAGGACACATCTACCACCACTACTGGCAAAGCACTTTCATTTGTGCTAGGATGGTGGGTTGGTAGCATCATGCCCTGTGTAAAGAATGGCTTATCAGTATAGTGGCTAAAACAAAGCCAGATGATAAATTAAGATCTGTTGTGACAGCACATGTGCTTCTGCTGAAGGTGATTGTGATGGGGACAAATATTAGTTATTATCAACATCCTTACATAATATTGGACATAACGGCTGGATAAGGAAATTTATCTTCAAGGGTTCAGGGAAAGAACAAGAGTAGGAAATCTCTGCTAATTCAATAGAACTTAAAACCCATCATCTGTTGAAATCTTACCAGTTCTTGAAAGAGGCCGAACTGTAGGGGCAGGTACAACTAAACCAGGTTGGGGGACAGGTGACCCAGGGTACCATCCCCGGTGTCGTTTCTTTGGTGGCCCAGAAATGAACATGGTAGCTGAAGGCAAAAACAAAGATGAGCCTTGTCCTTAGCAATGGAAGAAAGGAAAGAAACACAGAACCTTTAATTTGATTAGGAAAAATTACACTAACAATACCACTTAACATCTGTGTGCTGTTTTATAATTTACAGTTTTGCTCATATTATTTCATTTCATTTATCAATACCCCTGTGAGGTTGTAGAACAAGTATGTTGTTATACCCATTTTGTATTTGGTAAAAGGAAGGGTCAGATTTGCCCATAGTCATACAATAGAGAGGAACTTTGAACCCTGTACTTTGGTTAGCAAGCTCATGGTTTTTCAAAACACTTCTTTATACATAGGTTTCAAATTATTTCCTAGATAAGTGCTCATCCTGTAGACACACCAAAATATTTAATTATTACTGCTCTCACCAATCATAATCTTTCAAAACAGTGTGTGAGAAGCTAAGGAAAAATTGAAAGCACACTGTCAGATAATTCATCATTTCAAACTCTGTAGCTCATCTTCCATAATGAAGTTACATCATCTCAAAACTCTAAGATGAGTGTTGTACCTTGGTCTCCTGATGCATAGCTAGGTCTTGGTGAAAAAGAGAAATTCCCTGGGCGGGCTGGAGTGGAGCTAGATGTACTGCTTTTCCCTCCGTGGCTACTGTTTCCATTAGCAGCATCTGTAGGACACAAGGGGAACCACTCAGAGCAGAGGCTGGGCAGGAAGGATACAGCTTTCTCTGATAAACCTCACACTCTAGGACTGAAAGAAATCTCACTGACAGGACAGCCCAGTTAGATACAGCCAATTACGACCATCAGAGTAGTACCTTCATTAAAATGAAACGTCTGTGGGAACAGGGTAGGGGAGGCACGGGGCGGGCTGGGTGGAGGAAGGCAAGGGGGGAAAATTGGGACAACTGTAATAGAAAAACAATAAAACAATAAATAAAGGATGCCAAAAGTATGAACCAAAATAGAAAAAAATGAAATGTCATCTAAAAATAATTTTCTAGGACCCCAAGAGGCCTTTTAGAATCATTTTCAGTGAAGTCTTTAGAGGTGGTAGGTGGGAGATAACTTTTTTAAAACTGTACTATGGAAATTTTCAAACACATATGGAAGTAGAGAGAACTGTATAATAAACTATGTACCTACCACCCAGCTTCAACCTTTATCAATACATGGTCAATCTTGCTTTATCTATACAATCTCTTCCCTCCACTTCACATATACACATATGTGCTCTGGATTATTTTAAAGCAAACTCATTTATCATATCATTTCATCCATAGTCTATATGTGTTTCTAAATGAAAAAAACTCTTAAAAACAACTATAATATTGTTATTATATTTAAAAATAACAATTTTAATAATTTCTTTTTAGAAAAGATTTATTTAATTTTAGCGAGAGGGGAAGGGAGGGAGAAACAGAGGGAGAGAAACATCAATGTGCAAGAGACACATTGATCAGTTGCCTCCTGCGTGCCCCCAGCTGGGACTGGTCCTGCAACCCGGGCACTTGCCCTCACTGGGAATCCAACCAGTGACTTTTTGGTTTGCAGACTGGCAATCAATCCACTGAACCACACCAGCCGGGGCAATAATTTCTTAATATCAAATATTCCATCAGTATTCAAATTTCCCCAATTAGCTCAAAAATGGATTTTTACAGTTGGCTTGTTCGAACTGGGATTCAAAAAAGATCCACACATTGAACTTAGTTGCTCTGTCCTTAAACTTCTTTTAATGCATAGGATTCCCCTTCTTTTTCTTCCTTACGATTACTTTGTGAAAACCTGGCAGAATTTCTCATTTTTTGGATTTTGCTTATTGGGTATCCATGGTGTCACTTAACATCTCCCCTATTTCTTATAAACTAATTGTTAGATATAGAGGCTTGCTCAGGTTCAGGTTTGATTTTTTTTTTTTTTGGCTAGAGTATCTCAGAAGTACTGTTGGATACTTCTATCAGCAGGCACAGAATGGCTGTTTTTCTCTCTTATGATGTTAAGATTGGATTCAAGAGTTGTTAGCGTAATTCTTGAATTATCAAGTTGTTCATCAGACTTTCATGTGGTGGTTTTAGCAATCATGAGATTACTGCCAGGATCCATCATTTCATTAATTTTTTTAATGCTGCAAAAATTTGGATGCAGTTTGTTCAAGACTATAACCTAACCAGAAAGTAGATCCTTCAAGAATTGTTGGACCAGTATAAGAACAAAAGTGATCTGGATAAATTGTGATGCCTAACTTGGAAAGTTTTCTCAAGAATGATGTTTCCCTTCTCCTCATTGTTCTTCTACCTTGCTGACCTTCCCCCCTGCCCCCTTAAACACTGGAATTTTCTAGGATTCTATCTTTAGTTCATAGATAGTGTTACCCTACCTAACCCCTTGGCTGATGATGCTACTTACCTGGGTGATTTTAATCACCTATTGATGACTCAGCTTTATACTATACTATCAGTTCTGATTTCCCCTATGATAAATTACATGACTGTTGAAGAGCTCTCCACTTGGATGCCTCAGGAGTGTCTCAAACTCAACATACTGAAAATCGAACTCGCAATATCCTGTGGGGGAACCTGCGCCTTTTTCTGTATTCCTTGTCTCAAGTAATGGCAACAGCCTCAGCTCAGAAAGATGGAAGTAAACCAAGATCCCCATCTGCTTCAGGCTATCTTTAATCAGTGAAGTCCTGCTGATTTTACTTCCTGAGTAGTGTTCCAATCTGTCTCTGCCTCTCCAGCCCATTATTACCCTGGTCAAGGACCTCATCGTTTCTCACCTAGATTACTGAAATGACCTTCAACTAGTTTTCTTACCTCTTGTTTCCTTGGCTGCCAAAATGATCTCCTTCAAGTTCAAATAAGACTGTGTCACTCCTCTGTTCCCTAAGTTACAGAGTAAAATCCATGCTTCTTAGCCTGGCCTCCTGTGACCTTTCTCTTGTTCACCACTTACTCACCTTCTGCCATTCCCTGAGTTTTACGTGTTGGAGTTCTAACAAGCCTAAACTGCTGTGTTTTCCTGCACACATTACACGGCTTATTTCCTTTCCTTTCCTTTTCAAGCTTTGCTCATGCCTCTCTGAATTTTAAATCTTTCTGCAACTCTTTTGTACAGTAAATATCTCCTCATAGTTCAAAGACCAAGCTCCTCCGATAACTCATTCTTGATTAGTCCTCAAAATCTTGGGCTAAAATCCCCTTTTCTGTGCTCCCCCACCACACTGTTGTATTTACTGCAGTAAACTGAAAATATCTTCTTATGGTCTACCTCCCCTACAATGTTATAAGAACATTGCAGGTCAGGGGTTGAGCCTTCTTTAATTGTTATATCCCCAGTTCCTCATCATAACAGGCACCCCAAAAATGTTCATTGAATGAAATCAACCTGCTCTGTCTTCCCTGTGTGCCAAATGTCATTCTTTGACTCTTCTGGTTGGAACACAGAGAACACAGAGCTCTGTATAAAAATGCCCCGATTCTGTCCTCAATTGGCAAAGCAGCAGCTTCTTTTCTTCTACCAAATGTCAATTAAATTTCACACAATTCTTTTATAGACTATATATTTACCAAAGAAATATAAGTGAGGAAAACATCACCTGCAGCAAAAGTCTTCCCTACAACCTGCAAAGATAAAGCCAGTGGCTTCACAACATTCTTATTCCGGGTCAGGTCCTGAGCTCCACTTAAATTGATTGCAGAATTAACGGGACTGAGAACCGGCGAATCTTTAAAATGAAAGAGGTTGTTCAAATTAGCAACTCTTTAGATATACAGAAAGGAAGTTAATTCAACAAGAGTGAAGTGAGAGAAAGACCGTAGAATTTCAGTTTTTTCCTTGACCTATTTTAGGAAAGTCAATTTCTCAGTATTCAGGTTTTATTTTTATTTTTTAAAATGTATTTAACAAACACTCATTAGAAGTTACTATGTACTGAGTACTAGTATAAGCACTTTAAACATATCAATTCACTTAATCCTGATAAAAACTCAATGAGGTAGATACTATTATCTTAAATAGTGGTAGTCATTTAGCTTGGTCAAAGGCAGATGATGTAGCATCACGGATATCATTACATGTCATATTAAAACTGTCTCCACAGTTCCCCCAAACCCATATTTTAATGAGATATATTTATCTTTATCCACATGAGTTTGTCATTTAAAAGGTGTTATGCAAATTAAGTCATTGAAATCCAGAAGAAAGTATTTTTCTCTGAAGGAAAGTTGCTTTAATGTTTTGGAATAAACTAGAGTCAATTTACCTATGTGATACCAGATATATCCAAAAGAAGTTCCTATTTGGATTCAGAAAATAATTCAGCCCAGAAAATATGTATCATTTTAGTGTTATTTCAGGATATGGGAGAGATAAAGACTCAGGCCAACTAGAGTTTTCTGAAATGAGTATAAACCCAAAATTCCCTGGCTCTACTCTGGCAGAACAGTTTAATCAATTTATGCAGGAAGGTATCAAAAGGGGATCTTAAAACTCCCTGAGAGTTTGAAAAAAAAAAATGGCACTCAAAAGACTAGGATACTGATGGTGCTGCACTAGAAATTGTCTTAAAAATTGGTATTCCTACCACAACATGATTCCGAATACATCTTATCAGTGTTTCTCATAAGAACTCGAAAGATTGAAATAGTCCTCCACTGGTTCAGAAGAGTTAATGTGCCTCTGTAAGGGCCTAACACACCACCAGGGAGTGATTTTAAGGTATATTATTCAATAATAATAGTTGGAGACGTCAATAACCTGCTTTCATTAATAAACAGAATAACTAGGGAGATGGTCAACAAGAAAGTAGAAGATTTGAACAACACTAAAAACCCACTAGACCTAACTGATATCAATAGATCATTCGCAGAACAAAGGTAGAAAACACATTGTCAACTGCACAGGGAAAATTCTCCAGGACAGACAATAAGTAAGCTCAAAGGGATAGGCAAGAAATATTCAATGTGATGAAAAGCTAGGACCTACAACCAAGGATACTCTACGTACCGAAGCTATTGTTTAGAATCAAAGGACAGTTAAAGAGCTTCCCAGATAAGAAAAAGCTAAAGGAGTTCATCACCATCAAGTGATTATTATATGAAATGTTAAAGTGTCTTCTTCAAGATGATAAAAAGTATGAACAATAAAATGGAAATAAATGCAATCTATCAACAATTGAATCTGAAAAACAAAATAAACAAGTAGAACAGAAATATTATCATAGATACATAGAACATTTTGATGGTTGCCATTTGGGAGGGAAGTCAGGGGGATGGGCGAAAAAAGTGAAGGGAATAAGAATTACAAATTGATAGTTACAGCATAGCCATGAGGATGATAGTTACAGCATAGGGAATAGAGTAGCCAAAGAACATACTCGCATGACCCATGGACATGGACAACAGTGTGAGGATTGCCTGAGAGAGTGGGGAGAGGGCTGGATGGGGGGGTGGAAAGGGAAAAAATTGGAACTATAATAGCATAAATGATAAAATATAATTTTAAAATGTTAGACTCGAAACCATAAAAATCCTAGAAGTAAACATATGCCGTAAAATCTCAGACATTGCTTGTAGCAATATTTTTTTCATTTTCCCCTGGCAAGGGAAACAAGAGGAAAAAAATAAACAAATGTGACTACATGAAACTAAAAAGTTTTTGTACAGCAAAGGAAACCATCAATAAAATGAAAAGACAACCCACTGAATGGGAGAACATATTCACCAATACATCTGATAAGGGGTTAATATCCCCTTATAAACAAGGGAAAATATTTATAACTTACAGACAATTAGACTCTGCTCCTGTCAACACAAGTCAATAAGAAAAAAGACTACTTCTGCAGACACTTTGTCGCCCCATATCACATCCCTTTGGCCCATCTTTGATTTCAGCAGGAGCTATGGTGAACAGTGCTGTGTGAGCTCAGATTCCTGGGGATGCATCTTACCTCAGGTTCACATCTAACTTCTTTTAACCTTTTGTCTCAGGGCCTTTTCCAAGACCACAAAGCTCTCAGCTCTGTGTGTGGTCTAGAAGTGCAAGGGGGTGTGACACTTCTGGGAAAGCTGGCCACCAGTGCCCCGGCCTTCCATTCTTTTTTTTCCAATTTAGAGAATATTCTGTTTGCTTCTGTAATCAAACCCATATAGATAAGACCTTATATATTTAATATAGTGAATTAATTACCCCTGTACATAGGGAAAAATTATGTTTAACATTTCTAGACCAATATGGCTGTTAATTTCTGTACAATGTCAACCCAACAAGGTAAAACTGGGATACTTTTTCCAAAGTTCACAGCAGAGCTATAGTGTCCAAAAATTCAAATTGTATATATATATATGTATACATATTTATTTACATACAAAGATCAATAGCAGTATATTATGCATCAATAGCAGCAAGAGCTTTTCCAGGTTCTGCAGTCATCCGAACAAAATCATCATGGTGCCAGGTACCTTCCATTCTCCACAACGGTAACTCTGTAAGGCATTCTGCAGGCTTCTTAGAGGACCCGGTTTACACCAACCACACACTCTGGTGTGGCCTACTTCTGTCTGCAGGCAATCGCACCTCAAATAAACATACCCAAGTCCTTCCTTTAGGTTCTGATTCTAGCTGAACTCCAACTACAACAAATAACTCAATAACTAAAGGGTGAAGGATATAAATTAGAGCTCAAAGAAAAAATGTTTTTAAAGATGCTCGACATTGATAAAGGAAATGAAAATTAAAACCACATTCAGATAGTATTTTTCACCCATCATATTGACAAAAATCCAGAAGTTCAATAATAAACTTTGTTAATGAGTCTCTGTGGAAATATACACAGACACACATACACTGGAAGAACCTTAATGGAGAGTAATTTGACAGCATCTACAGAAATTACAAATGAGCACATGTGTGACCCAGCAATTTCTGAGCATTTTGGCCCACGTGGGAAATGATATATGCTCAGGTTATTCGTTGCTGCATTGTTTGGAAACAATATAAATGTCCACCAATAGGGGACAGGGTATATAAATTATGACACATCTGCACAGTATAAAACTATGCAGCAGTAAAACATTAACAAGTAAACTATCACTTTATCTCAATATCTCAAATATCTCAAAATATATATATTGAGAAATATCTCAAAGAAATAACAATATGAGAAAATGAGGTGCATAACAGTATGGACAAAATGCTGTTTTTGGAGACACAAAGGTGTAAAAATAAGAACCTATATTTGTGTTTGCTTGAATAGATATAAAGAAAATGTAGAAAGATACATGAGACACTAATTACTAATACACTGGTTACCTGTTTGGTAGGGGCATGTAGTAGTGACATGGGTTGGAAGAGAAATTTTTCACTGTATTATGTATGAATATATTATATAGGTATGTATACACACATGCACAAGCATATTTTTAGAAGTGTAAATGTTTCAAAATAGTGGAATAAATGAAATCGTAAAAAGTAAGGATTAAAAATAGTTTAGAGATTAACAACTGGCATCAGATGTTCTTCTTAAATGCACAAGGTGATTGTTTACTTTAGCATTAGATTACCCATAGTGATTTTAAAGTCTAATTCCACTCCAAAGAAATTGCTTTTGTAAAGTTATCAATGATGTAATTCCCAAAGCACAAGAAACTTTTCAGTCTCTGTCATGTCATACTGAATCCTACAGCTGTTTATTTATTTATTTGGCAATTACTTATCGAGCATTTACTACATCAGTAACCTTGCTGAGATCTATGGGTAAAACGGAGAACAAGACAAGCACTGTTCTTATGTAAGTTTTTCTCTGTCTACTATCAGTGTTCTCCAGCCCTTTTATTTCTCTCAACAGAATCTGATCGGACTCCATGGTTTCATTTTTAATTTTTGAAAATTTATTTCATTTATATTGTCTTATTTCATTTCATTAATATATAAATTATGAAACATGTCAATTACAGAATAACCAGAAAGCACAGATGAACATTCGATAAGGTCAGAGTGAATATTCCAAAATGTCAATCCTATTATGTCATTCCGTAACCTTTGCCACCTTGCACATGTTTCTATACTTTAATTTATCCTCTATGGTGGCGCTGGCATATTTAGTATTTAACACCAGTGGTTTTGATTTTTTGGGAGTGGCCCCAAATGTCCAAAATATGATAGCCTATGATTTTTCTCAGACATGAACGTGAACTGTGAGTGAGCTCTTGTGCAGAAGCTGGTGCTTTGATGGTGAATAAGCAGCTGATTGCCCAGCATCTGTATCTCCCCAAGGCCTGATTCTCTACACTCATGATTTTACATCCATTTAAAGAAGATTCAAAAACTTGGGAAAGTTCCATGAGCAAGTAAGTGACAGCTCTGCTCTCTACGTTGCAGTAGTTTGTAACTTCTTGTTCTCCCATTAGAGCATGAGTTTCTTGAGTGTATTCCCAGCTCCTGGCACAATATCTATCACATCTTAACAAAACAAAAAGGGGGGGAAAGCCCAAACAATCTCCTTATCCTCTTTATGCTGTAGTTCAATAACTTTCTGTTATCCCAAAATCACTTGGGGAAAAAATACTTTCTAAAAAATGAGAGCCATTTAGGAACTGCCTTATGATCCAGCAATTCCACTTCTTGGTATATATCCAAAGACACCAAAAATGCTATTTTGAAAGAATATGTGCATCCCTATGTTCAACGCAGCACTATTTTCAATAATCAATATATGAAAGCAACCCAAGTGCCCATCAATAGATGAGTGGATAAAAAAGTGATGGTACATATATGCAATGGAGTATTACTCGGCCATAAAAAAGAATGAAATCTTAACACTTCCAACAGAATCAAAGTGGTGCTTCAGACCACTTTGATGTGAAATAAGTGAAATAAGTCAGATGAAGAAAAACAAATACCACATGATTTCACTTATATGTGAACTATAAAGAGCAAAATAAACAAAAAAAAGAAAAAGACTCATAGATATAGGGAACAGACTCATAGTTCCCAGAGCAGGAGCAGTTGAGGGTCTGGGTGAAAAGGCGAAGGGATTAAGAACTACAGATTTTTACTTCTGGCCAAGATGGAGGGGTAGATAGATACACTTTGTCTCCTCGCACAACCAAAAGAAGGACAATAACAAATTTAAAAACGAAAATAACCAGAACTGCCAGAAAATCGAACTGTATGGAAGTACAATAACCAAAGAGTTAAAGAAACATACATTTAGGCAGGTAGGAGGGGTGGAAACAGGCAGCTGGGGCGGAGAGGACACATGGCAAGGCAGCAGCTGGCGGACCAGGCAGTCCCATATTTGCGTGCAGATAAACCGGAAGGAACAACTGGAGAGTGAGAGAGACCACGCAACCCAGGGTTCCAGTGCAGGAAAAGAAAGACTCAAAACCTCTACTGGTAAAAAATCTGTGGAGTTTGTGGTGGTAGGAGAAACTGCCAGTACCACAGGAGAGTTCATTGAGAGACCCACAGGGTCCTAGAACATACACAAACCCACCCACCTGGGAATCAGCACCAGAAAGCCCCAATTTGCTTGTGGTTAACAGGGGAAGTGACTGAGAGATGACCAAAAGCCAAGCAAGCAGCATTGTTTCCTCTCAGACCCCTCCCCCACAGACAGAGCCACAACTCAGTGACGTGGGTTACCTGCCCTGGTGAATACCTAAGGATCCGTCCCTCACAAGGTAATAGGCCTGCCAAGACAAAAAAAAAAGAAAAAAGAAAAAAAAAAGTACGCCCTGAAAGAAAGAACAATCAAAGCTCCAAAAATAGAACTCAGCAATGAAGAGACAGCCAACCTAACAGATGCAGAGTTCAAAACACTGGTAATCTAGATGCTCACAGAATTGGTTGAGTATGGCCACAAAATGGAGGAAAAAGTGAAGGTTATGCAAAGTGAAATAAAGCAAAATATGCAGGGAACCAACAGTGAAGGGAAGGAAGCTGGGACTCAAATCAACGATTTGGAGCAGAGGGAGGAAATAAACATTCAACCAGAACAGAATGAAGAAACAAGAATTCAAAAAAATGAGGACAGGCTCAGGAACCTCTGGGACAATTTTAAATGTTCCAACAGCTGAATCATAGGGGTGCCAGAAAGAGAAGAGGAAGAGCAAGAAATTGAAAACTTATTTGAAAAAAGAATGAAGGAGAACATCCCCAATCTGGCAAAGGCGTCCAGGAAGCTCAGGGTCCCAAGAAGTTGGACCCAAGTAATTGCACACCAAGGCACATCATAATTACATTACTCAAGATTAAAGATAAGGAGAGAGCCCAGGCTGCTGTAGCTCAGTGGATTGAGTGTTGGCCTTCAAACCAAAGGGTTGCTGGCTCAATTCCCCAGTCAGAGCACACGCCTGGATGGCGGGCCAGGTCCCCAGTAGGGGGTGTGCGAGAGGCAACCACACATTGATGTTTCTCTCCCTCTCTTTCTCCCTCCCTTCCCCTGTGTCTAAAAATAAAATAAAATAAAATGTTTTTTAAAAATGAAAAAATAAAGATAAGGAGAGAATCTTAAAAACAGCAAGAGAAAAGGAAACAGTTACATACAAAGGAGTTCCCATACGACTATCAGCAGATTTCTCCAAAGAAACCTTAGAGGCAAGAAGGGGCTGGCAAGAAGTATTCAAAGTCATGAAAGGCAAGGGCCTACATCCAAGAATACTTATCCAGCAAAGCTATCATTTAGAATGGAAGGGAAGATAAAGTGCTTCCCAGATAAAGTAACATGAAAGGAGTTCATCATCACCAAGCCCTAATTAAATGAAATATTAAAGGAACTAATATAAGAAAAAGATGATAATCAAAAATATGAACAGTAAAATGACAACAAACTCACAATTATTAACAACTGAACCTAAAAAAACAAAAACAAAAACAAACTAAGCAAACAATTAGAACAGGAACAGAATCACAGAAATGAAGATCACATGGAGGGTTATCAGTGGGGAGGGGAAGGGTGGAAAATGGGGGAAAAGGTACAGGGAATAAGAAGCATAAATGGTACGTACAAAATAGAGAGGGAAAGGTTAAGAAAAGTGTAGGAAATGGAGAAGCCAAAAAACTTATATGTACAACCCATGGACATGAACTAAGTGGAGGGATGCTTGTGCAGGGGCGTAGGGGTGTAGGGCTGAGGGTAAGAAAGGGGAGAAAAAAAATGGGACAAGTATAATAGCATAATCAATAAAATATATTTTAAAAAAGGAAAAAAAAGAACTACAGATTTTTATTCACCGAAGAGTCCTGGGAACATAAAATATAGCATTATCAACTATAATCAATAATATTGTAATAACCATGTATTGTTATGTATGGTGCCAGTGGGTACTTGAAATATCAGAGTACCATTTTGTAAATTATATGATTGTGTAACCACTATGCTGTATACCTGAAACTAATGTAAAATAATATTGAATGTAAACTGTAATTTAAAAACACAATTAAAAGAAAAATTTTAAAAGGGAGCCATTTAAACCCTAGCTGGGTGGTTCAGTTGGTTGGCGCATCATCCTGTTCACCGAAAGTTTGCAGATTTGATCTCTGGTCACGGTACATAATTAGGTTGGGGGCTCAATTCCCAGCTGGGGTACCTATAGGATGCCACGAATCAATGTCTCTCTCCGTCTCTCTCCATCTCTCTCTGTCTCTCTCTGTCTCTTTCTCTCCCTCCCTCCCTTTTCCTTCCTCTCTCAAATTAATGGGCATATCCTCAGGTGAGGATTTTTTTTTAAATTAAAAATAAAAGGGAGCCACTTAAGTAGTTAAGTAGAAAGAGTTTGAATTCTCATTTTGCCACTTACTAGGTCTTTCTTTTTTTTTTTTGCCAAATACTAATCTTTTCTGTGATTGTTTCATGATATGGAAAATGGTACTAAAACCTACCTCACAGCAACAATTTGCATGTTTAGCACAGTGCCTAGACCACAGCAGACATTTGTAAATACTTGCTTTACTAAATCTTGTTAAGGGTTTCCCAGATGATAAGAGCTTACATCTTTTCGAGATCTCTTTGCCCTTGACACCTGTATAAAGTACAGACTACTGCAACATTGTGATTTATAAGATATTTGGTCTTGTTTACAGATCCTGGTTGCAGCTTTCAAAACCCTAGAAATTTCCTAAGGGTTGATTGATAAAGGTGCCTTTTGATATGTTAATGAGGTGACATTTTGACATTTTCTAAGGATTGGGGAGAGAAGCCAGGGCTGAATCAATTGCTAATGGCTACTAGTTTAATTAATTATGACTATGCAATGAAGCCTCCCTAAAAACCCTAACAACAGGGTTCAGAGGGCTCCCAGGCTGGTGAACATGGGGAGATTTGGGGTGAATGGCCACTAATCTATTTCCTGTCCCTATAAATCTGCATTTTTTCTAGATATTAAAAAAAATGAAATCTTATATAATCTCTTTTGTCTGGTTTATTTCACCTAGCATAATAACATTTTTGGGGTTCATCCACGATTTATCATGTGTCAGTAGTTTGTTTCTTATTATTGTTCAATGATATTGTGTGACCATACCACATTTTTTTCTATCTGTTCATGAGCTGACCGACATTTAAGTTGTTTCTAGTTGTCAACCACAATGGATAATGCTGCTATGAACATCTGTGTGTAAGTTTTTGTGAGGACATATGTCTTCATCTCTCTTGGGTAGAAATTTAGAAGTGGAATTGCTGGGTTGTGTAGTAATTTATGTTTAACTTTTTGAGTCTTGCCAAGAATAAACTCAAAACAGATTAAAGATTTAAACATTAGACTCAAAACCATAAAAATCCTAGAAAAAAAATAGGCAGTGAAACCTCGGACACTTCTCGTAGCAATATTTTTTCTGATATATCGCCTCAGGCAAGGAGAACAAAAATAAAAGAAAGCAATGGCACCACCTCAAACTAAAAAGTTTTCGCACAGCAAAGGAAATCATCAACAAAATGAAAAGACAACCTACTGAATGGGAGAACATGTTCACCAATGATACATCTGATAAGGGGTTAACATCCAAAATTTATAAAGAACTTATAGAACTCAACACCAAAAAACCCCAAGTAATCCAATTAAAAATGGGCAAAGGACCTGAATAGACACTTCTCTAAAGGGGACATACAGGTGGCCAGTAGATATATGAAAAGATGCTCAATGTCACTAATCATCAGAGAAATGCAAATTAAAACCACAATGAGATATCACCCCACACCTATTAGAATGGTTATTATCAATAAATCAACAAACACATGTTGGTGAGGATGTGGAGAAAAGGGGACCCCCTTGCACTGTTGGTGGGAATGCATATCGATGCAGCCACTATGGAAAGCAGTATAGAGTTACCTCAAAAAAATTTTAAATGTAACTGTCTTGTGACCCAGCAATTCCTCTTGTGAGAATTTATTCGAGGAAACCCAGAACACTAATTTGAAAGAATACATGTACCCCTATGTTCATTGTAGCATTATTTACAATAGCCAAGATTTGGAAGCAGCCCAAGTGCCCATCAGTAGATGAGTGGATGGACCTGCAGGGCATTATGTTAAGTGAAATAAGCCACTCAGAGAAAGACAAGTACCATATGATTTCACTCACATGTGGGATCTAATGAACAAAATGAATTAGCAGGCAAAATAGAGACAAACTCATAGATAGAGAGCAGGGAGGCAGCTGTCCAGGGTTGGGATGGGTGAGGTGTGAAGGGATTGAGTAAAAAAGGGAAAAAAAAGAAAAAAAACTCATGGACATGGACAACAGTGTGGTGACTGCCAGGCGGTGAGGGGTAGTGGGAGGTGGTGGACAGTATAAGGGGCATAAATGGGAATGGGCAGAGACTTGACTTGGGGTGGTGAACACACAATACAGTGTACACATATGTGCTGCACAACCATGCCCCTGAAACCTGTATAATTTTGTTAACCAATGTCACCCTAATAAATTCAATATAAAGGAATAAAACAAAGATGTTGCTGAGATCACTGAATATCTGTATGCAAAAAAAAAAATGAACTTAGGCAAAGATTGTTTTCATCTATTCTTGAATTCTTGTCTGGATTAAACACAATACCTCTGTGTGTGTGTTACATGTGCATAATGTAGGCAGATAACTGAATAGCCACCTTCAGTAAAAATAAAATATTTTACCAGGATTGTTGGCTAAAATTTGAATTATCAATGACATAAATTTGTTGAAAGAAAATATGCAAGGATAAACTGCAAGCCAGCCAGAATAGAACATCCAGAGCTTGGCAGGTGGAATTTAAGATAAAGCTGTGTAAATACTCAGTAATCCTCTCTTTAAATAACTATGCAATGTGTGCGCTTAGATTTCAGGCTAAGAATTGCCGATTACAGGCATCACAGATTGCAGATTAAGAACACAATCGCCTATGGAAGGATGAATCTCTATCAGCTAAGGAGATGCTGCATACTCTAACGTTTGCAATGATTTCATAATGTTAACATGAAATTCTTACAGCCTATTACTTTCAACATATGTAGGAAGAAAGAAATTGTTGAAAATTTTATAAACAATTCATTAGGAAGAAAGGCTTAGATAAAAGCCTCCTTTTTAAAGGTACTTTCTTCTATTAAATTTTCTGGACTGCACCTAAAATAGTTAATAGCTAATTTCATGATCAAAATGCCACTTTCACTTTGGCAAGCGATACACAAGAATATTAGCATAAATCCTGGCCACTGCTGTTCACTGTGAGTCAGTCAGTGACATGCCTGTGTCTCTTCATGGCAACTGACAGAGCCTGCGCTAAAGCCTGAATCTTGGTTTCCTCTATATCAGAGCAACATTTGTTTTCCAAACGTATTTCCTGAAAGATAGACTTGTATTGCTTAATGACAGGGATGTTCTGAGAAATGTGTCATTAGGAAATTTTGTTGTCGTGTGAACATGAGAGTGCTTTTATACAAACCTAGATGGTATAGCTCACACCTAAAGCTATATGCTATAGCCTATTGCTCCTAGGCTACAAACCTGAGTAGCATGTTACTATATTGAACACTACGGGCAACTGAAGCTCAGTGGTATTTAAGCATACCTAAACATACAAAAGGATGGTAAAAATAGAGTACGAAAGATAAAAGTGTGCATATGTGTGCATGAGCGCATTGGAAGGTCAGCTAGGAGGGCTGTGGAGGGAGGTGCTGTTGGTGAGAGAGGGTTATCAGGAGGACGGAGGGAGGAAGGGAGAGAAGGAAGAGAAGGAGAGAGTAAGGAAAAGTGAGATCAAAAGAGACCCAGGAAATTAATAAAAAGGAGAGGGGGAGAGGAAGGAGACAGGGGGCAGAAACAGGGAGTAGGGGACAAGTATACGAGCATGTGTTCTGGAGGGCAGAAGGCAGGTAGGTAAACAGCATGCCGAGCTTCCTCCTCTATTCTAACTACCCAGAGCTAGGAGTAAATTCAACATCGTAATCAGGGCCAGCCTTTCCTTCCAACATCGCAAACAAACTTTTTGCTTATAATGCGTTATCTATGGGACCACTGCCATAGACGTAGTCCGTCATTAACCCGAATGTCATGTGCTATATGACTGTAATGAAAATGCATTACTGCCTTTTTTTGCATTACTACTTATTAACATTTTAATATATTTTAATGTACAACTGGCTATTTATATACCCACCTCTTCCTCTTAGGAATGTAATATGCTTTATTGTTCTTTTATCTCTTATATGAGTGGTTTTTAAGCCATCAGAGCCATCAGTCAAGTACTGACACCCTGCCTTACAGCATTTGACAAGGATTTTAGAACATAAGATAGAGAGCCTCTATCTAAATCTCCTGGACAGATGAAAGTTAGACTTTAAATCCATAACGAAGTGGACTTAGTTGAGTGTGGACACACAGAAAGAAGTGTCCCATATAAAGTCAGCCTTATTATCATTGCTGTTGTTAACATATTCTAATAATCACTATTTCTATCTTGAAAATAAATAGAAATAATTTACCAGCTCATTGGAATTTCACATAAATTTGAAAGAGGAATGATATGTTGAAATAAATGAATACAGCCTTCTTTGCAACTTGAGTGGTTGACGGGACACTGGCAAAGCACATATGCTATGAAGTTTGCATATCAGATGAGTAAAATGGTACTTTACAAGATACAAGTAAGCTAAAATAAATTCACAAATTCTTTTAAAATACTTTCTTTCTTGCCTAAGATATAACTGAAACTGCTTCTGAATAGTTTTCTCAAATACCATCTGCAGGTGATCTTTTTGGTTACAGCTGTCCAGCCCTTGAGCCACCTGGAGCCTTTTTCTGACCCCAGGGCCTTTGTTTACTGAAGGAATTTTCACAAGACTTAGACTAGTAATTTATCTGCTCAGTATCAGATTATCCACTCTGCTGATCCTGCTATGATACTGTAATCTCATTTCAGGCACTAACATTTTACCTGGTTATTCCTATCCAAGCTCCTCTCTTGAACCACTAGAAACTAGAACCTGGATTCTTCTGTGGTCCTCAGTCCTACCTGGGACCTTATTTTGTATCCCAGCTGGGACAACACCACCTGTTCTGTTGGCTTAGAGCCCTACCCTGGAGCTGGAGTTTTCATGAGTATGTCCCCAATACATGCCACCTGACGGCTATGAGACAGACTTTCCTCATATCTGGATTTCTACTTATTGCCTCCTGTCAGATTCCTCTAGAAATGGGCCCCTGTGTTTGAGCTCATTTCCCTCTCAGCTATCAGTTCCTTTCCCCATCTGTCCTAGCACTGGCAGGACTTGGGGTTCTGGTCACCTGCAAACTGGGCCTATCTCAATGCTCAGTTCTAATTCTAAGAGTAACTAAAGAAATTTATTTCTATTTAAAAATATTTCTACTTAAACCAGCTGACAGTAAGTTTTAAATGCCTCATTAAATATATATCTACTGCTTGAAATTCCCCCCAATCCTAAAATACCCTATTACCTGTCTGAATGAATCCTGATTTGTATCCATTAGTTGTGCCATTTTCTGGGGTCATAGTTGATGACACTGAAGAGTTTGGTTTAATAGAGTGGCAAGTAGCAGAGGATTGTCGGCTTCTACATTCTGTAAAAGAGTACAAATCACATTGTGAGGAGACCCAAAAGTCTATTAAAACAGGTGATGGAGACACAATCCATAGACTCTAAAATAAGTTGCTGTTCCTTAAATGACAACCATTTTCCTTATTTGAGGTTCCTCTTATTTTAATCATGACTCCAACAGAACGTTCAATGTGGTGAGCAGTTTGTCTTCATAGGGCCAGATGTCATGTTTAGAAAGCAAAGAAATGGTTTCAAAGAATAATCGGGCTTTTTTACCCACACACTAGTTCCCAGGGGAAAAATTACTCATAACCAAAATAGTCATACTAGTTTTATGTCTAAGACTGAGGTTAAACTATTAATAATTTACAAAAATCTAACAACTTTCAAACCCCAATTAATCTGCTATCCAGGATTGACTTAAGTACGGAGCAGTAACCAAGAGTCCATCTAGACTACCTTTGACGTTCTCATCACAACCTTAATTTATGATCAAAAGTGGAAGCAAAGAAAAAATTAGAAGTGTGCAAATTATTATTATTCTCAGTTCTTATTAAAGGAAATAGGTAGTCAATATTCAGGTTGTTGCCCTGGCTGGAGTGGTTCAGTGGATTGAGTGCTGGCCTGCAAACCAAAGGATCACAAGCTGGATTCCCAGTCAGGGCACACGCCTGGGTTGCAGGCCAGGTCCCTGATAGGGGGCGCTCAAGCGGCAATCACACACTGATGTTTCTCTCCCGCTCTTTCTCCTTCCCTTCTCCTCTTTAAAAATAAATAAATAAAATCTTTAAAAAAAGATATTCAAGTTGTCTATACCAAGCTTCACTTTAATTAAGCCAATGTGGGTCTTTGATATATTTTAATAATACCGTGTACTGGTTCAGGTAGATAGCAGATACTATGGCAATGTGTGGGGTTGTAACTTCCAACCAAATTATACTGTGTGTTATACCATTTTAGTTTTAAAGGTAGCATGTGAAAAAGTGATATAAATAGTTGTAAATGACAAAGTTAATTATAGAGGTTCCTTTAGAGAGTTTCCAAATTTATCAGATACCTGCAAGGGTTGGAGGCAGTTTTCTATCACGTTCTATGCTATGATCTTCCTTGAAGAGCTACTGTATTTGGCTTAAGAGGATATATCCACAGTATGTGTATATATGCATGTTTATAAATTGATGTTATATGTTTGTATATATGTGTACATAGACCTATACAATTCCTATTCCAAAATAGTATCTGTTATAAATGTGAAGCTTCAGAGCCATCCAGGATCATTGTATCAGAAACTATTTCATAGATATTCTTTCCCAGAAAGATGAACTGTCATTGAGCACTAAATGACAGTTCAAAATATTCAGAAGTTAAATGTATTTTACATAACCAAAACAAAAGCTTAAAAAGGCAGTTAAGACACAGGGAGGCAAAACATCCTATTTTTGCTCTTTTATTAGGGTTCATGACATTTAAAGCAATTTTTCTAGAGGAAAATTCCTTAGACTTTATTAGAATATGGAGTTATTTATAATACACTATGCTTATGATTCAATGGTCATAAGCTTTAAGTTCTGATGATCTGTTTTGGCATATAGAGCCATTTCCAGAGGAGTTATATAATGTCATTTCAAATGCAACTAAGAGTAATTATGGTGAAAGACTCAGAGGCAAATCTGCAGTTGTAATTTGGATTTACTATGCTATTTTTTCATGGTCAGGTCAAAATATGCCTAGACAACAAATAGAAACATTAAAGACAATATTATACTGTCTTTAAAATAGTAATATGAATAACTGAGAAAAAAAATCTCAGCATCTAAGAAACTGCTCAGAAGAATGAGGATTAGGTATTCCACTACATAAGAATAATGAAAAGAACTTGTGTTAAATTCTATCAAACACATGAAGATGTGAAGTTTCAACTGGATTCATTTCTATAAATAAGTTAGTTAAGTTCTTCCTAACTAAAAAGAAACAAAACTTTGTCAACTGAACAGTACATTTTCCCAGGTATTAGGAAGAGAGCATTATTTATTCTAAAGTATGCTTAGTTTTAATTAAAACAGGAAAATATAAATGCTTGAAAATTACCAAAGAAACTTATTAAATAAAGTAGAAAAAGCATGTAATTGGGAAACTGACACTTTGAGGACCTCTCCAAAAGACAGAAGAGGTAGAAAGAGTCCTTTTTTTCCTCCAAGAGTTATACTCCACCTTCCCAAGAGAGAAATGCATAAAGATATGTACTTTCCTAAACTTGAAGAGGTTGTATTAAAAGATTGAAATCAAGTCAAATAACTTGCCAGAGGGCTTTAGATTTTTGGATAGCTGAACGTGGGATGTTTATCTGTATCACTTCTGAATGCTGAACTCTGCATGGGCCACTTGCCATTATGGCAGCATCCTCATTCCCTTCCCCTGCCTTTCCCTTGCAGAAGTTGATGATACCTTTCCAGCAGATGAGAGGTCCCTTCGACAGTACACCCTGGGAGCTTCTGACTAGGTAGTACTTTAAGTGCTTCTGCTTCTTTGGCTGGGTGGTGAGCTTCAAGTTAATATGGTTGGAAAATTCTGTGAAATACCGAAATCCTCTTTCTCCACAGCCGATACAGTTTCCAGAAAACCCTGAAAGGAGGAAAACCAAAGTTACAGGTGTCCCTGTACATGGATACAATACCTGTACATATAAGAAGCATGGAAAATATCAACAGTCTTTGACTAAACAACTTCCTAATTTCAAGGAAATAATTCAAAGGAAAAAAACAAGTACAATATTTTAGCTGAATATTTCATAACAGTTGAAGACTGAAAATAATTTAAAGAATGTTTAATGCTCTAAAAAGATAATAGCTTGGGAAACAGAGTAGATAATATCATGTGACGGAATTTATATAATTGACTTCTGGTCAAGATGGAAACATAGGTAAACACAGCTTGTCTCCTCACACAACCACAGCAAAATTACAACTAGACTACAAAACAAATATCACCCAGATCGTCAGAATATCAAACTGTATGGAAGTCCAACGACCAAGTAATTAAAGAAGCCACATTCATCCACATTGGTAGGAAGGGTGGAGATGCAGAACAGGTGGCCCCACACCCACAGGTGGTGGACAAAAATTGGGAAGGATACATGGGGAGCAAGGGATATGAGCTCCACACCAGACCACCCTAGCCCAGGGTTCCAGTGCCGGGAGATAGGTCCCCATAACTTCTGGCTGCAAAACCAGTGGGAGTTGGGGTGGTAGAAGAAACTGGGATTCTGAGAAGTCTCCTCTTAAAGGGCCTGCCACAGACTTAGACTTACAAAGATTCACTCCTTCTGGGCTTCAGCACAATGGCAGCAGCTGGAAGGGTACCAGTGGCATATGGGGAGAAATTGGAGTGTCTGGCATCAGGGCAAATGTGGGGAGACTGCTTCTTCCCAGACAAAACACCAAATGCCAGACAGTGGCACTGTCCCTTTTCTGAGCGCTCCCCCACAAAGAGCCACAGAGGAGCAACACAGTTTGCTCCACTCTGGAGATTACCTAAGGCCCCGCCCCATCCAAATTACTGGTGCACTTTTCTACAATAGGCCACGCTACTAAGACAGGGAGTCAAAGCAGCTCTAGCTAATATACAGAAACAAACACAAAGTGGCTGTCAAAATGAAGAGACAAATATGGCCCAAATGAAAGAACAGAACAAAACTCCAGGAAAAAAACTAAACAAAATGGAGATAAGCAATCTATCAGAAGCAGAGTTCAAAACAATGGTGATCAGGATGCTCAAGGAACTCATGGGGTACTTCAACAGCATAAAAAAGACCCAGGAAAAAGTGAAGGTTACACTAAGTGAAATAAAGAAAAATTTACAGGGAACCAACAGTGGAGGGGAGGAAGCTGAGAATCAAATCAATGATTTGGAACCTAAGGAAAGAAAAAGCATTCAATCAGAACAGCAAGAAGAAAAAAGAACCCCAAAAAGTGAGCATAGGCTAAGGAGCCTCTGGAACATCTTCAAACATACAAATCTGAATCATAGGGATGCCAGAAGGAGAAGAGAAAGAACAAGAAATTGAAAATTTATTTGAAAAAGTAATGAAAGAAAACTTCCCTAATTTGGTGAAGGAAATAGACATACAAGTCCAGAAAGCACAGAGAATCCCAATCAAGATGGACCCAAAGAGGACCATACCACAACACATCATAATTAAAATGTCAAAGGTTAAAGATAAAGAGAGAGTCTTAAAAGCAGCAAGAGAAAAGCTGATAGTTACCTACAGGGGCATTACCATTAGACTGTCAGCTGATTTCTCAAAAGATACTTTACAGTCAAGAAGGGACTGGCAAGAAGTATTCAAAGTGATGAAAAGCAAGGACCTACAACCTAGATAACTCTATCCAGCAAAGCTATCATTTAGAACAGAAGGGCAGATAAAGTGCTTCCCAGACAAGGTAAAAATAAAGGAGTTCATCATTGCCAAGCCATTATTATATGAAATGTTGAAGAGACTTATCTAAGAAAAAGAATATTGAAACTATGAACATTAAAATGGCAACAAATGCACAACTATCAACAATTGAATCTAAAAAACAAACTAAGCAAACAAGTAGAACAGGAACAGAATCATAGATATGGAGACCATTTACAGGGTTATCATTTGGGAGCGGGAAGGGGGAGAATGGGAGAAAAGGTTCAGGGATTAAGAAGTGCAAATTGGTAGGTACAAAATAGACAGCAGGATGCCAAGAACAGTATAGGAAATGGAGGAGCCAAAGAACTTACATGCATGACCCAAGGACATGAACTAAGGTAGGGAACGCTGGAGGGAATGGGGATATGGGGCAGAGGGGAGGCAAAGGGGGAAAACTGGGAAAACTGTAATGTCATAATCAATAAAATATATTCAAAAAAGAATTTATATAACTGACATAAAAATAGGAAAAGGTTTGGTCCTAGCAATGTCCATGATTTCTTCCCCACATTCTCCCTTTTCAGAGAACCTGCTGGCCTGGTTCTCTGCCCTGCCCACCACGTACACTTGCCATATTAGGCAATATGTAACTCAATCTGAGACAGTCAGTGTCTCCTGAAACTTTGAAATAATTACAAAGAGTCAGTCAGATGGCAGTGGACCATGAATTTATGAGGCTTTGTAGAATTGAAACCCAAGCTAGGACTGTGTCAACCACATGTTAGCTGAGGTGTGGCAGAGAACAAACAGAAATGTGAAGAGGAAGCTTCTGCAGACAGAGGAGCACAGGCAGTGATGTGTAAACTCAGGGCTTTGCCAACTTCCCAGGTGTGTCCCAGTTGTTCTCAGTGTGTCTTTGAGATCTAGCTGTGCTATCTGGCATGAGCTCCTTCAGAGTCCCATATCCTCTTTATTCATTCTTGCTACTCGGGCTAGCTTGTGATTTCTTTAGATCTAATATCCAAAGAATTCTCACTCAGATTAATCAAACAAAATGAAGCTTTCGGTGACCTGCTTAGAGCAGGGGACATAGAAAGAAGAAGAAAAGGAGAAGGCTCAGAGATGAGAGGCCATGCTTTGCTTTATTGGAAATGAATTTTTCAGTCTCCTTATAAACAGAGGAAAAGGTAGACAGGAAGAGAGTGAGTTCCTCTGGTTGTGACTGATGAGGACATAACACATGTACTATCATATACTGAACAAGGACAAAAATGTTACTGAGAAAGGGCATTCCAAATTTCATAAATATAATATGTCTATATACAAATAACTACTAACTGGAAATAAATTCACTGATGGAGTGATACATTCTTTTTAAACCCCCAAATGAGCCCATTACATAATTAACAAATTAGATAAGGAGAGAAGAGAAAGGCCACCAAGATTAAAGACTGAATATGTTACAATGTTTCAATCTCAGAATACTGACAATCAATTTAGAGCACTTAATTATGGCAGTCCAATTTATTATTATTTATTCAACATTTATTTATTGACCACCTACCTACATTCCAGGTATTGTGCTAAACACTAGAATAACAATGGTGAGCAAGAGATAATGATAACCTGTGACCAGTTCTATAAAATTAGTAATTCTATATAATTAGTTTATTACTGTTACTATATACTATATAAAAGTTAATATAATTCTGGTAAGTTAATCAGAGATGGATTGCATTTGAGAGCATTTGGCTATTTGTCTAATACCTTTGTGCTGTAAGTCAAGAAAAAAAACTGTCTAAAGCCATCTGTCCATCCATCCACCCATCCAACAAATAATTGTTTACTCTATATGCTAGGCACTGTTTCAGGTACCAGGTTTTTAGCATGAAACAAGGAAGACAAAACCACTACCCGCGTGTAACTTATGTTGAGGTGTGACCATACATGCTTTGATGGAATATTGACTGGCTTATGAGGCAGATGCAGTATTCCCAAAACACAGTAAAAAGCTATAAAAACCTTTCAGCCAAAATAATTAAAGACGGTGTCAAAAAAGTGAGGCTTATTTGATATGACCAAGTAGTTTGTTAAAGATTAGTGTGATGTATTATTTTTTAATCTTTTCCTCTGCCTATTTTCTCTGAGGTGAAAAGCAAGACCAGGATTTCCATTCCAGATGGTAGCATAGGCAGACACAGCTCTTTGCACAACCACATCAAAATTACAACTAAAATATAGAAGAACCATCACTTGGAATCGACAGAAATCGAGTTCAACGGAAGTCGCGACAACTACGGAAGTAAAGAAACCATATCCATCCAGCCTGGTAGGAGGTGCATAGACATGGAATGGGCTGATCCCACACCCACATGTGGTGGATAAAAATTCAGGAGGGATATCTCAGGAGCAGCAGTTACAGACTCACACCAGAACCCCCAGCCCAGGATTCCAGGGCTAGGAAGATAAGTCTCCACAATTTATGGCTGCAAAAACCAGCAGGCATTGAGTCAGTGGAAGAAACTTCCGGAGCCCCAAGCAGTTCTTAAAGAGCCCGCACGCTGACTTACCTAATCAGACTCACTCTTTGAGCTCCAACAGCGGGGTAGCAGCTTGAAAGGCACCAATGGCATAAAGGGAGAAACTGAAGTGTCTGGCATCAAGGTGAGCAGCAACCATTGTCCCTTTTCTAAACCCTCCCCCCAAAAGCCCACAAGCTGATGCCATATTTGAGACTCCATCAACCTGGCTAACACTGTTTGACCCGCCTTGGAGATCCCCAGAGACTCTGCCCCATCCAACTTACGGGCCCACCCAAGCTGCTTTTCCATAGAATGGCTGGTCTTGTCTCATGCTTCACCACTTCCTAAATCCTCTCAAATAAGCTGGCCTCAGTGAGCCCTAGGCCCGAAACTAGCAGTGGCCAGCCTAGATTCACAGCTTCACTTCACCTGGAAATCTCCAAACTCAGCACAAGTAGCAGCCATCTCAGATTGCGTTATAGCTCAGGCAGGCTGGTGCCGGGCAAAACACAGGTGAGGGTTGACCTTAGCCTGCACCACCCTGGAAACCCCAGGGCCAGTGCACCCAATGGACAGCTACAGACCAGGTGGGAGTACCACCACGCTGCCCCTGCACAGGTGATACTCCACATAGGGTGGAGGTTGGTGATCAGTGATCATAGCCAATGCTTGCAGCTGACTGGCCTGCATAAATCCCTCCCATTGATCTGCCAATAGCAACCAAGGCTCAACTACAAGAGGCAGGTGTACTCAGCCCACACAAAGGGTGCACCTTGAGTACCCAGCTTGGGTGACGGGGAGGCTGTGCCACCAGACCCTACAGGACACCTACTACATTAGGTCTTAATACTAACACATGGAGTCAAAGCAGCTCTACCTAACACATAGAAACAAACACAGGGAGGCTGCCAAAATGAGGAGACAAAGAAACATGGCACAAATAAAAGAACAGATCAAAAATCCAGAAAAAGAGCTAAACAAAGTAGAGATGAGCAATCTATCAGATGCAGAGTTCAAAACACTGGCTATAAGTATGCTCAAGGAACTTTCTGAGGACCTCAAGAGCATAAAAAAGACCCAGTCAGAAATAAAGGATACACTAATTGAAATAAAGAACAATTTACAGGGAAACAGTGGTAGAGTGGATGAAGCCAAGAATCAAATCAATGATTTGGAACATAAGGAAGCAAAAAACAACCAATCAGAACAAGAAGAAGAAAAGAGAATCCCCAAAAATGAGGCCAGTGTATGCAGCCTCTGGGACAACTTCAAGAGGTCCAACATTCGCATCATACAGGTGCCAGAAGGAGAAGAGAAAGAGCGAGAAATTGGAAATCTATTTTAAAAAATAATGAAGGAAAAGTTCCCTAATTTGGTGAAGGAAATAGACATGTAAGTCCAGGAAGCACAGAGAGCTTCAAACAACATGGATGCAAAGTGGCCAACTCCAAGATACATCATAATTAAAATGCCAAAGGTTAAAGATAAAGAGAGAATCTTAAAAGCAGTGAGAGGAAAGAAGTTAGTTATCTACTGGACAGTTTCCATAAGACTGTCAGCTGATTTCTCAAAAGAAACTTTGCAGGCAAGAAGTATTCAAAGTGATGAAAAGCAGGAACCTATAGTCAAAATTACTCTGCCCAGCAAAGGTATCATTTAGAATCACTGATAAAGAGCTTCCAAGACAAGAAAAAACTAAAGCAGTTCTTCATCACCAAACCATTATTATATGAAATATTAAAGGGTCTTATTTAAGAAAATGTAGAAGAATGAAACTATGAACAATAAAATGGCAAAAAATACACATCTTTCAACAATTGAATCTAAAAATCAAACTAAGTAAACAAGAACAACAGGGACAGAATCTTGGATATGGAGAGCGTTTTGATGGCTGCCAGGTGGGAGGGGGGTATGGGTTAATGGGTGAAGGGGTGAGGGGATTAAGAAGTACAAATAGGTAGTTACAGAATAGCTATGAGGATGTCAATTACAGTACAGGGGGAATTCCAGTTAAGATGGTGGCATAGGCAGACATGGCTCTCCCCTTCGCACAATCACAACAAAATTACAACTTAAATATAGAGCAACCATCACTCAGAACTGACAGAAATTGAGTTGAATGGAAGTCTGACAACTATGGAAGTAAGGGAAGCACATCCTCTTAGACTGGTAAGAGGGGCACAGGCATGGAACATGCTGGTCCCATACCCATGTGTGGTGGATAAAAATTCAGGAGGGTTTTCTTGGGAGTGAGGAGTCCCAGACCCACACTTAATTCCCTAGCCCAGGGTTCCAACTAATAAGAACAACAAGAAGAAAAGAGAATCCAAGAAAATGAGGATAGTGTAAGCAGCCTATGGGACAACTTTAAGCAATCCAACATTCACTTCATAGGGGAGCCAGAAGGAGAAGAGAAAGAGCAAGAAATTGGAAATCTATTTGAAAAGATAATGAAAGAAAACTTCCCTAATTTGGTAAAAGAAATAGACATGCAAATCCAGGGAGCGCAGAGAGTACCAAACAAGATGAATGCAAAGAGGACCACTCTAAGAAACATCATAATTAAAATGCCAAAGGTTAAAGATAGATGGGAGGGTGTTGTGGCAGAATGGGTGAGAGGCAAGAGGATTAAGTAGCGCAAATAGGAAGTTACAGAATAGCCACGGGGATGTAAAGTACAGTATAGGAAAGGGAGTAGCCAAAGAACTATCTGAGCCAGAGACATTAACAAAGGTGGAGGGACTGCCTGAGGGAGTAGGGGGTGCTGGGTGGACAGGAGCAAAGGGGGAAAAATCAGGACAACTATAATAGCATAATCAATAAAATGTAATTAAAAAATAAAAAATCTGGGTCAAGTCCAAAAACAAAAACAAAAAAAAAACTCTTAGACACAGACAACAGTATGGTGGCTGTAAGGGGGAAAGGTGGGTGGGGGAGGTAGAAGCGGGGATAAATGGTGAAAAAAGGAGACAACTTTGGGATGGTGAACACACAATACAATGTACAGATGATGTATCATAGCACTGTACACTTGAAACATATAATTTAATTAACCAGTGTCACCCCAATAAATTCAATTAGCATTAAAAAATAAAAATAAAAGACAATGTAACAGAAAACACTCACTCAGAACAGGAAAAAAGAGAATCAAATAAATGAGGACAATTTAATGGATCTCTAAAATATCAAGCATAACAACATTTGTATCATAGGGATACCAGAAAGAGAAGACAGAGGATGCAAGGGATTGAAAACCTATTTGAAGAAATAATGACTGTAAACTTCTCTAACCTTGTGAAGGAAAAAAACACACAAGTCCAGGAAGCACAGATATCAGAGCAACTCAAGTGCCCATCAGTGGATGATTGGACAAAGAATAAATGGTACATATGTACAATGGAATATTAGTTGGCCATAAGTATGAATGAAATCTTACCATTTATAACATGGATGGGTATAAAGGGTATTATGCTAAGTGAAATAAGTCAGATGCAGAAAGACAAATGCCATATGATTTCATTTATGTGTGGAATCTAAAGAACAAAATAAAAGAACAAACAAAACAGAAACAGACTGTAGATACAGAGAATGAACTGAGGGTGCCAGACGGGAGGGGAGTTGGGAAGCTGGGTAAAAAAGGTGAAGAGGTTAAGTAGCACAGTTTTGTAGTTACAAAATAGTCATAGGGATGTAAAGTACAGCATACCAGAAAATAAAACAATTCTGAAATAAAAGTATACATTATTTTACACTGTATAGAAAAATATATATCCCTAGAGGTTTTGGGTGAACTAATGCTAAATATAAAATGAAAACTACATCAACTAAGCGCAGTTATAAATAATGAATGGTATAGAAAAACTACAAATAACTTAAAAAGTTGATAACCCACAGGTGAATAATTGAGAGTTGACTTGACATCAGGTCCAGATCTATGATTCTATAGAAGGTGAATCCTACCTGGTTTTACAAAATATTAGTTTTTGATAAATTGCATGCTGTCCTTTAATGCCTGGTTTTAAAAAAAGGTCTCTTTATTAAAGCAAATATTTTGAGAATGAATAAAAAATAAAAACTAACTTTTAAGAAGTTACTAAAAGAAAAAATGTTTCATACTGGCACTAAAGTATAGAATATTCCTCAACTAACTCTGCAAAATTTTTTATATAAGTTCTGTGATATTTAAAACAAACTTGTATTTTAACTGCTTCATCTCAGAAGGAATTTTGGGTGAAATACTCACCTAAAAGTGCATTTTTTCCATGATCATCCGGTAGAAATCGCTTGTCTACAGCACAGACAAGGATGTGTTCAGGAAGATTGGGAGACTTTGCCCCCACCAGAAGGAATCCTGCTGGGATGTCGATTTGTTCCATACAGAGAGATACCAAACGCAAATCCTTTCCTGCTTGACAAAAACCTAAAAATCAGGAAAAAGGACACAGGAATGTGTAGGGAGGTTAAAATGCATTATAACCCATTTGGAGGATATATTTATCTGTGTGAATCATTATTAAGGACTAAATTTAAAGCCCATATACTCCAACTAAAAGATAAACCTATCACATGGGCCCCTTTGAGCAGAGCTGAAAAGACACCAAAAGGAGGTATTCTGATTTGTGCAGCCAATATTTACAACTTTTATATTTTCTGTCCACAAGTAAGGACCTAGTAAATATACAGAAAACTTTGAAAAAAAGTATATAATTTTTATGTGCATGTAATAGTGTTTTCACTTTCCATGCACATTCACATCTCTAAACAGGGATTATCAAAGAGCAGAGATGCTCTCCAATTCACTACTTAGGAAGAGACTGAAACTTGGAGTTTGGTAACTCGTAAATGAATGGGTCAGAACTGGAACTCAGAACTGCTAGGTTATTTTCACTGGTTATTACATGAAATGACAAGATATGACAAAAATCTTATATAACTGTGTTGAGTACCGTAGCATATTACAGTAATTCATTAGCCCATGATTTATTAATTAATTGAATATTTATTTATTAAAAATCATTTACAACAGATGCTGTCCTAGGCCTGGGGATACAGATATCTTCCTCTAAAAACTCATATTGTAGGTAATTGGAAGAATGTATAAGGAACTGATAATCACAAAACAATATTACAGATGACTGCTATTTTTTTGCTATAAATCGCAAGTTTCCACATCTTAGGTAAGATAATCCTCCCTGCACTCTAATCATGTGATTCCCCTGGATAGTTGTGGTATTCCTGACCCAAGCTGGGCCACTGTAACATTCCCCTTTCCGGCCATAGTTGGTCATTCCAGGGATGGGCACCTGACATAAAACCAGGACAATCAGAGTCTTTCCCTTAAGAGTCCTGATAGAGCCAGAGAAAGCATGGTTTGGTTAGCTCTGTGGCAGCTCTGTTCCTTGCCCTATGAGAAGTCTGTCAGCAGAGACAGGAGGGGCAGGAGGAATGTTCAGGTAGAGTTTGGGTCCCTGAAGCCCAGCTGAGTCTGCCTTTCCCATAGTTTGGTTAAGACACCTTTCGCTTTGGAATTTTTCCAATAACGTCTTCATTCTACCTAAGCTAGTCTGAGGTAGGCTTCTGTCACTTGCATCCAAATATGGCTGAATAAAAGTATGAAAGGTGCTATTTGAGAGAGTTGTGGGAGAGGGAGGATGGAAACCTAACTCTACACATAATCTGGAGGTGACCACTAACATCACTGCCCAATTGAAAGTAGAGAAGAACCATGTCAGATTCTGCCAGCATCAATTCATATTATGATGTCAACCAGATGCCAATGAACAATTGGGTGCCAGCAGTTAGTACATAAAAAATGAAAAGAAAACAACACCCAAA
Source organism: Mormoops blainvillei (assembly GCA_004026545.1). NCBI lineage: Eukaryota > Metazoa > Chordata > Mammalia > Chiroptera > Mormoopidae > Mormoops > Mormoops blainvillei. The sequence goes on along the minus strand of PVJD01002224.1, from coordinate 165,349 downwards.
TTTTGTATGAAGCTGTAGTACATAATAAAGCTACTATATGGTCTGGATCATCAAACTGCAAAAGCAGACATGATAAAATTGAAGAAAGTCAACAGAAGAAAGGCTAAAATGGTAAGGACAAGAGAGTTCAACTATTTCAAGATTGTAGATGCCCTTTTAACATTAAAAAAAATCAAATTTAACTTATAGTGTTTGTGAATTGAGAAATATACTATCAAAATGTTTTTGTGAATTCTTTAATAATTTTAAGTGAACTGTATTTTATTACTTACAGTATCATCTATATTTATTTAAAAAATAGTCATTTATAAATGTCAGTCATATTATTTATTCAGTCTCCAAACATCTTTTGGAGGCTAGGGATACCTAAACTCCTTGAAAAAAATTCTGCTGCCCCCACCTTCATTAAAGGACAGGACTCAGTTTGTTTTGAATTTTGGAAGTTGGATGTTGAAAGTGATGATGATGATGATATGATCATGGCAGCTATTGATGGGAGCTAAATTTTGTGGGGCACTTAGGAAAAGCCAGGTACAGTGCTAAATCCTGTTTAGATTATGTTATTTAATCCTCTCCAGAACTCTAGGTAGGTACCACTATCTCCTTTCATAGATAGTGAAATTAAAGCTTAAAAAGTTTAGGGAACTTGACCACGGTTACATAATGAGTCCAGTTTAATGATGTTAAGACATGGGAAGTTTATGGAAATGGACAAAAAGTGTACTCTTCAACTTAGCAAAGAAAAGCTAAGAACAGTTATAATCCAGAGGGGTGAACACAAACTTTCCCACCAGATTGTAAAATACTAAATCTAGAAGTCATTTTAAAGTCCAAAAAGGAGCACTACTTTTGTAATCAAAAGAATTATTAATTTACATATAGAAAATAAACCTAGAAACACATTTCCCCTAAGAGTATCACCTTTATTATGAGTTGCTCCAAAAGGCAGAGTATATAAAATATCTTCCCAAATTCAGGGATGAAAGGTTCACAATTGCCTATTGATGGAAAGCAGAGTGCTTGGGGAATTCTTTGTCACTAAGTAGTAATACAACCTTTCTACAACTTTGGCTCACTTTACATTAGAAAGAGTGAACTAGATGGAACCATGAGTCTATACCAATTTGTGCCAATTTGCAAATTATTATAAACCTTTTTAGAACATCAGAGCTATACAGAACTTCAAGATCATCAGATACAGCATTCTCCAACAAATGATTACGATTACCAAGCTCCCAGGGATTCAAGGTATTCCAAGTACTTGAGAATTATAAGTGAAACAAATAGATATCATTACCAGTTTTTCAAACCTAATAAAGAACTATTCTAATATCCTATTTTTAAAAGAGAATGTTCTGAGGACCTTCCATCCCACACATGTTAAATGAACTCAAGACTCAGTTGAACATCATATCAGTGTCTGGTTTTTGCTATAGCAGAATTTTAAGTTGTTTTCATTGTAAGCCATATGTATTGATATGTTGTTTAATTTACACCCATGATAGCTTGTTGGAAAGCTCAGGGAACACTGATTCTGTTAATGAACACAAAAAAAGTAATTTTACAAATGTGCCTAAAGATGCTATTTGCTAAATGTGAAAGTTAGATCCCCACTCATCAAATAAAATTATATAAAATGCACCAATAGCCCTGGATGGTGTGGCTCAGTGGACTGAGTGCCAGCCTGTGAACTGAAGGGTTGCTGGTTCAATTCCCAGTCAGGGCACGTGTCTGGGCTTTGGGCCAGGTCCCTGGTTGGAGGTGTGACGTTTCTCCCCCTCTCTTTCTCCCTCCCTTCCCCTCTCTCTGAAAATAAATGAATAAAATCTTTTTAAAAAATGCACCAGTAAGTTTCTAGGACACACACAAAAAGCAATGTTAAGGAAAATATTTAATGATTATATTTCAATTTGCCTTTTCATATGTGAGAGAGAAGCATGTCATTTATAGAGAAATTTTACAAACAACAGCCTGAAACTTTTTCATCACACAGAGCAAAAATGCATAAATTATAAAAAAAAATAAACTAGTATATCCTTTTAATCATAAAATATAAAAATTCCAAACAGGGTATTAAAAATAGATTTTGACCTTTTTTGATTCTGGAAGACATTTAAATACACTATGCTACCTTTCTCTCCCCACAAAAAAAGTAAAAACGTTTCATTTTTTAAAAAGATTTATTTATTTTTAGAGAGAAAGAGAAGGGACAAAGCAAGGGAGAGAAACATCAATCTGTGGTTGCCTCTCACGCACCCCCTACTGGGGACCTGGCCTGCAACCCAGGTACGTGCTCTGACTGGGAATTGAACCAGTGACCCTATCGTTTGCAGACCGGCACTCAATCCACTGAGCCACACCAGCCAGAGCACATTTCATTTTTGCATATGTCAACAAAACATACTTTTTCTTACATAACCAAATTAAATTATCAGGAATTATTGAATGATAAAATATAGACATTTTTGTATAAATGAATAAAAGAATATATTAATAAGTTGATCTAAAATACTAACTTTTTACTTAAAATTAGTTCTTCAGCATATACCATGTAATGATCTTTAGTCATTATATCCCCAAGGGTTTCAAAAGATTATATATTACTAGAAGAGAGATTTGTGTGTTAAAGATTGCATAACTACTCCAATCTCTCTTGCATGTAAATGAGGAAACTAGGACTCATATAGGTTAAGAAAATAACCCATCCCTGGCCCATGTGGCTCAGTTGGTTGGGCATCATTCCGTGAAAGGAAAGGTCATTGACTCCCAGTCAGGGTATGTGCCTGGGTTGTGGATTCAGTCGTTAGTCGGGGTGTGTACCAGAGGCAACCAATGGATGTTTTTCACATTGGTATTTCTCTTTTTTTTCTCCCTCTCTTACCTTCTCTCTAAAAAGAAATAAGTAAAATCTTAAAAAAAAAAAAAAGGCCAATAGTCAAATACCCAGCAAGTAGAAAAGGTGGGACTAGTACCCAGGTCTTTTGATTCAAGTTAGATATTCCTTCACCCTCACTAAGACCTCTCTGGCTGATATCATGAGTTACCTTCTCTCCATCTGGTGTGGGACATTCTCCTATAGCTTTTTCCTTGCCTATTTTTGCTGAGTTCTTTCACCCAAGTTTACAGGCTGCATCCAGGGAGCACTGATACTCCTGCCCCTGCCAGTCATGGGCTATGACAGCTATCTCATACGTGTTAATGAATCCTTAAAATTCATGGTTTTGCAGCCCAGAAAAGTGACCCATGATTAGAATTTGACATTTCTGATAATATTTCTCAAAGGAATATATTTCAGCAAAGGGAAATTCCTGGGAAACAAAACAATTTTGGTTCTGGACTAAACAGAAATAGAGTTGAGAAGACACAATGTGAAAATATCTGGAAAAAAAAGCAGAATTTTCTATAAAGATTATTTTCAAGTGACTTCTGTGGCAAAAATGAAAACTACACAGTCCACTAAAATTAAGAATCACATAGTTTTTAGTACTACAGACTTTGAGGTTTTTTTCATTTATGATAAGAACACCAAGAGATCATAAGTAATCATTATTTAACAATGACTGGATTCTATGAGAAGCATGTATTTTAATCTACTCCTCTTAAATTCTTTTTTGAGAAGTACTTGTGACAATGAAAATATGAAATATTTTAATTTATGCTAAAAAACCCACAATTATGGGAGTATGTAAAACAGGCACAGGAATCAACTGAAATTGTTCCCAATGGAAACATGTGAACAAGAAAATAAAATAAAGTAGTATTGGATTACAACCCAAAACATAAAATAAATATCCATAAGTACATAATGATATAAGTGATTGAGTAAATTAATAAATAAGGAGAAAAAATTCTCATGTAACAGAATTCCAAATAATATATGTAAATACTCTATCCTCAGGTGGCTGAGTGTAACTCCCCATTCATTCTGTGTGGGTTGAGCATAGCGACATTCTTTCATGGTTTGGAAAGGGCGTGGGGAAAGAGTAAAGATAACACTACCTCAGCCATGTGATCTAGGTCAACATCAGTAGTCATAAATCATGTTGATAGCATGTATCCTTGATATAATATGATGAAAATGAGGTTTTACCTTTGTGATCTTCCTATCCCAAACCTGTAACCCCAATGTCATCAAGAGAAAAACATCAGACAATTCCAACAGAAAGTCTTCTACAACATAATATACCTGTTCAATAATTCCTGAGGCTGTCAGGGTCATCAAAAACATGGAAAGTCTGAAAAACTCACAGCTAAGAAGAGTATAAGGAAACATGACAACTAAATCTAATGGGGTATTCTGTTTGGGGATTCTGGAACAGGAAAATGACATTAGGTGAACACTAAGAAACCCAAGTAAACTGTGGAGTTTGTTATGAAAATTAATGTAAGATGTTAACAACAAGGGGAACTGCAGGGATATGTGGAAACTCTTACTATTCCTTTTAATTTTTTTTTTTGGTAAATCTAAAACTGTTCTTTAAAGAGTCCACTTTTAAAATGTCCACTTTATCTTCTTGCCTTCTACTAAATTACCAAACAAGCTGCACAGGCAATTTAATTAAGAGAAAAAAAGAATAGGTGAGAAAGAGAAGGTAAGGCTAAGCCTCAGAACAGGTCAGGAAGAAATCAACTGAAGATAAAAAATGGTTGCAAAATCAAACAAAAGTTTCTAAATTCAGTTCTAAGTTATTCTGAGAACATGCTCATCTGCCAAGGGTCTAGCCTTTTATTGTGATACCTATTACCTGACTTTCCTCAAAATCCTCATTCTTGGAATTCAGATCAGCTATTATATGCAAAATATACCATCAGGGATCCCCAAATAAGAAAAACATTATGCAAAAAGCACTATTTACCTTTTTTTTACGGATTGAAAGTTAGCTGTGTGCCTGTAAAGAGAGCGTAGCTAAAGATCTATGAAACATGATCTTTATTTCAAAACCTATAGGATCCAAATATCTGTTGTAGCAGGTGGTTCTATTTTTCCACTATTAGAAATATAGTAGATTAGTCACCTAAAAAATGCCTTTATTAGATACCTAATAAAGATCAAATATTAAATACCAATTAAAATCTCAAACAAAATGAAAAGAAACCTTACTATTCCCCTGTAAGATAATTCTGAATTACCTCTGAACTAGTCCTGAGAGAAAGATCTAATCTTTCTTTTAGGAGTTACTGGAAGATCTGGGAAAGAGGACACAAGAAAAATAAGTTATCGTTGAGGTGAGTGTACAAATAACAATTTATTTGACAAACGTGCCCCCTAAATAGTTTCACTTTCTGAGAGTAAAATAAAATGTTGCCTAAAGCTAAGACTCTTGCAGCAAATTATTTTAATTTTTAAAAAAAGTAGAAGGTTCTTCTTTATAAACTTTAATCTGCATTTCCTTAAGAAAATAGCCAAGTTTTCACTTCACAGACCAGATTGTATTTTCCAATTATCTCCAACTTGAAGGTTACAGAGTAATCTAAATGGGGGGAAGGGAAAGTTTACTAAAACAGCTGTGAACACAAACTAAAGTAATCAAGGCAGTATTTGCCGGCCTAAAATTTGGTTGCCCTTCACCCTTTTAGTTAATCAACTGGCTCCCAGCAGGGTAGGAACCAACACTATTCCAATAATTTACATAAGAAATTAGCAACCAAAATTTACATCTGAATGGTAACCCACAGAAGCCCATGAGGTGTTAAGTATCTGCTTATCTAAATTGCCTCTAAAAATAGCTCAGCTTCCTTTAAGCCTTAGGTAAATAGAGGATTTCCCATTACAGGAAGGTGGTCCACTGAAGCAAGTCCAGCATTATATTGCCCTATTTCACTGACATTTTTATAAGGAAAATTTCAGGCCTTTGAGTGAGAAGACTCTTAGAACTACCTTAGAAGGAGCCACGTTGAAAGAGTCAAAGGTGAACTATAAATTATCAAATTATAAACTACGCTTTTTGTTTTTAATGGCCACCCTCTGGTGAATTAAATGGGGAAAACAAACAATGGACATATAATTAACTATAAGAACCAAAGTAGCTGATGGAATCTAAGTGTAGCCAGTATTTTTGAGTTGTCTTAGAATATGAATCTTACGCCTAGGTGAGATCTTTTTACTTAGAAAAAAACGTGCCTCTAAGTTTCATTATTTTTTAAATAACTATTACCTTTCCCTTATACTTCACAGAATCACTTGCCATCTGCTAGATCACTAAGTTTATACCTAGGTGAGCCCAAAGCAACTTTCCATATCTGGTTATATACCTAAAAACATTTCCTGAGCAAAGGGCACAGGAAAAATGAGGGAACCTTTCTCCAATTTTTGGTGTAAAATTTGATATTTCATAATGATCTTCTAGAGCTTTTACTCTGATTCTATTTAATTCTTATGTAAAACAAGATTCTTGATGACAATCCAACAATATTTTATGCACTATTTCCACTTCTAGCTGTTACTTGACTGATCAATTAAATGAAAGACATGACAATGGATATAAAACAGGTAAGTGGAAACCAAATGCCAGTCACCTCCCACACTTCTACAGGTTTAAAGGCCTGTATTACATCAACAATGAGTAAACAGATATATATTGTACTATATTAAGTCTTGGAAAAAGAAACCAATCATGTGGAAGCAAATTCATGAGGAATGATGTGCTAGAAATAGGCCCAACTCCAAGAGCAGGAGTACTTAATTGCTAGAGACCACCTGTAGTGAAGCAGGCATAGATAAACTACAAGGAAGATTATTTAGGTTTCCAAATCCCCTAGGTAGTTTATCAGATGAGAGGGAAGCAGGGAGGGAGGGAGGGAGACAGGGAGAGAAAGAAATCAAGGAGAAAAACTTCCAAACAGTGCAAACTCATTCATTTGGCTTTGCATATTTGAATCTCTAGTTTATCCAAATTATTTACACTTCAAGCTTTGTAGAAGAAATGTCCTGAAATTTTACTCCCTGCCTCTCCTTCTCTTCTCCCTCCACCCCTAAGATTGTCATGCAGTGGAATCACCCCAGGTCCAAGTCGGTCTGGGTATAAAAGTTATACGCTAGCTAATATGGATAAAGTAGAATCCACATGCTAATTAGGGTGGGAAGGCCAAAAAAAGAGCACTGTATACCATGAAATGGAGGGAATACAGTGTCATTTAAGTTGTGACATAACCAAAACCATGAAATACTGAAAATGTTTTATATTAGGAATAGGATTTTCTTTTTAAAAGTGTGGTTATAGCCTTGGTAGAAGAGGTGGTTGACAAACTAAATAAAATGGGATTATCAAATTATGTAATTTTTTTCTTCTACAGATAACGATATACTGGATGAGTGTTCAAAATAAATGGAAAAGGTAAATATAAAGCATCTGATATCTCTGTAATTGTTTTGAGGGTAGAAAACAAAGAAGTAGGAAAAGATAATACCAAAAAAGTTCCTAAAGTAATATCATTCTTGCAGGAAGTACTGGAAAAACCTTCACCCGGATCTAGGCTTGTCATCGCCACATACCATCTTGAAAAGTCATCAAGTGCTGTGGATCTTAGTCTCTTCATCTATATGATGGGGTGATAATACTTGCCTTTCCTATAGACACGTGCTATGAAGTCATAGGAGATAATGTGAGTAAGAGCACAATTACTTCTCATTCCTTTCTGTAATTACTGGTTTCTAGCCTTGAGCACCACATCTAGTGATTGATTGGAAACTAGCCAGGCAATATCAGAGGGACTGAAAAAAACAAAAACAAAATTGAAACCCACCATCTGTAGTGCAAGACCCTTCTGGGGCAGGTTTTTGTGAATAGGGAATTGGTGGGCTGTTTGAATCAGACATTTCTTCATCATCTTCATCATCTTCCATTTCATTAACTGTTAGATTGCTAGAAAAATCCAGGCTTCCATTTTGAGTGTAGCGGTGTACCAAGTCTTTATCCAGATCCTCCACCTTGGGTTTTACATCTGGGTAAGCAAATAAATCATAGCTAATTTAACAAAATGATGTTTAGGAATAATAACCAAAAAAAAAAATTCATAGGTCTGAAGGACATCTGAAGGTAGACGAGCATTTTCTAACAATTAAGCAGTTTATTTCAGAAGTCCCCCAATGGGAAGGCCCACTTCTTTTAAAAGGAATCTAGGAATGTGTGGGATTGAGAAACTTACCTGCAGATGAGAATGGATGCTGGTCAGGGTCCAAGTACAGCTGGGAAAAAATTGGCCGTGGTACCACACTACTACATCTCAGAGAGGCTTCTATGGAATTGTGGAGAGCTTCCTCAAATCGAGCGGATTTCAGTTGCCCAGCATATGAATTCCCCATGGTCTGTACCACCCCCCCCCAAAGAAAAAGAGGAAGAATGGAGAAAATTGATATAATTAGAGAACCATATATCTGCAAAGTATACAATATAGCCATTGTAAACCTTATTCCTATATCTTAAGATTCAAGCAATTGTGAACTATACATATATTTCTTGTTAAGACAATTTGTGTAAATTATCTGTTATCATATCACATTTGCTCTTTGTTTTTACAATCCCAACACATTACAAAAGCCACGTTAAGGGATCCTGTATCTAAGAATTACACAGTAATAACTGCTTTATGTTAGGGTTCCCCAACCAGTAAATCAAGATTGACCTGTCCATTGTAGAGTCCAACCTGGTGACAGCTGGGCCACACCTCTACCTTAAAACTGCTGCAGATACCAACTCTATCAACGGTTTCAGAGTAAATCTCTAATTACTTTTCTCTGTCTACTAAGAACTTGTTACCCTAGGGGGAAATAAAGATTCTTCTGGGGGGGGGGGGACAAAAAACAAAAGGTTTTAGATGATATATTTAGTTGATAAATTTCTGAAAGCAAGATTTGAGCCTTTTAAACTCAGAAGACTCACTTATGTATTACCAGCATTTATTTGAAAAACACTGTTGTGCCTTTTACTCCAGCTGAATCACAATCTTATTTGAGACTCTTCAGTGAAACTTTATAGTAAGAAGTTCTGAAGTCACGGCCTTTGAGTCTCATCACTAACACTTGTATAGAACTTGCCAGCTATAAAATTTTCCATATTTATCAATAATAACTACAATTTACCAGATGCTAACTATTGGCTACAATTCTCAAAGTATGGTCTGAGGTCCCTGAGATCCTTTCTGGGGTCCATGAGGTCAAAATTTTTTTTCAAACTATTACTAGGATATTATTTGCCTTTTCAAAAACTCTTATTATTTTCCAGAGGTTATATGATGTGTGACATTGCAACAGACTGAATGCAGACAGACTACTCTTCTCACTTTTTTTGAAAAAATAGTTATTTTCATAAAATGTGTTATTTATATTGAAACATAATGGGCTTAATATTTTTAATTAATAAATATTTTTAAGTTTCTTAGTTTTAATTTCTAATAAATATAATCCACATAAATAAAACTTAGTTTTTTCAGAGATAAACAGTTCAAGAACTGCTGAGCTAGGTAGTATATAAGCACTTTATAAAGTTTATTCATCTGATCCTCAGTATTCTGAAGTAGGTATGACCTCTTACCACTTCACAGATTTTTTAAAAAGCTTGGAGAAGCCAAGTGACTTGCGCACTATCAACTTGGGTAAGTTTCATTTCAAGAACGGTCCCCACTTAGCCCCACTTTTCCCAACAAAGTAAGGGAGAGATATTAAATATCATCTGGAATTCCAACCCTGATTGGCTCCCTGAAGGAAGTCCCTAGAGGGCTGCTTGAGAAGGTCACTGAGTACTATCTGGGCTCAGCAGGAGGAGCCAAGGTCCAGCAGTGATGACTCACAGAAGATACACATAATCCTACAAGAGCATTAGCAATACTCAGATAAGACTCAGATAAGAGAAGTAACTATGAAGAGACTTGTTAGAGTAAAAAGAACCGACTGACTTTATTCCAAATGAAACATAACTAGGTATTGTTAAAAATGGTGAGAATAATGTGAAGAATTACAAAAACTGGCCCTAGACTTCTTTAGTGCTGACTATAGGGTTCTGTCCCTTCCCATTGATGGTTCAGTGCTATCCTTGAACACATAGGGGTTTTTTGTTTTTGTTTTTTTTGTTATTCTTTATTTTTTTATTGGATTTATTGGGGTGACATTGGTTAATAAAATTATATGGGTTTCAGGTGTATAATCCTATAATACATCAACTATATATTGCATTGTGTGCTTACCACCCCAAGTCAAGTCTCCTTCCATCACTATTTATCCTCCCTATATCCTCTTTCACCTCCCTCTATCCTCTTTCCCCTTTAGGAATCACCATGCTGTAATCTGTGTATATGTGGGGGGTTTTTTGTTTGTTTTTTTGGTTTTTTGTTTAATCACTTCACCTTTTTCATCCAGCCCTGCAACGTCCCCTCCCCTCTAAAAGATGTCAGTCTGTTCTCTAAGACTCTTTTTCTATTTTGCTTGTTAGTTTATTTAGTAGTTTTGGAAAACAGATTTATTACTCAAAAAGACAGTGAGAACAAGTGAATTTGCAAAGTAGACACCTGTCCAACCCCTTGTGGTGCTTTGGGATTCCAGGGAAAATAAAGTTAATTCCAATGCTTGGACTGAGGACCTCTCATTAGGAGTTGCAATTTCTACTACCACCTTCTAGCATAATACTCCAAACTACTTCCCGCGGTTAAGGTACACTTGTACTGACTCAACTGTACTCCCTCAACAAGTTTCTGTTTTAACCAAATGTAAGTATTTTCAAGGTATTGCACTTGGGCTATTAGTAAAAGTTTAACTTTTAATAACAACTATCTGGAGGAGATAAACATTAATTTTTAAAAATTGTTTTAAAAAGGATCATCACACTTAATGACGAGAAAGAACAAGGAAAACACTAATTTAAAAATCACGTACATGCTAAAAGAAAAAGCACTGCATCTAAGACACTATGTAGGGTTGCCTAGTTTAACAGCTGATTAAGCTATGGAGCAGGGAGCTGGGGATATATACATGTATATAGCCTAATTAGCTGTTAAACTAGGCAACCCTAAATAGTAATAATTCATTTTTTAAAAGGTTTCAAATTTGTATTTCTAAGATTTGTCTACTGAAAAGTCCAAGAAGCAATGGCAATTCAATAACAATAAGCATTTCCTACTATGCTGATTGTGGTCTACTAATACCATTCCCACTGAAAAGAGTCCAGGCTCCTTGAAGGTATGGTCAATTCCAGGTCTGGGGTAAGAAATACACAAGATGAGCCTTGAACATCTTGTGTCACAAAGCAGAGAAGCTTTCAAGGACTAATGGGTCAGAAGACATAGGAGTTAACATGAATTGTTCCCATGGGCCGCAGATTAGAGAAATTCAACATAAAAGAGAATAAATGCAAAGGACTGAACCATATTTAAAATGTAAAAACTCAAATAAATTTTGATATACAGGAGAAAAGGAGAGCACTCCTTTTGGAAAATGAAACAAAAACAAAGTACCTAACTGAACCTTACTATAAGGAAAAAGGAAAGAGTGAAGCCTTTCTCTTGCTCCTCCTGTACATCAAAGTAACCAAATAGTCCTGGTTTTTGAGAGTTAAAAAAAAAATTAATGAAGAATTCTAGCTATAATAAATGTGGAAAGAATGACAATTATAAAATTACCAATTTGCAACCCTTAATGCAAAATTCATTTTGACAGTGATAATAACTGATACCATTAAATAAAAAGTTTATGGGAACTTTTATACAAAGGGATCAGGCTGATGCCTCCTGAACCCACTGATCAAGTTCAGCATCACTAAAAGTGAGGCAATGAGAGGCTGTGTGCCTCTCCATGGGAGATAATATGAAACACACACACACACAACCTCAGATGTATTCCTACCAAGAGGTATAATGATTATAGCCCAACCTCTAGAGCCAACTTTCATATATAGGATCGAGGAACAAATAAATGAAACCACAAGGAAACAAGCAGGTTGAAAATGAGGGACAGGTGGACAGAGCAAGTGATCCAATTTCTGCAATAGGCCAAGCTACCTAGTTTGTAAATGATGGAACTAGTGTTGAAATGTAGATTAAAGTGCCCATGTTTTTTCCACTAAAACATGCTATTTGAAATAGAGAAAAAGGTGAAAGTGAAGATGATAAATTCTGTATGTGAGGTGTCTGTGTAGTTGTTTTGGGTTTGAGGGTTTTTTTTAAAGGCACAATTTAATGCCTATGTGCCAGGTATAGTACTAAAAAGACAACTTTGTATAACTTGCCAGTTTTCTGCTATCTTCCTCACTACAGATATTGCCACCCACTTTCCAAACTTTAACAATCATCTATCCAGCCAGGCAGCATTTATAAAAATCTCGCTATTGAAGTGGTTAAGCACAGAGTCTCTGGAGTCAGATGGCCTTAATTCAAATCCTGCACCCACTAGCCTGTATGATATTGAGCAATTTGCTTAGCCTCTCATCTGTAAAATGGGGTAATACAAATAATTTCATAGGTTTTTGTGAGAGTACAGGAGATTTTATACACACAGAAAGTTTTTGAATAGTGCCTGGCACAAAATAAAATATGCAGAAAACATTAGAAGTAATAATAAGTTTTACAAAAAGTATTGTGCTACATTGAGGATACTAAGACAAGTAAGACACATGCCTTCCCTGGCATGTGCTGGGCACTACAGTAGATTCGGGGGCATTGTTCTAGCAACAAATGACTGTCAACATAAGATTTCCAAAGGCTGCTATTTGGTATTATATATAATTTATTTATCAGGAAATTTTACAATCATATATACACAACATTACTGTCCCTTCTAGCCAGCAGACTCTGATTCTGTGTAAGAAAATTCCTTGCAATAGGCATCACTGCTTGCATGCCCTTTCTCTTAAAAATATTTACTGACAAGAGTGATAATGTGTGACTACTAAACAAAGAAATCAAACATGGTTCTTACAAGCTCTTATAGAATCTATAATCCAAAATTTAAAACAAGCATATACTCGCAGTTCTCTTTTGTGCTGTTTTTGCATTTCATTTATTCTTTAAATTGACTTTTGTCACTCTTAATACATAGTTGGGTCTAGTATTTATCTGATTCTCCTGTTGGAGTGTGAGTTCTTGGGGGAAAATATTTTGTTAAAAATGGGAACTGAATTTAAGGAAATGAACACATTGAGCTTTTTTGTGTCTTATCTAATTAAACATTAAATGGGTTTGAAGAGACATTATCTCTTCCCAAGCACATTCCAAAAAACACAAAACTAGCCATGTATTCAAAACAAAAGAGTTTTATTTTATTTTTATTCATTCTCCTTGCTAAAAATCTTTAGAAAATGCAAACAGATTAAAAGGTAAAATTTCTGATCTCTTTTAATAGTTCTGCACATTTAAATGTGGATGAATCTCTTTGACAATTTCTGAAGGTAAAAGCACTTTTGCTACTGAAATAAAAACCCAGGTTTAATAAGTTAATTCTATAATTAACCATTTTAACCAATATACATATAGATATGCAATATATCTTAAATTATTACAGAGATAATTGTAGTATGCCAACTAATTTAATAATTATTAAAAAGTGTCATAACTAAAAATAAAGTACAATGCTACTTTTCCTTTGTAACAAAGAGTTACATGTTACTACTCGAAATCTTTACTTTCTTCCTCCTTGAAATACCAGAAATTCTTTTGTAAAATAAACACATCTCGTCAAGACTCTCTGGAACTGGTATAATTACCAGAGGCAATCCCTGTGTAAGATCAAAGCAGCAAAACAATAATAGGCAACGTGTGACCTCTACCATGTCACCAGAGACCAATTTTTCAACAGGGAGAAGAGTCAATAATCCAGAACAGAAAACATTAAATAACGAGAAATGCTTCCAAAGTGTGGTTTACCACATCCATCAAGGCTGCCACATTCAGAGAGTTCCCAGTCTCTATGGTTTCAGAGAACAAACTTCTGGGGCTTTATCACAACAATTGTTAAAATCTGCATAAAACACCAGAGGCAACAGCCAATTTCCCAAATGAAGAGGAGAAATTTCAAAAGATACTATAATAATTTTCTACATTTCACTGGATGCTTTAAAAGCATCATGGGAAGGGCCCAGATGATTAAATATTTTTCATATAATATTCATCTCATTTCTCTTATTTACCTATCCCCATTTAATTTTCCTAATAAGTTGTTTGGAAGGTGAGCTATGAACATTCCAGATAATTAGTAATAACACATTAAAGACTTCTGCAGGTTTTGTTTTGGTAATACTGGTCCACTAAATCTAGAAACAAGGCTTCGGTCTCCTTTGTAATGTATTTGGATGACTAATAAGAATTATAAGGGTGCAAAGAGGGGTAAAGGAATTTCCACTCACAGTAATTACAGTCAAATAGAAATATCTTTAAAAGTGACTTTAAAAAGCACCACAAGTAAAACCGTGCCCTAGAATCAGCAAAATCTGATTGTTTTTCTTAGATACTACTGCCAAATAGCTGCCTTTCATCTTTCAAAATCAGATGTGAGTTAGGGACTGAATATGTATCTGAATTATTTAACTTGCAAAAAGAAAACAAAACAAAAAAGCACCCATTCTGCTTAAAAGAGACAGCACTGGAAATTCAAACCAAACTGAACATTCTATTCTTATATGGAGTCGTTACTACTACTACCTTCATCTCTCCACTCTGTCATCTGCCCCTGTCTTTCCACTTTCTTATTAACATTTTAATTGTATTTGTCAGTTTTGCCACAATTTCAATGCTACTTAAACAGCTGTGGGTTTTCTTTGGGCAATTATCAGTCACTACACTTAGGTTTCTAAATTAGTTGTTGAAAGGCACTTTAACCTTGAGAAAACAGATACAGAACACACTGCACACTAAGCCTTACATTTAAGTATATGTGGCTTTAAAAATCAGTAATTATTAAAAATAATTGAAAAAATCACACACACAATTCACATATTGTAAATTTGTAAATTAGTAAGAAAATGCTAAACAAAGCCTACAGCATACTTCTCACCATTTTACCATTTTCCTCTTACTAGCATATATTGTAATATACACTCTTTCTATGTACATGTACATAGTGTATAAATTGGAACAGTTGCCAAATTCCTCAAACAGTCCCGTTTTACTGCCTATCTACTAGTGGCTAACACCTTTGAAAGGCATCCACAATCATGCAAGCGGTATATTGAGGTCATGGGCCGAGGGAAAGAAAACTCTTACAACATGCAGATTTTCCTCGCCTTCTCCACTTCTCTTCAAAGAGAAAATTCTTTATTATATTTGATTTTTTAAATTCTCTATTCTTGACTCTAGCATTATTTTCCTCTTAAACGACAAAATGTGTAAGAAACACATTCAGGGAAAAACACAAGGTTAAGGTTATCAACTGTTACCCACTTCTGTGAAATACACCTAAATTAAAAAAAAAAATCTTCTGTAATCCAGAAACATTAAACTTCATGTGCCATTTATTCCCTTCATACATTAAAATAAATTCAAAGATGACTTTATTTAGAGTTTACAAGTGTTGGTGTTTTTAAAGGTTCATAATATCCTGTTTGTGGGTCAGTCAAAAGCTTGTTAGGATAATTTTTAAATTAATGTAGGCTCATTCTTTAGCCATCTTTCTCCCCTACTTTCTGATCTAAAGAAAGAAAAAGGTGCTATTTCAACAGTGCAAAATTCTTCACTGAGAGATAAACATGAAAATGATAAATATTTTGGAAAGCGAAGTATACACCTCAAACCCTAACTGTTCTTTCAGACCTATATTGATTCTTATAGTAGTTGCTAACATTTGGTAAGGATTATCCTTCCATTAGACAAAAGCAAGCATTCCTTAGATAAATCAGGAGTTTTTGCCGTGAGACTCATAAAACCTTTTCACAACACAGATTTTCAAGAGAATCCTTTAAGGTTTTAGGAGGCTGCTCCTTTTACTAAGTAACAAAATACACCCCATGGTGTCTCACTGACCCCACTCAGCTGTCCTTTGACCTCTTCAATTGTTGAAGCCTAACTCCAGGGCCCACAGAATTTGCCTCCCATATCAAAAAGGCGAATGTTGCTTCCTCCTAGCACCTGGTGTAACAAAACGCAACAGTTCTCCTTCTTCTGTCTCCTCAGCTCCCTCTCTGACCATTTTCCAGATGTTCCAGGCCCAAATGTTAAGCCAATACTAGGTTTCAGGATCTGCGTGGTCACCGTGGGGGAACAAACAGAGACCAGGCTCAAGTGGCAATGACCCTCTTGTTCTTTCTGGCCTCAAAAGGATACGACAGGTCATAAAAGGGGAAAAGATCTTTGGACTTTCTTGGAAATGCCAGGCTATTTAAGCACATTGTAACTTCCAAAAGGAGAGAGACATGTTGGGTTATGTCCTGACAGATGAGGGTTAGCTAAAACAGTAACCCTAAATGCTCAATCCTAAGTAAACTTTTGATTTTCTTTGACATAGGAGGAAAAAGGGCAGTATCACCACTTTTTCTTTTCTAAATCATAAGCCTTCTAAAAATAGAAAAAACACTTTAATAAAGTTTTAAAAACATATTTGGGCTAGTGTGGTATGATATAAATTTTAAATGTATGTGGTCATTAGATATGGTTTGGGTTTTTCTGCAGAGGGCAATAATATAGATAATTAATAATAATGTCTTATTAGGCAATTTGAAAGATAAAACCAGAATCAACAAAGGAGAATCAAAAAGTGAATTCTTATGATCTTAATCTAGGTACATAGGAAATAAAAAACAGAGGCTGTTGTAGGGGAGAAAAACTTATTGCTCAATAGTTTTTTTCTTTTCTTTTTTGGTGGAGAGGATGGGGGAGGGGAGAGGAAAGCAGAAGGGAGGAAATGGAAGAAGAGCTCGCAGAAATATCTGGTTAATCAGTTTAAGGACCAAATATAGTAGCTTTATTTAAATACTAAATATAACTTCAAAACACAAATTTGATCTTGAAAAATTTGGGGGGCATATTATAATTGTACAATACCTTTGTTTATTTATTAACATTTTTGAATCACGTTCATGATTAAGTTGGGATGTCAACACTTCAGGGAGCCTGTTGCCTAGATTTTACTTGTTTAAAGCTTTTTTGCACCTGCAAAAACATAAAAAATAAAAATATATACATAAAAATGAGTTAATTTCCAAATGCATTATATTCCAGATACAATAATCTAAATATTTATGATTCTACAAAAATTAGAAAGCGAAATGAATTATCAAAGTCTTACACAACTCCATATACATCATAACTGCCAAATACAGACATTCCTCCTTAAATGTTCCCAAAATAATCATTCATAAGTATATATTAAAAATAATTTCTGTTGTTCTTAAGATTTCCCCCCACTAAGTGTAAAATGAATAAATTTGTCAAGTCCGCATTTTTGACAGGTGTTACCACAGACTTTCTTTTTAGGAATAAAATTAGTGAAAGATAATTTTTTTATTGTAAGTTTAAGTTCTATAATCTCTGATGTTTCTCAGAATACACCTCCTTAAAGAACAACCAAAAATTTAAGCATAGCTAATATTGATTAAAATTATTCTTTACTTTTTGAAACTAATGCTTTAATAATTTCCAAGAAAAAAAACCTGCCAGAAGAAAAAAAGCTACTCTTTTCCTACCCCTTTGAGTGGTGTATTCTTAGCAGAAATTAGACTAAATAATTATAATTCTATAACTGGATAAAAATTACATATTATCCTGTTCTCTAGGTAGATTATGGTCCATATGAACTACTGAATGGAAAATTGTCATAAAGCATCAAGTGAAATAAAAACTATTTGTCATTGAGTTTTACATATAACTTAGGAGTGTTTCTAGTCCTTTGTCACTGTGTCTAAAGAGAAAACAAGATTTTCCTAAGAATGTACTAATTTCAATATGCTTATTTATAGCACTAAAATATTTAAAGTGATATTAACTTATATTTTCTTTAAAAAGTTTTCATTTTACTCTCCTTTTATGACAATTCGAAAGAAAGGAAAAAGAGAAAAGCACCATTTTAGATTTTGAAATAAGAATCTTCATCTTACCTCTCTTACTGTCAGAAGAATGTCTTCAGGCAAAAGAACAATTAAAAATGCAAGACTCAGATTTTGAAACTCTTGTATTTCCCACCTACCCACACAAAAATAGACATCCTTTTGTAAGTAGAGTTTTGCTACCTACATCCAAAACCAAGATTACCCCATATGGTCAACAAGGTCAAACTGCATTACTGCCAATGAAACTATATGACTCCACAAGGACCTTAATGATTTTTAAAAAAGGTCAGTAATCCAATTCCAATAGCTTCAGAGTCTAAAATTGCTAATTTTTGGCCACGTGCTGCACACTTCACCTGCTAGTAATGACATTTTTGTATTTTCTTCTAATTACACTCAAAGCTAAGACCTTTGGCCCTGGGCCACAGACCCCTATTCAGGCTGCACACATTCTCTTAAACGACCTGATCCTTTGTTGTCACTCTTACTCTTTCATCTATTATTTACACCCATAGAGAAGGAAGATACTCTACCATTTGTATAGCTTAAAGCTTCTAATCATCTTAATTTCTTTGCCTTTCAACCTGTGGTCTTTCTCATAGACAAATGCCAAAAAGTTTGACAAAATCATTTTTTTCAACCGCATTTCCCCTCAAGCTCATCTTCCCCTTTCCTACTGTGACCAAGCTCCTTCCTGTTTCCTTCCCTCACACAGGAGGGACTCCTTACCAGGAAGGATTTACAAATTGGACTTTGGCCAACAAAATGAATTCCTAAATATAACAGAAAATCTCCACCTTATTATGACAGATCAATAACAATTATATTTTTTCTTTCATCAAAGAGCCCATTGAATTAAATAGAAGGTTCCTTAAAATAACTTATAATCTGCTACTGTCTCTCTAAGGCAAAGGCATAGAATTTTCAGAATCCTCCTGCAAAATTGTCAAAGAAGCTGCAATATAAACAGTAAGAAAGTTACGTGGCTAAAGCCTTTCAAACATTTTAATATCTACAATTGCTTATAAGAAAAAAATAAAGGAATGAAAGAAAAAGAGAAAATAAAATATAAATAGAATATTAAGGATTAAAAAAATATTCAAATCTTTCCATTTTAAAAGACTATTAATTCTCCAAACAGCAACACCCTCACATAAAACATTCTATATCATCATAATTTCCCAACACTTCCCCAGACTTTTTTGTTAATGTCCAAACACATTTTGCAAATCCAAAGCACAGAATTGTTTACCATGATGCAGCTGCCCCCTCAGATCACGGCAGCCACCAAAAGACTCTGATTTCCAACTTGCTTATAAAATGATATATGATCCATCTTTGCTCTCTTCCTCTATTGCTCAGCTTACTCTTGATTTCTAACAAACAGTATTTCCTTGTTGCCTGTCCTTTCTGCAGACCCTGAAGCCCCTTGTCTTTTCTTATTTTCACCATTTGCTTCAACCAGCAGTTCACTGGAGACCCATCCATCTTATAATGCCTAAAGTGACAGATGCTCTCAGGAACCACCACACTGCTGAGTGAACAAAAGATAACATCACCTCTAGGAACTCCAGAGAGAAATACAACTGCAACCTCAAGATGGGCTGACTTGACAGACATTGGACCATAAACCTCTCCTAAGCGAAAAAGAAAACAATTGCCACACACAAAAAAATCTGACACAATCAAAGGCAGAAAAGAGTGATTATTTGTGGATTGCCTTTTCACTATGTGGCTCACTTTCCCCCCCCTCAATGCTTTTATATTGGGGCAATTCACTTGCCAAGAGGCAAGAGAAGATCTTGGGGAAAAAAGCTTTTCCCAAGTATTTTCTTTCATTCAACAATATTCAAAGTGAAATTCATTCACATGTGTGTTTCGGTTAACCTAGGGCTTAAGATACAGCATTCTTAAACCTGATGTGTCTTGTGCACATAAAGCAGTATCTGGACTCAGAAATGCTGACTCAATTCTACTGCTGTGAAAGGCATATGCATGCTTTGCAAATTAAAAATACATTAGAAATTAAAAAGCAGCATGTGACACAATGTCAACAATATGGGTAGCTCATAAAAAAAGCTCACCATTCATTCATCAGACAGCCTCCAACTTGGGTTAAAAAGACAGTTAACAAGAGGATTCTGGGAAGGACTACAGATCTCTGCTCTAACAAAGGAAAGGTCGTTTTAACATCTCCCAGCAACAAACTAATGACAGGGATGCTGTAGATGTAGAGGACTCTGCTTGATGCTATCTAGTGTTCTTTGTTTTTGTTTCTTAAAATATCTTATTTATAATCTTCATTGGGCAATAGGAAAATTTAAACTCTAACATTTATTTTTACCTCCAACATTTGGATAAATACAGTGAAGGGAAATTTTTGAAGAACAGAAAAACAAAAACTGACTTGGAAGGCAATTAAGAGTATTGTGTGATCAATGTCAATTACGGAGATTAACAACCCGTTTTTACAAAGGATATCAAGCACCACAGAGGAAAATCTCTGACGCAGCTAAATACATTATCATTTTCAAACAGGGTAAATGATACAAACATCTGTTAAATCTAAAATAAAGAGTCAAATGTTCCTGGAAAGTTCTGTCAACTATATTTCTAAGAAATGTAAGGATTTACAATGGCATTTTTTAAAGACAAATATTTAAATTTTTCTTTAAAATATTTATACAAAAAGCCTTTAGGTTATAATTTTTTTTGGATTCACTAATGACTCCTCTCATCCCCATTTTACTAAAAATAATAAAATTTAAAAGACAGTTTATCTCTTGTGTTTGGATTGTTTGTGGAGTAAAAGAAAAATTCTCAACTTGATAAATCAACATATCTCTTTTTTCTTTTTTAAGTATAATTTATTGATTATGCTATTACAGTTGTCCCATTTTTTCTCCCCTTTATTCCCCTCAACCCTGCACCCCCCTCACTCTTTCTTAACATTTTTTCTCCCTTATTTTCTTAAACACTTCAGTGCATCTGAACAAATAAGATAGTACAAATATTTTACAATTTCACAATTTTCTGGTTTGTATTTTATTCTGACAAAACAGAATGCATACAAAATAATTAGTGAATATGTAAAATTATACAACAATGGGAAAATGATTAAACAATTATAGGCTGCTTATCAATATATAAAAGACTTGTTCTAACATGGACTTGATCTTTAACTAGACAACTTGAATATACTGACCCTAAGTAACTCCCCAAAACTCCTGATCCAAAAGTACCACATCCTCAATACTCTCAAACTTTGGCATTACTACCAAGAAAGAGTGGTGACTTTGGAATGACAGTTACATTGCAGAAGGCTCAAAAAAGACCCAATTAAATGACCTACTTTTAAACACAATAGGATCGATATGCATGCAGGAAAAGTACACCCTAGTGGAAAGTTCTTATTGCCTGATTGATCAAAAACAAAACAAAACTTTTCCTTTTTAAGGGCCCCTTCCAGATCAGTCAGTGCCAGAAATCCACACAGGAAAAAAAAAAATCCATCAAAATGAAACCCTAAAAGGGTTTACCCTTCACCATCCTATTTGCACTTCAAAAACCTGTAAGTCCTTCAGTTAAACCCCAGGGCTGAACCATTTCAATAATAAGAGAGGTGGCCAGCAGTGATTTATCTCCCATTTGGTCTCTGGACAGAGCTGTAATGTCTACCAAGCTTCCCTTCACTGACTCGAACCCTCCCCCAAGTCTCAACCTTCATTTGTGCACCTTTAGATCTGCAATACCTTATAAACAACTCATATGCTCCTTCCAATCAGATGCAAGAACAATCTGTAACTCAAGATTTGGGTCCATTTTCCTGGCAATGCTTCACTGCTGAGTAATCAGAGCGCTGAAATTACCAGGTTAAATTTCAAGTTCTCTTTGTTACAAGTTGAAGAAGAAAAGAAACTTCCCTAACATTTGATTCTTTCTTCTCACACTGTTAATTGTTGTGAGAACTTCTTAAATGTTTTCCAGTTTATACCTTTATATCCTTTACATTTTGGGCCACATCAGGTAACTTCCAGCAGTGGCGTTCATCTAAATTTAAATCCTTGCACTGTAAAATATCTTAATCCAAAAAAGTGGAGATTTCACAGGTCACAAACTTCTGGGTCAAAAAGACCTTAAAAACAGATAACAGACCACTATGACTCAACTGATTTATTACACCCTTGTTATCAAATATGTACTATAACTGTCATCACACACACACAATTTTCCTCTAGTAAAATAAACACCAAACAATGTCAACAGTTATTTAAATGGAAATATGGGTCTCAGAAGTTATCAAATGTGAAACAAAATGAAAGAAATTATTCCTTAAAAATGAAGGATATTTTGTCACGAAGCATGAATTCTCTATTTCAAGATTATGTTCATATGCTTCCTAATATAAAAAGAGAATGAAAAATATATGCATCCTTTTCCCTACCTGTTTACTGTTTTCTGTTTTTCTCATTGATCCTTGATAAACTCCATCTAAATGCCAACTTGCACTAACTGATCCCACTATAGTGATTACAGTTCACAAGCTGAAATTTTTCAAGCTATTTCGCTAACTTCATAAATCGGAGTCCGCATACAACTGAAAATGTATTTCATTTAAATCTAATATCAGTTAAGAAAACTTTAAAAGAATAAAATTAAATATGTGGCTGATAGTTAAACATACATGAAATACAAATTTTTGTCAATTAAAAGAAAAAAATTTTTATGCTTTTTAGTTATTTACCAATAAAATATTTCTTCCACTAAAAACACATCACTAACATTCTTATACCTCATTAGCAAATATTTTCCATTTTCAGAGCTCCTAATACTACAAATTCTTTAAAGACCAACCCTCACAGCAAATGAGTTTATTGCATGCTACGAGGTCGATGAACCTCAGATTTGTATTTGAGGTAACAT
Source organism: Mormoops blainvillei (assembly GCA_004026545.1). Taxonomy (NCBI): domain Eukaryota; kingdom Metazoa; phylum Chordata; class Mammalia; order Chiroptera; family Mormoopidae; genus Mormoops; species Mormoops blainvillei. The sequence continues at coordinate 142,469 of PVJD01002224.1, read as the reverse complement.
AAAAATTCAAAGTGTTATATAAGCCAGGAAAAATAGCTGAAAAAAAATCTTATGGGATATTAATTTTATGTCACAGAAACAAACTTTGGCACTAATAACAATATTCAAGAAAACAAATTTCTTAACCTACTACATGACATTTTAAAATAAAGTTTTCCTTAGAGAATCAATAAGAATAATTGATTCACCACAGAGGAAATATTCAATCTGCATTAAATATTTATTCAGTACAATAGGTTGTTAGGTCTATTTAGACCTCAAAGAAGAAATAGTTCCTGTCTGGTAGGAATCAGGTCTTGAGAGAATTGAATGGAGATGAGAAGCAGTTCCCCAAGTCATAACCCTATATTTAAAATGACAATGCTAAAAATTGAAGATGTGCTATAAAATGTATATTACTACTTTGAAACCTGATACAAAGAAAGTGATATTTAAGACAGTATTAATTTTAAAAAGGTTTGACAGGGAAAGCAACTTGATTTTCTATTTGAATGTTCAAGGTCTGTAGTTACCAACTCTTCTACTCTATATATACTTGTCATCTATCTTCTCTGGGCCTGTTTCCTTTCCCATAAAATGGGAGTTAAAAGATAATGCATTTCTAGATTAAAAGTACTATGATGGTAATAAGGGTGGGGAAGAGATCCCTTTCACAATAGCAACAACAAAACTATACCCAGGAATCATTCTTAATGATATAAATGTGATAACATCATTTTCTAAATTGTCAAATTTTATGTAGGTAATCTAAGTGAAAACTTACACACTCAAAAAAATGCGTGCGTTTTCTTAGAGAAGCCTAATCATTGTAAAAATATCTTTCTCAAACAAAATAATAAACAACACAATTCCAGTCAAAATATCAACAGAATTTTTGGGAAGCATTATTAAAACATCCATAAACTCGTAAGAAAGATCAAAGAAAAGATGGAAAAAACTTTTCAAAGAAGATTATAAGAGGAAGTGAATCAAGATAAATGTTCCATCATGTTACAGAGAAAGAGCTTTGGGCCATGTGACAATCATGTTACTAAATTCAGTGAACATATTTCAATTCTCATCTAACACGTTCTCTTGGTAGATTTCTTGAAACTTTCTTTCCTTCTGCTGGACTTCATCTCAGAAGTTTTCTGGTTTTCTTCGTTCTCTATGCTGCTTCTCAATTTCCTCTGCACTCCCATAATACAATGTCCAGCAATGAAATGTTGGTGTTCACAGGGTTTTGTCAGTGGTGGCCATCTTCCAAGGTGACCCCAACGATTTTCACCTCCCGTGTTGAATCAGGCCTGACTTGTGTGATGAATAAAATACTGAACAAGTAACAGCATGTGATTCCCAAGGTCATAAAGTATGTTGCAGTTTCTGTCTTGGCCTCTTGGGTCACTTGCTCTAAGAGAAGGCAATCACCATGCTGTAAGGACACTCAAGCAGCTCTATGAAGGGGTCCTTATGGGTAGGAGCTGAGAACTCCTGCTAGGAGCCAGCACCAAGTTGACTAATTGTTTTCCTTGCTTCCCTTTGGCATCCTTCAATCACTTCTCTGCATTACAGAGCAAATATAAGCATGCCAACTCTTTGCTAAAGCCCTTTGTGATTTTATATTGCTCTGAGGATAAAATCAGTATTGTAAATACCCCTGCCTATCTCTCCAGATGTAGCTTGCACTGTTTTCTTCCTAAACACTATGCTCCAGCAACACTGACCAACCTTTAAATACTTATGTTCCCTCTGCCTATAACACCATCCACCCTACCTTTTACTTTATCTATCTAAGTCTCCTTCGTTCTTTTTTAAAATTCTTTTTTATTGTATTTTTTTCCATTATCATTTCTTCCCCTTATGTATCCTCTTCTACCTCCACCCAACACCTCCCCCAGCAATCGCCATACTATTGTCCGTGTCCATGAGTCCTTTTCCTTTTTGGATCCTTCCCTCTACCCCCTACCCCTCCACCCCAGAGCTGTCAGCCTGCTCCCTATCTATGTGTCGGTCTCCATTTTGCTCGTTAGTTCTGTTTGTTCATTAGATTCCACATATGAGTGAAATCGTATGGTATTTGTCTTTCTCTGACTGGCTTATTTCACTTAGCATAATGTTCTCCAGGCCCATCCATTCTGCTGCAAAGGGTAAAATTTTCTTCTTTTTTACAGCTGAGTAGTATTCCGTCATGTAAATGTCCCATAGTTGTTTTATCCACTCATCTACTGATGGACACTTGGGCTGCTTTCAAATCTTGGTTATTGTAAATAACACTACAATGAACATGGGGGTGCTTATATTCTCTCGAATTAGTGTTTTGGGTTTCTTCGGATAAATTCCCAGATATGGAATCACTGGGTCATAAGACAGTTCCATTTTTAATTTTTTGAGGTAGCTCCACACTGCCTTCCACAGTGGCTGCACCAATCTGCATTCCCACCTACAGTGCAAAGGGGTTCCCCATTCTCCACATCCCCTTCATTCTTTAGATCTCAACTCAAGCACTGCTTCCCTGATTCCCTCAGCCCTTTGCTAAAAGCCCTCACAGAATTTTATTCATTGCCTTCCTAACAATTCACTCACTTTTGAGCTATATAATTTGTATCATCAATTGATTAATGTTTGTCTTTCCCATTAAATTCATTAAGTTACATGAAGGTAGGGATTATGTTTTTCTGTTTTGCCTATTATGAAATCATAGGACATCCTGTGATGTCCTCCTACCCAGTAGGCACTCAACAATATTGTCTGAATAATTTTATAATTTAAAATGTAGGCTGGCACAAGAATGGGAATCTCCTTGGTAACGGTCCAAAAACACTTTATATTATCTACAGGAATTAATATATAATAATTGAGCCATTATAAAATAAAGGGAAGAAGAAATTATTCATTTAATGATATTGAAATAATAGTCAACAGTTAAAAAAATAACAGCTAATTAAAGCTTATATTCAACACTAGTAATAAACTGCAGAGAGAAAAAATATTAAATATCTATACCTAAATATATTTACATGTTCACCCACATCAAACCACATAAAAAATAAGAGGAAGAAGAATTAAAAATTTATTATCTGATATTTATCATGTATCAAGATTTATTATAGTATCATGGTGAGAAATTAGCTTTCTAAGCCTAGAAATCACAAGGAATGGACCGTCAGATTTGATTGGTGAAAACATAACACTTCTGTATATTTAATATCTAAAACAAAAAGAAAAAATGATCAGCTAAGAAAAATGTTTCTAGCTAATGAAAAAGTTAATGCCTATTATGATTATAGTAAAGTAAAACATTAATTCCTCCACCCCTGGGAAAAACCTAATATTCCACAAATAGGAAAAGAATTAAGCACATTATAGTAACATCGATAACCACTTACCATTTAATGAGTACCTACCATGTACTTCACATACACATTCTCACTTAACCCTCACAAATTCACCCATAATGGAATACTATGAAGCTATAAGAAATATATTTTTGACATAGAGTATATACATAATACATGAAATGGAAAATATGTTATAAAACTTTATAGTTTATTTGGTTTTATACATAAAACAATATATAATGTGCAGCATAGTGACTATAGTTATTAATGTACTGTATATTTGAAAGTTTCTAAGAGAGTAAAGAAAAGTCCTCATCACAAGAAAAAACAAATTTTAGAACTATGTATGGTGATGAATGTTACTTAGATTTATTGTGGTAACCATTTTGCAATATATGTAACAAATATCAAATCATTATGTTGTATACCTGAAACCAATATAATGTTATGTCATTTAAACCTCAATGAAAGAAAACCAATATGGTCCCATTTGTATAAAGAAAAAATACATGAGTGACTTGAAAGGACAGAGAGATAAATCCAAACAGTGTGATATAAATCACAAAAAGTGGGTGATGTGATTATAGAATGTAATTTTTTTCTTTGTACTTATTTTTAGTTTCAATTTTCTAGAATAAATTTTACATACATTGCAAACTTAATTAAGCCCTATATTCTTTTATTATTATCATCACCATTATTACTATCTTTATTGACTTTGAATATTTGGTAGTTGTGAAACATTAAATTTCTCACTTGACAAGTAGCATAATACCTTTTCACATTGTAGGTTTATTGTAGGTAAATGTACAGTGATAAACAGTTCATGCAGGTGCACATAGTAAAGGCTACAAATAAATACAATTTGCTTTTAAAATGCCTGCAGATATAATCTTTGCTATCATAAGCCAGCGAATTTTAAAATGTGTTTGTAATAGCTTGCTTATGTGGAACTTTGAAAAAAATTTCCTTAACATAGGAAATAGTCAAAACTAGTAACTATTAGATTGAACACAAATTTCATGACCAGTGTTTGAAAACGTTCATTATCTTTCTGTGCCTATTTACACTTATTTCCCATCATACTCTAATATGGAACCTATTCCTACCAATTTGGTTTTATTGCTGGTTTGCTACAAGTAAGCCCACATCCATTTCAGTAACTTTGTTCCAGCTGTCTGTCTGTCTACTCCTCACTTAACTTTGTAGCCAGTCCGAATCCATTTCTTACTTTGCTCTCTTTCATTATTTTAATCCCCATAACACCTAGCACAGTTCTAAGTGGACAGCCAGCATGCAAAACATGATGTCACAAATATTTTTAAGGTAAAACCTACCAATATTGAATCAGCATGGAAACTTTGCCTCTGTGGGTACTTAGAATATTTTTATTTTAAGGACAAAAAAGTTCTTCCTTTTATTTTTTTTGACTAGATAATATATTTACCTGATTAAAAATCTGGCAGTAGAAAAGAATATGTGGTAGAAAGTGTTTTTTTCAAGTCTTGTCCCCCAGTCTCCTGTCACAGGAAACCACTTTTATTGGTTTTTAAAATACATATACTTAAGATTTTTTGAATGCGTATATGAGTAAAGACAAATCAAACACATTCACTCTTTTGGACATTGCTATTTTAAGTTTTAAAATATTTTGGAAAGCTCTCTATATAAGCACATAAAAATCTTCCTCATTCTCTTTTGTGGCTTCAGAAAATTCCCTGGCATGTATATACGATGATTATTTTAAACTAGTCCCTTAATGTCATAAAATTAATTTCCAATGTCTGTTATTACTCAAGATACTGTAATAACCAACTCTGCATTGATTAATACAGACTAATTTAGCACTTGTCAGTTAAATGTCTAAAAAGTGAAATCACTGGCTCAAAGGATATATGCAGTTTTAATTTTGTTAAATATTGCCAAACTGCCCTGTTTTCTTTGTTTTGTTTTAGCAGACACAAAGCAGTCTTCATTTCGTCCACACTCAAAAAACATTTTAAATTACAGTTCAGCTTGTCTAAGGTCTATATCAAGTGGTAAAATGCCAAGAGCACAGAAGGATGGAGGGAATTCTGGTTATGAGGCACTAGGCGAGGGTTGAATTAAGGGTTGAACCAATTTACACTCCCAAGAGCAATTTATGTATCCCCACATCTTCAACAATATAGAATATTATCCGCTTTTGAATCTTTGTCAATCTGATAGATGAAAAATGATATCTCAATGTAGTTTTAATCTGCATTTTTCTCACTGTGAATGAAACAATATTTTCTCAAATTTTTTCAAAGGTTCTTGAATTTCAGCCCTGCCTGGTGAGCTCAGTTGGTTGAGTGTCATCCTGCAAAGCAAAAGGCTCCCAGTTCAATTCCTGGTCAGGACACATGCCTGGTTCACAGCCGTCCCCAGTTGGTGTGTGTGTGAGAGGCAACCTAATCGATGTTTCTTTCACACATCGATGTTTCTCTCCCTCTCTCCATCTCTTCCCCTCTCTCTAAAAATAAATAAATAAATCTTTTTTTAAAAAGTCCTTGAATTTTATTCTCTAAAATGTCCAATCTTTATCCACTTTTTCTATTTGGTTGTTAGTTTTATACTTGATTTGTAGAAGCTCTTTGTGTATTAAGGAATTTTTTCCTTTGTATATGATACGAGTTGCAACATTTTCCCCAGTTTGCCATTTTGCCTTTTGCCTTTGTTATGGTGTTAGTTATTTTTCCATACAATTTCAATTTTCTATAATTATGTTTATCAAATATTTAAATGTCAAGCAGTTGCAGCAAAACACAGAACTCGCTTTACCTGTTTAAATGATGTACATACACCAGAGTTATATTTCCCAGAGGCACTAAGAAAGCAAAGAAGTGGAATAGAAGGGGAGAGAGGTAAGAAAAACAAATCTATCTAAATAAACAGAATCCTGAAATTTTTTTTTCCAGTTTAAAAAAGGGATTCTATGAATAAAATGGAACCAGAGGCATTGATATGTGGAACAGACTGACAGATGTCAGAAGTGAGGGGGATTAGCCAAAGAACATACATGCATAATCCATGGAGACAGACAGCAGTGTGGTGATGGCCAGGGGGAAGGGGCGGGGCAAAGGCTGGGTGGAAGTGAGCAAAGGGGAAGAAAATGGAGACACCTGTAATAATATCAATAATAAAAATAAAGAAAAAAGGATTCTAAAGCTTTTTCAGTTTATTTATCATTTTGCAAGGGGAACAAAATAGATATCCACTCTATCCTACCCACCCTAGCTTTTGCAAAGGGCATAAACACACACACACACACAAAACAGGAGAAGACTAGAGAAGGAGAATGGACAAGGAAACTCTGAAGTAGCCAGTAGAAGCCTGGGATGAAATTTTTGATTTAGTAGATTCTAATCCTAGAAGAAATAAAAAGAACATCTTTTCAGCCATTCTTTTTATAAATTTTGGACTTTAAATTAGTGGAAGAGCTGCATACTTCTGGTAGAGGGGAGAGGAGCCCAGACCCGCCCCCCCCCAAAAAAAATCAAATATGGTCTTATTCCAATGAGGATATTAAAGAATTTTCCCTTTCCACACTCCAAGTTCCTACTACCTACCCTTCCCCCACATTCTACAGATGTTCTACCTTCTTTAATCATTGCCTGAAAAAACATGGGATCCAATCAGTTGTTTATTATTGTCTTTGCTGATGACTCCTACATCTACATGTTTGGCTATAAAGTCTTTTCTGAGTTGCTGCTGTCCCTTGGCCTCAATAAGTCAACTCAATATGTACAAAAATATGTCCAAAACAAAACTCATTATTATTAGAGTAAAAGCTATCCCTATTTCCTGATTTCATTATTTTCATTGATTCACTTAGAAAGTACTATGAAATATGCTAGGAAAGATGATAAAGGCAGTTTCTAATCTCAAAAGGATGCCAATCTAGCAGTGAAGACAGGACTACAAATGTGTAAATATTCACTAGAAGTAGGAACAAAGTACTATAAAAGCACAGAGAATGTAGTAATTCTGTTTGGAGAAATAAATAGAATATCAGAGAAGAGAAGACATTTGGATGGCTTTAAAGGATACATCAAACAATTAGGAGGGCCTCATACTAACCGAACAGAATGTTAAAGGCATGATGTATGTTAGGAATACTGAGTTCACTATTGGGGGCTGGAGATTGAGTTGCAAGAGAACAGAAAAGTAGGTTCAGGCCAGTCTGTAAGGGACCTTATATGCCAAATAAAAATTGTAAATTTAATCCTAAAAGCAGGACAAAGCCAATGGAAGTTTTCAAAAAATGAACATAATCAGATTTTTTCAAAATAGAAGGTAACTCTGAGGATACTATGAAAATTGAATTAGAAACCAGATTGAGGATTTTTAAGAGAGTCTAGGAAAAGGTAACGGGATTGCACTTCAGTGGGGGTGAAAGACACAGAGAAGAGAAGTCCTTTTGGTAGGCATTTAGAAACGGAGGACTCTAGTTCAGGAGTGGGGACTGAACAAACAGACCTTGATGGCAGATGGCTGCCACACAGATAGTTGATATCAGTAGTGGTGAGGTTACCTAGAAATTGCCTCTGTAGACAAAGGATGTGGTGTAAGAGGGTCAAGCAGGGAATACTGAGAACACTGTCACTAGAGAGTCAAGCAAAGGAAGAGGAAAACCCAGCAAACAGATGGAGGAGCAGCAGAAGCAGGAAGGAAACCAGAAACCAACAGGCTTGTGAAAGTCAAGTGATAAGAGAGTTTTGAAGAATGGGAGGAGGTCAACATTTTCAACAGGTAAGAGAGGTCAAATAGGATCAAGAATGAAAATGTGCCATGGCATGTAGCAATTACTCTTTCAAGAAGTGTGGTGAGCCCCGGCTGGTGTAGCTCAGTGGATTGAGTGTCGGCCTGTGAACCAAAGGGTCACTGGTTCGATTCCCTAGTCAGGGTACATGCCTGAGTTGTGGACCAGGTCCCCCATAGGGGGCGTGCGAGAGGTAATCACACATTGATGTTTCTCTCCCTCTCTTTCTCCCTCCCTTCCCCTCTAAGAATAAAATAAATAAAATCTTTAAAAAAAAGTGTGGTGAATTAGGGTGGTAATAGCTTGGTAGCTGTAGGAAAAAGAATAATTAATTAGAAGAAGGGATGCCTATAGGGTAAAGTTCTTCCTTCAAAGAAAAGGGATGGCACAGAGGAGAGGAGATGATTAATGGAATAAGGTCTTAGAGAGGGTAAGAAGGGAAAGAGGGAAAAGATGGAAGCCACACATGGATGGCAGAACTACAGGGCAGGATCTTAGATCCCTGATAATAGCAGGGATACCTTATCAGCCTTAGAAATTTGCCTCCAAACTTTTTATGTGGGGAAGAAATAAACTTCCAACTTGCTGTTTGGTGTTTCCTGTCATTTGCAGACAAATGTAACCCTAACTGATACAGGAGAGAATAGTGTTGAAAAAATAAGCAAGCATCTCTCTGAAACAGCACAGGACGTTCAGAAGACAAGACCAAACTGGCATTACTAGACTACCACTAGTGAGAGAGGGAGTGGTAGGAAAGGAAGATGAAAATGTAGGTCCAGCTGTGAGGAGCTGAGATTGGATCCTATAGATAAAAAGTAGCCACACAAAAAGGTATTAAGCAAAGGAATGACATGTTCCCATTTTGGCTTTGAATAGATTCCTCTAATGGCAGGCTAGATATGGATTATAGGAATTGGTGACTAATGACATGGGCGGTAATTCACGATGAAGCCTAGGTCTCTACTTTGCAGGGCTTTTCTCTCTCCCTGCTCTTAGTACTTCAATTCAAGCATGCCATTACCTCATGCATTTATTCCAACAGATATTTATTGAGTGCCTCTTCTGTGCTAGGTCCTGCAGATACAATGGTGAATAAGCTAGAAATGGTCTTTGACCTTAAAGATCTTAGGGATGCCAGTGTTGAAAGCTGCATATGTGGCATCTCATTTAATCCTCAGAATACCCTATAAGTATTATTATTGTCCTGATATTTCAGGTGAGGTAATCCAGTCTTAAGAAGTTTAATAATTTGCTCAAGGTCACATGACAAGCTGGCTGATAAGTGGTCATTCCAGGAATCAGACATAGAACCATCTTCAAAGCATGTTTTTAATTACTTGGTTAATCACTATGTTATATCTCATGCAATTACATACAATGTGTAAAGTACTATGACTAGGAGTACAGCAGTTTGGATTATTGCAGGTTCCTAACTGGATGTTCTTTCTACTTGAAGCATGTTCCAGCCAAACAGTTTTGCTCAAATGCAAACTGAAGAGAGTGGTGGTACCATCTCGGATTAAGGGCACTCTGAGGAGAAAGATGAGGTTTGGAGTGGAAGGTGATGCATTCAAGTCTCAGATATATCGATTTTGAGATGGCAGTGACATATCCACATGGACTTATCCAGAAGTAATTTTATAGATGAATCTGAAGTTGAGGGGGATGCAGGGCTGGAGATTAAAACACTTGGCATCACTACCCTCTAGAGTTCAGCTGAATTTAAGGCAATTACAGGGACTCTTTAGGGGCTTCTAGAAAAGGGGAGCACCCTGCTGAGAAAAGGGCAGTGGGTAGAGGCCTGAAAAGAATAGAGCAGATTTGGAATAATTGATCAGGGGAAAAGGAAAGGGAATCAGCCAAGGGCAGTCAAAGATACAATTAAGTTGTATTTAGGGTTAGGGTCAACGAATTTATAGTGATAACAATCTGTGTGGTTGAGAGATTTTCCACAGTAGCAATCATTAACTCAAAAACAGGAAAACTTGCCAAAATTTTATTTTACCAGTTCTTTTCTCCCAGTCTGATTTAAGGCCTTGCTGTGAGTTCCCAAAGCACCCTTTGACCTGCTAATGAACACTTGACCTACCAGGTTCTACTTAAGCCCATCTCCCTTTAGACTTTGAAATCCTCGAAAAGTCCTTTGAGACTTTGAAAGCCTGCTTTTTAAATAATTTTTATTCCCAGCAACCTGCATAGCACTATTCATACACTTGTTCTATCTCCAGGTTAAACGGTAAGTCTCTGAGAAGCAGCAGCTGTGGCTGCGCAGTTTTGCAGGAGCATCATCTCAGTTCAATGCCTCAGGCACAGTATGTCCTCAATAAATATTTGTGGGATTGGACTGACTTTAATTTGGAAACTAAATTGTGGAAATTAACAACTATCTAATACTATTACGCAGTGATTTTTAAACTTTCAGACTTGGAATAAACATTCCCTCCTCTTAACCTTTCATTCTCTGTTTTTCATTAAGAGGAAATTAGGGCAGTACCACCCTGGTACGTGACATTTTGCCTTTGGAGTTTGGGCCTTACTGGCGGCTGTACAGATTCTGTGACCACGGATGATCTACTAAGCACTTCTGGGCTTTCTTGCGAGTAAAACTCAAGCGACTGGATGCGACGATTGCTGATGTCCCTTATCATTCTAAAATCCAAAGAGTCCATAACCTCTGGAAGACCTTTACCCTATATGAGAATTACTGCCTTATAAAGAGCAATTAAAACATGAGCTCCATGTTTCATTACTGGAAAACGAGGAAATAAATCCTCTCTCTATAAAACTGAGTTACAGTCTACAAAGTATATATCACTTCAAAAATGATGTTATGGATACTTTACATTTAATTATTGCTTTGATTGCTGGTTAAAGCATTTTATCAGATGCATATTTGTTTTCCCATGGGAGGTTTACCCAAAAAACAAATGAAAGGGCACCACAGTTCACTCTGGAAGTAAAAAGAGCAGAAAGCTGGCAGAATATGAAACATCATCTTGGTTCTCTTATGTACGTACCTTGATAACACTTTCCTTTTTTTTTTTAGATGAGAAATCAAAGAGTGTAAATGACTTACTCAAGGTTACAGAAGTATGACGTTGCAGGGCTGGTACCAATGTCCAAGGCTCCCAGTCATAGGCTTCTTTTTTTTAAAACAACCAAATTGGTCAAAAATCTCCTGAAAGACAAAAACAGATGAAGGTGAAATGCCAATTGGTTGAGTTTAAACAGAAACTCTACTTTGTTCTTTCCAGGTTCAATAATAAACAATTCTAGTGATTGGTGTAAAAGGCTGGCAGATAAAACATTCTGACTCCTAAACAAAAATATTTATATTTTTGCACCACAGTTAGTAAATCAACTATAAAAATTAAGTAAACGGAAAACAAGGAGAATCAGCAAACCCAGCAAACAATTTTCCTTCACTCTTTCCGAAGACAGGTTGAAAAAAAACAAAAGAAAATCCCTGTGGCTCCCTTCATTAGCAGCCAGGGTTGTGAGTCCCATTGTAAATCCCACTTATAAAGGCTCATGGCTACCTGCAGAGCCTAGGAGTACCAATCACATTAGTGAAGACACCAGATGACCAAAGGGAGCCATGAGGGTCTGGGAAAGCTAGTAAACAAAAGGCAGCATTCCAAATGGATGCCATTGCTAGAGTCTGCATTGTAAAATGCCCAGATTTCAGAATCCTAAAGCAGATTTGCTGAAGGCAACAAAAGATTCAAATAAGATACAAAGAACTCATGTTGACACATTAAGAAATTATTTTCATTAGATCATCAGGTACTTAAGTATAATTATTTTTTTAAAAATCCACCTAAATTGTGTTTGAAGCAGTGAGGCCTAGGTGAACAGGGACCTAAAAATGGTTCTTGAATACAATGTGTTCATGACCAAAATTCAGGAACCAGCCTTTTCCCTTTTAATCTTCCTGACATTTTAAAGGCCTGTAATGACTTTAAAATTTGTTATACACATCATCTCAATTTTACCACTCTGAGCATGAGTGCTACTTTAAATACCAACCAGAAAAACTCAGGTCTCTCCAACTGTAAGTGATTTTTCTTCCACACTGTTGCATCATTTACTTTATAAGTAACACTTTAGTGTATGAAATGCCAAAATGAAAAGAAGCAAGGCATTAGGCTTTGGTACAATTTCCATCACTTAACATGACTGTTTTGCTTTTCTTGCAAAGTTTAAACTCCTATACAATTCAGATGCTTAAATGTGGAAGAAAAACCTTTATTTTCATGAGGAGAAGTCTGACATTTGTTGTTTTTTGGTTTTCTTTTCTTTTTGGGGGGGAAGGGGATTAGGGAATTATGTTAAATAAATTTAGTAACTTCCAATATTGTTTGCCAGTTTTATTCACTAAGGTATCCATATTGCTAAGACAAGTAGCGCTGATGTAAAATATAAATAATTACTTACTAAAAGTCCTATAAGAAGACATGGGCACTGACATATGTAATATTCAATCAAATGGTCTCCCACTTAATATTTTCAGGTGTACATGCTGAAATTTTACAAATGTATTTAGAGACCCCCTTATCAGGAGCAGATAAGCAGACAGAAAAAAATGGTTCTGATAATTTAAATTGTCCTAAAAGGCTAAAGCCAAAACTGACGTATTGTATAATAATAAGAACCTTTCCCTATAATTTCTTTTTGAAAATTATTTTCTCTTACCTCCTCAGTTTTGTTTGATTACAATAATCACCCCTCACCAAGAACAAATGTAATTTGGCTCCCACTTTCCCTTTAAGAGATACACATTGTTTTGTCAAATCCTAACAGGGCCATCTATTGGGGCTGATGTTACCTGGGGCCTTCAGGCCAGGTAACAACTTTGACTTCATTTGTGCTCAAGTGAAAAAACACTGGAATAGCTTAATTAGTCTGCACTCTGAAAAACTTTTTGGCTTTACCACTCCTCAATGTTTAAAATGATATAATAATACAATTATAATAAGGTTTAAATTTTTTAAATGTTTACTTAAAGAAATTTAAGTCAGTCTTTCTTATTTGACAGAGGAAAAAGGAAGTATGGAAATAAAGAGGCATGTGGCTGAGCCACATTTCAAGTTGGCTGCAGAAGAGCAACCCTTCTGGCCCACCCCCTCCAACCACCACCCAAAAAAACTCTCAACTGAGGAAACCCTCCTTAGTGCTGTGGCTTCTCTGGCCTTTTCTATGCTTTGTCACATAGAAAGTGGCAGAAATATGCCCCATCAAGTCATTAGCAGTGTATTTTCTCAAATAGCTCCTTATTTGCTGACTGCATACGTGGAGTGACTCCTTTCATTGTCTCATACACTCCTTCCCTCTCTCCTTGACAGCCAAGAAGGAGGACCAAGACTGGCCGGGACTTTGCTGCTCCAGTGAAAACTGGTAGGGTTCTGAATCTGAATCAAATCATCCTCTACGACTTTACAATCATGTGGCTTGTGGCTAGTTATCTCTAAAATGGGGATAATATCTCCTACCTCATAGTTATAGAGAAGGTAATGGCATATATTAGGCATACAATAAATGTTATACTCTTCCTTATATAAATCTAAGCCATGGGAAAAATAATGCTTTTATACTTTATAGAGTTCTTTCATGCAAATTATCTCCATTAATCTTTATAAGATTACTACACTCATAAGTAGCCAACTACTCAAATGCATTTCTCTGCTCCGGACCCAATGTTTTTTTCCTATTATGCTGCTATGTGAGGGGTTGTAGTGGTGGAGACCACACTGTATTCCTATATCATAAGCTCTTGTGGGTGGGGGTGGGGAGCATAAGCTGAACTGGCAGGGATCTTAGAAGCATGCAAAGGAAGCAAAAAATAAATATACAATCAAATGAACCCATACCACTTAGTAGGTCAACTGCCAGAAGGATAAGGTTCATCAATAAAGTATCCTTTACAGATCAAAAAAAGTCAATGAGAATAAAAATGAAACAATTGTAATGTCTAAGGGTCTAGTTCTTTATAGGAATGTGATCATTTTAGGTTGGTCAAAGAAAAACTTATGAAAATAACAGACCTACAAATATTATATTCCTCTAAGGTTGAGAAAGGTATCCTGTCATTAGATGCAACCAACATTTAAATTAATCAAAATTTTCTAAACAACGCCTTAGAGCTATACCGGGAGTTTTGATGCTCTTCATTTAATTCTCATAATAACATTCTGAGATACATATTGTATTCATTACATGAGAATACAGACTCCAGATGATTGAGTGGCTTGTTTGACAAAATTTGCAGTGCTGAGGTTCAAACCTACATGCTTTAAACCCTGCATGTTATGTTCTTCAAGCAAAGTTACACTATGTTTTCTAGAAAAGAATATGTGAAATGGTACAAATTATAATCATAATTTTATTTAAAACTCAAGAGAAACTAATGATGATTTAGGTTGGTTAAACATGAGCTAACTTGTACAAATTATAAAAATCCCTAAATAGAGGTTTCTGATGTCAGAATGACATCCAAAAAGGATTGGTTGAAAACAATATTTTAAAATCCTCACCCAGGGATATGTTTTTTTACTGATGAGAGAGAGAGGGAGAGAAACATCAATGTGAGAAACACCGATTGGCTTCCTCCCATTTGCCCCCTGACCAGGTATGGAACCCACAACCTAGGTATGTGTCCTGACCAAGAATCGAATCTGCAGCCTTTCGGTGTATGGGATGATGCTCCAACCAACTGAGCCACCTGGCCAGGGCTGACTTGAAAGCAATTTTAAAATTATTTCAGGTGTATTATGTAAGTCAAACTAAAAGAAACTGGGATTTCTACCTCATTCTTATATGATTCTATATAATTAAATAAATTTTGACTTTACTATTGGCATTTTTTAACCTTTAAATGTTCTAATATGATAGGTTTAAAACTTAACCCAGAATAACAAAGCTTCATCCAGGAGTAATATCTTTGCTCTCTGTTATAACCTTTCATTCTATTACCTACCCCAGGGAAATTTTTGTTGAGAAGCAAAATTTAAGGAACCTCCAAATGGAGTTAGGTCTAAGGACCAATGGGATGAACTGGAAGACAAAGTGCTCTTTGGTCTTGGATAAAAAATAAAGAAACCAACGGGAATTCTAGGAAGAAACAGCAGTCGCAGCTATGGATGGAGACAATTTATAGTCAAGGGAGGTAGAGTGGGTCAGTCCTGCTGACTTGGGTGTCCAGAGAGGCTCTGAAAGTCATTCTGTTGGTCAGATGGTGATGATGCGAGTGGTGGAAGGTGCTGAATGATAAATCAGGAGTCATAGTGAGAAAAAATAGACAGGGTGTTCCCATTTGTTTCAGCAACTGCTGCAGCATTTGCTGTATTTGACCTCAGTGTAACAAAATAAAAAACCTGGTTGCAATTACTACTGATTTTTCCTGATGAAACCAATGTGGATACTGAGACGCCCTTTGAGCTTAGAATCATTTAGATCAGTGTTTTGCACAAAGTCTAGTTCAAAAGCTGGAACAGGATTACCTGAAGAACATGTTTACTCTTCCTTATCCGTTCTTTCAGAAGTTCATGAGCCACTGGTTCTAGGGAAGGACCCAGGAACCTGCATTTTGAATAATACAGAAACAATTGCCAGGTTTAGCAACCCTAACGCCAGATGATTCTATGACATTAGAGTTTGAAAACTACTTATTTGGATTAAAAAAAGGACAAGAAATTAAAATGGTGTGTGATTATTAAACAGGATGCTTGTAACAATTAACCAAACATTAAAAAGAAGGGAAAAAAAACATTTGCAGTCTGATCTTAGGACTAGACACTTGTCTACTTTGTGCTTCAATCTCCTTTGGAAAATGTAAACAAACCAATAATGGTACCTACTAACCCCACTGCCAAGGAGGTACTTAAGAGCACAAGAGAGTTAGGAAAGGACATTTTGCCATGACAACAACAACTTGCTCCTGGGATAAACATCACATCCACCTCCTACCACTTCTCGTGTGCCTGTGGCCTTTGACCTTTACCTGTTCCTTTTAGGCTGGCCCTATGGAGAAACTGGAGCATTAAAAAACTTAAACATTGTTTATCAACTAGGTTTTAACTATAAAATCTTTAAAAAATCAATCATCTGGCACACTAAAAACAAACATAAGAATTCCAATAACTTCCAAAGAAATACTGTTCTCATAAAAATAATTGGGATGGCATTATGCCTGAAAGGCAAAGAAAAAGAAATCCAACTCCTCTAGGTTTTGTATTCTACTTTTCCCTTCAAATATGGCTTCTAATCAAGTTTCAAGTAATGATAATTAGACTCTGTGATACACAAAGGGTCTGTTTCTTCACATTCATGTTGTAGAATGTTCAACCATGTAATAAGAGCCATCTAGTCTGTAAAATTCTGAGGTAAAGCTGCAAATGATACCCTTCTTTCATGGAAAGGTTAGACAAAAAATTGCAATATTATTAAATACCAATTATTAAAGTATTTTATTATAGAATGGATGCCAGAAGGAAGGGGAGTTCTGAGAAATCTCTGGAGATACATTTTGATGACTAGCAGTATTGTGGTGGTTAGTAAATGGCAGTGCCTCAGAAATCACGGTACTGCTGTCTGAAACATCCTGCTCTGGGTTGCCAAAGTTGGTATATGCCATAAATGGGAGCAAATTTTAAAATTTGTCACATAGAGTTCATGCAAACAAATAAGTACAATATGACTCTATGCAAGGGGGACATAGCAGAATTGGTTTGCTTAAGTTTTCTGGTTGTATCACTGTCATTAGGTCCTGCTGCTTTCCTACTAACAGATATTATTAAAGGCTGGGGTTGAACTTCATCTGATGTCATTCCCAATTCAAGGGCTTTATAATGATGTTTTGGACTATTAAAATAGTCAGGGCTTTTCCTTATTGTAGCTACACAAGTGACTTTACAGAAGGAAGGGAGACACCTGATTCACACGACCAGGCATAGCAAAGGGAGCATGTGAACTTTCAACAAAAGAGGAAGCTTTGTACCAGATGTGAAGAAGTAAAGTTTATTTTTCCATTTAGCTTGTTTATTTAAGTAAGAAGGAAGGAGACTGTGGCTGCTTCCCATTCCACACTGCTCAGGGAATGACCTTTTTTTCCCCCCCTTTCTTTATAAATGAACAAAGTTGACTATTGCAGTTTCCAGAGAGATTTGGAAAGGAACCAAGTCACTAATGATTACATTTCATCCATAGCTAGTTTAACCTTTGAAACCTGCCAATCAACAGAGAAGATCAAGAGGGAAGGTCAATGCAGCCTTGCCCATCTAGCACTCTCTCCCTGTTTAGATGGAAAACGATTTATTAAGGAAATAATTTTAAGAAATGCAAATCAATTATAGAGGCTAAAATTAAGGTCTTCCTAAGATTCATTTAATAGCTGAGAGCCTCTCAAGTCTCAGATTGTTTTATTTTCCCTTTTAATCATTGTGTATAAGAAGCAGAGTGATAGAGCCTTTACATTTAAAACAACATGACCAAAGAAAAACATCTTTTGTCCTTGACTCATCTATCTTCTCACATGATTTTGGCCTGACACACCATTTGTTTCTAGACTAAAGATCTTCTTGGTATATATCCAAAGACACACATTGTCTTTTTCACAAATTGTTGAAACATTCCTCAATGCTGAAGCTATTATATGCCACTAGCAAATAATATAAAATACACCACGAAGCAATTACTGGTATTTCAATCACGTATTCATTATCAAAAAGGCCAGGCTACAAAATATTAAATGACTTTCCTCTATTATTCATTTACACAACCATTTTTTTATAAAGAATTTATTTTTATTTTTAGAGAGAGGCAAGGGAGGGAGAAAGAAGAGAGAAACATCAATGTGTGGTTGCCTTTCACACACCCTCTACTGGGCACCTGGCCTGCAACCCAGCCATGTGCCCTGATTGGGAATCAAACCTGCAACCTTTTGGTTCACAGGCCGGCGCTCAATCCACTGAGCCACACCAGCCAGGGCTACACATCCATTTTTAAAAACGCATACTTTCTCTTCTTCCCTCATAATGTCCCCTCATCATGCTTCTTGCAGGAAAAGAGAGAACACCATCATTAAGATTAATGGAACACTGGTAACATATTTTAGGTACAAATGATCCACTTTTATGTAGTGCCAGAACAACGCAGCCAGGGTTTAGGAAGGAGGAACCTTGAAGGTCTTTTCCACTGAATTCATGCAGCTGGTGGTGATAAATTGATTGTTTTACTTTAATGGAAGGGTGAGGAAGACAAAGAGAGAAGCATTTTCTATAATTGGCTATATTTTTATTAATTAATAAACAGTTTTTGTCTTCGAATGTTATATGTCATTGAGATGAATCACCACCGGTTTTAACTAAAGACCCCTCAAAACTTAACTTATTCCGCTAAGAGTGCAAGAGTGGCATAACGAGATATTTCTTTCAGGAAGACAAAATGCAAAACGTTCCCTCTTTATAAAGAGAGGCAAAAGGGGATTGCATCTACTCCCAGACTTTCATTTCTGGGAATTATTTAACAGTTTCTGTGTTTCATAAAAATTACCCCTTTATCATCTTCAAAATTCAAATTGAAAATAGAATTGGTAATATATTAAATTTTAGATCCTGCTTGAAACCCAAGACTCCTAAATTTTGAACTTAAATCTATTCTGAGTTCATGATCAAGTGTGAATTAAAATACGACTCACTTACTCATTTGGCCTTGGCTGTGCCTGTCTTAATAATCTGAATCCTGCCCTACAATTACTACATTTCCTTCAAAACTTACAATTACTAACATCAGTTAATACTAAATGCTCAGTTTAAAGATTTTTTCCCCTGCAATCTAATAGTTGATTTTTATTTATTGTGGCTATCATTTCACTGTAGTAGTGTTGGGGGCCCAGGTAAGTAGGGGAGGAGTGTCTAGAGTGGGATGGTCATTGCAGATCTATTTTAAGGCTCAAATGTAAAAGTGTGCAACTGGTGATACATATTCACAGAGCCACTAAAATAATATATTATACACAGTATTAACATTTGATACAATTAATAAATGAACACATGTATATGTGCATGTTCCTGCACACATGTGCATACACACATGTACACAGAAATGCAGCCTTCCAGACATCAGACTCTGAGACACCTCAATTACCTAGCCTAGAACCTGGAAATAAGAGAAAAATACAGTGAATTAATGAAAGAAATGCAATTGACTTGTATTTTAGGTACAGGGTGACCCTCAAATATAAAGCAAAATAGCAGTTTACCAGCAACATGAAACACAGATTCCAATAGAAGTGACAATTCAGCTGAAGGTAACAGTCTCCACATCTACAAGAAGTAGGCAGGAAAAACACAAATATGGCAGCTCTGTCCATTTAGCACAGGAGCAAACAGCCCTGCACTCAATACTTCAGTCACTGAGGACACCACTGTATTTCAGGGTAGCACAATAGCACATCTTTATAGTCAATTAATGTGCACTGTTTAAGACAGGGATCCCTAACCTCCAGGCTGCAGATTGGTACCGGTCCACTCTGTTAGGAACCAGGCCGCACAGCAGGAGGTAAGCTTGAATGTATGCACTTCAGTCATCCTGAAACCATCTCCCCCCACCCACCCCTGGTCTGTGGAAAAATCATCTTCCACAAAACCGATCCCTGGTGCCTAAAAGATTAGGGACCACTGATTTAAAAGACGGTATTAAGTAATGTACTATAGAAACATCTTTCACTAAACATAATTTTTTAAATTTTAGGGCTTCAGTTACCTGGAATATAAAGTTATTTGACATAGCTTTACTGTTGTTATGTTTTATGCAATGTATTTTGTTTCTAACTTTCAAAGGCTTTTCTGAATGCTGCACTGTTATGTTCAGAGAGGTTACAAGGAATATAGTATCTTAAATACTATCACCATTTACACCCAGATTATACAATTAAGGGCTGAATTTTTTAAGGACACCTTTTCAGGTTATAGCATTATTTACTTTGTTAAAAACTGTGTTTACTAATCTGTTGTCAAGATTTGGGTTGTACTGCAGTATCTCTTCTTGTACATTATTATAACAAGATACCATCCCTGGCTTATAAGTTTCATCTAAACTATTATTATGTCATTTTAAAATCCAATATGCTAACTCAGGTACTAAGGCCTCTGAACAGCTATGCAGGATGAACAGAAAGAGGAGTTGCTTGAAATAAAAATTCCCAATTCATTAATTACTTGTTGAATATCACAATGTCATGGATGTAATCCACCAGTCTTGGAGAATGCTGAGAAGACAACAGAATAAGAAGATTTCAGAGCAGCTGAAATCTTTAACTCTCTTTGAAAATCTTCTGTCACAAGTCAGAAGGGTAATGTCTCTTTTCACCGAATGAGAAAGCTGTTCTCACACGAGCATAATTAATCTTCTGACACCGTGACAAAGAAATTCCTTAAAAGGATTTCTCTGATTTCCTCTCAAGACAGAAGATTGTCTTTATCCATCATCTGTTCTTCCTGATCCCTTCTTTCTGAATATCCACATCAGCAGAATTGTCCATCAGAAGAGACAGCAGGAGGGAAATCTCTGCATGATTGATAGGGCCCCAATGCTCTGCAGGCCTATTTAAGTGCAAGCATCTATTGTTGCAAACTTACTTTACAGCAGTTAAACAAATATAATAGTCACCAATTCAACCATTGTGTGGCTTAGACTTGACTAAAACTAGTAAGTGAAGTTTGCTAATGACAAGGCACTGATTTTGAAGCCAGATAAAAACTCTCCAGCTAAATTAACCTGATATCTACTTTAAAAGAAGAAAATTCTCAAGGCCATGCAACAGTGATATATACTGTTGAAAGTGTTATATACTACATTGTATGTAGCTGGACATTCATTAAAAAAATAAGAAAAGCCTGGTGTTTTTAAAAAATATTTTATTTACTTTTAGAGAGAGGCAAAGGAAGGGAGAAAGAGGCGGAGATAAACATCAATCGGTTGCCTCTCACATGCCTCCAACCGGGGACCTGACCTGCAACCCAGGCATGTGCCCTGACTAGGAATTGAACTGGTGACCTGTTGGTTTGCAGGCTGGTGCTCAATCCACTGATCCACGCCAGCCAGGGTGAAATATCTGATACTTTTTATCCTAATAGTCACTTAATATTTCTTACCTACATCATGGCTATTTGTGGGGGTGGGGGGACCCACCAAAACTATATATGTTGCCATCCAAAAATATCAGGTGTTTCAAAGAAGGAAGAGTAACTAACACCTTCTTAAATTTTTATTTTTCAGACTCATCATAGTAAAGTTTTCTCAAAGAGAGATTTAGGTATGTCTATGTCTCATTACCCCCATCTGTGACAACAAAACAAAACAAAGCCCACTCTTGTGGGAGTTCTTGTGAGTACCTGCCTTTTCCTTGGGTGGGATGAATGAACCAGAACACTGTAGATCAGTTTCAAGTAGAGGAGCAAAGCATAATGAGCAAAGGCCCAATCCACAGAAAATGCAAGCCTGGGTCCACTTTCAAAGCAATCTAAATGAAATAGAAATAGATCTAGAAATCTCACTAAGCTTGTTAAGTGCACACCCAGTAAGTACCAACAGCAGAGGTTACAGCATGCTCTGTGTTCTTTATAGATGCTGCCAAAAAAGGCCACTAGAGCCCAGATGCCAGGACACATTGACACTATGAGGTCTGTTTGCACCACAATGACCTTGACTACTCAGTTCTGGACCAGCCCTGTGAAAATATTTGTTTATCCTTCCAGTCCCCACTGAGGCCAGCCCTCACACAGGGGCTCCCCTTGGCATGGTTATTAGGACAGACTGCCACTGCATGACCCATCCTGGGGCTGCTCCTCCAGCTAAGAAGAGCAACTGATGGCTGGCCCATAGCCAGACCCACATGTTGTGCAACGTGGCTTAGTTTTGGTTTTTCTTAAATTACCAAGCTATATTTGGGACTGATTACCTCTCTCAAGTCCTAGGAAAAAAAGAGTTATATCCAAGATAAAGACCTGGGAAAATCTTTGCGGATAAACAGGGATGCTAAGCATTTTGAATATAGAACGTTACACAGAGTTTACATATAGAGAAGCTGGAAGCCAACAGAGAATGAGCTGGTAGTGGAAGTAACACAGAAAAGACGCCCAGATGGGGAATGCAGGCAGACATCCCATAGGGGATTCTAAAGTGTTCCTTCACTAGCCCAGGACTCAGGAATCTCTTTAAGGTTCATACCATCAACAGCTCCACATTGCTGTTAACAATGCATTTATGAAAGGTTAGTTGTCTTCCCAACACGATTTTGTGTGTGTGTGTTTGGTGGGGATTGGGGAGCAAGAAGTAATCCCTGTCATTTTTGTATGCCTATTATACACTGTATATAGCATCTTGTCAAGGTCAGTAAACACTTAACTGGTTAGAATGGAACTTGAGTAAGAGATTATTAGGTGCTGCCCTAGGCCAGTTAGTTGTGTAAGACCCAGGAAGGGTCAGGCAAATCTTCTTCTTTCCCCTCCCCGCACCCCTGAATTAAAAAGCAATGAGGTCAGTGAGATTCAAGTCCAAGTTCAATAGGAATATCCCCTTGCCTATAATAATCCTTAATGAGAAAACCCTACCAAGTGTGTATGGGAAATATCTGTACCTTCCTCTTAATATTGCTATAAATCTAAAACTGCTCTAAAAAATTAAGTCCTTAACAAAAAAGCCAAAAGCAACACAAAATAAAACCCACTAGTGCTCACAAAAACTCAGGGAAAAACAAACATTTCATTCCTTTGCCCTTCAGAGATATCTTTGTAAGAAAAGAATCAGTTGTAATGTGATCCATGACAAATATTTATAATTGCATTCACAGAATTTACTTTGGATTAAGACATCCATTGATGAATCCCAGCTTCTCTACTTCCGAAAGTGTATGTAATTCAATCTCCCTTTGCCTCAGTTACCTCATCTGTAGAGATAATAATCATGCCTACACTTTGCAGGGTGTTGTAAAGGATTAAATGTAAATCCTGGCATTTGGCAAACACTCAGCACATATCAGCTGATTATTATTCATTATCTGTTGCCCCTCCCCACTTCAACTCTCTCAGTGGGAACATTCAGCTCTAGTTCTGGGAGTTTATCTTGAGACACACACAAATGCACATGCACACATATACACGCAGCCTGGGCGCCTTCAGTGCTGAGAAAGGGACAGGCCTAATAAACTGAGCTAAATGAACACTTCTGAGTGACTGACAAAAAGTTATGAGGAAATTAGGCAAAAAACGCAAAGAAGAACACGGCAGGCCAGGGTGACACAAGGGCTGGCAACAGACGGTCTCTCAGGCATCTGTTTAAACTACTGCAGGCCTGTGTGTGCCTCATTCTGCCCCGTCTGGCTCAGCTTTGCCTCCTGGTTTCCTGGCTGTCTTGACTCTGTTTGCAGGTTGGAGCCCACTGGGATACCCAAGACACATTCTGTACTTGTTTTTATTTCTACTGAACTCAACAAATACTTATTCTGTTCCTATAGATGCCAAACATTGAGAGATGCCGAGGATACATTTGTATGTTTGAGAGATGTGGAGGATACATTCGTGAATAAGGCCATACTATCCTCTAGTTCGCAGCTTAGAGGGACTGAGGTGAAAACTACATACCGTGTAATAGAGAACAAAGAGTAACAGAGAACATAGAAGAAACCTGGGAGTGAGGTGGGGGTGGCACTTAGGACTTCAAAAGTGAACCAAAGTTTGTACGACACAGAAAGGATGGGGTTGAAGACATTCCATCTAAAGGAGCTGTGGGGCAAATGAAGGAGGTGTCACTTAGCATGTCTGAGTCCTAGAGTGCATGAAGGCAGAATGGCAGGAATCAGGCTAGAGAGTGAAACTAAGTTAAAAAAGGCAATTAGGCTTAAAAAAATTTTTTTTGTTAACAGGTAAAGGGGAGTCCTTAAAGACTATAGGCAAAAGAGTGACATGATCAAATTTGTTTTTCAAAAAGGTAATTTATTGGACCAAACGGAAGACACTGGAATGGGAATAGAAGAGGGACAGACAAAAATTAAAGAGCTTGAGAAGAAGATGACTTAAATGGTCTGGCAAAAGACAATGAAAGACCATTTATTCAAGACTTACGTAGGATGTTGAAATGATGGAATTTAGTGACCCACTAGACATAAGATGTAAGGAAGGGAGGAGAAACCTACAGTAACTGGGAAGTTTCTAGTTTGAGCACTTGGTAGATATCGTGCTATTTATTTGGATATGGTAGCGAAGGAAGTGCTGCCTTGCTTCTGTATGTGTAATTTTGTAGAATCACAGGTCAAAGATCTTTTTTTTTTTAATGCTATGTCACTAAGTCCTGGACCCTACAGGAGGGAATTTAAGAAGAGATTGACACCTAAAGAAAATAAGATTTTCAATTTGTTTTTAATAAGGTATTCTTTTACTTCTACTTCGTTTCAAAGGAATCATATGACACCCCTACAAACTCTAATTTTTAACAGTTTTCCCAGAAACTGTTAAAACAGAAATTCAAAGTATTATGGTTTATTTCATAAATCGAATGGCTCACTGGATTTTGTGGCTAGGCCAGTCTGTAAGTATGAGACAGCTAGGTGCAAAAAGAAAAAAAGAGCAGACATTTGCCAAAAGGCTACATGTGCCAAATGGGAAATGAGAGCATGTTCACAGAAACAACAGGCTGGTTAATGCCACTCTTTTACTGCGAGGGAAGCTTCTAAATGCAAAGAACTTGTTTAATGATCAGGTCAAAGAGAACATCAATCCTTTTAAGAAGATAGCAGCAGTCTTATTCTTATATTGTTGTTTTATAGGCATCTATTATATCAATTAAAAGATGATTTGCATTAACAATTAACTAAACTGTTACAAATATAAATAAAATCAATATGACATTTTAATGAAAAGCAACGTGGTTTATTCACTAAATTACATATTACCCAGCACATTCACTTTTATAAAAAGAATATAAAATTACTACTGAGAATGGGGAAGGACCGAGAACAGGACGGTAGGAGCTCGATCATTCTTGGGCCATAAGGTATACTTAGGAATGGAAGCCATGCATAATGGAGCAAAACACTGGAAAGAACCTGGGACCATCTTGGGCCTAGATTGTCTCCTCTGAAATTTTCTGAAAGTGAGAGAAAAATATCTATTTTATTTAAGCACTATTTCTTACCTGTTTGTTACTCAGTGCTACACCTAATTCTAACAAAAACAATTCCTTTCAACACTTTTTCCTATGTTTTCCTACATTGTTGTTTTGGTATATGTGTGTGAGTTCTCTCATAAAACTAAAAATTATATACACTGCTGTTTTTTATTTACCAATTTATATTTTCTTATGTTAGAAAAAGTCTATGACAATCTTTGAAGAATATTATAGAATTCTATCATATAAATGTACCATAATTTATAACCAATTCCTTGTTTGGGGACATTTATTAAGTAACTTTGCTTATCAATAGACTCTCTGAATTTATTATAATTTACTAGGTAACAGCAGGTCAAAAATTACACAGCAATACCTCCACAACAAGCCAGCATAGTAAATATTCTCTGCCATATAGTGTTGAGCAGTGTGGTCATTATTTCACTTAATTCAATTTCTAGGTTGCATTTGAGCACAGAAGAGAGGTAAAAGCAGATATGTGATTATTTGTCTACCAAAGATAAATAGTAGATAATGCTGCCATTTGTGTAACTTATAACTAACATTTCCCCCAGTAAACCCATTCTCTATATTTCACTTATTTCTGATGCCACCAGTGTATGATACAGAGTAAATATTTGAAAGGTACAGTTCTAGAGTTGAATAACCAAAGTTCAAATTCTAGCTATGGTACTCACTGTTTATGTAAACTTGGAAAATTCTTTAATCTCTCTAGAACTCTACTTTCATCTTACAAAAAATATTAACATTTATATTCTAAGGTTGTTATGTACCATCATTTCACCAAAAAGCTTCAGACTAGAAAAAAAGTTCATGCCCATGAAAACACTATCTTTATAAGCTCTATGGCAACTTCTCTGCCTAATCAGGAAGAAATAGATAAGAGCGGTAAAATTTCTCTACTAAAGAGTCTTTGGTGACATTAGGAAACTCAAAAGTTATAAAATTATGTCTAAACTTTACATAAAATAAAGAGCAATAAAATAAACTCTTACCAATAATTTTATTTAAAATTGTCCTCCCTCAACTTCCAGTGAGTGTCCTAAGAGTGATGAAAAGTCAGTTTTGTGTAACAAGTCATCAGAATCTACAACTATACCATGATGTAGTGAGAAGTGCCATTGATAACTGTAACCCTAGGGGGAATCTTCACATGCAGCAATTAGCTTATCCCAGATATGGTCTCCTTCTACAGCAGAAGTGGAGTAATTTCCCTGAGGCACATTTGCAAAATAAGGGTTAAAATAAAAATTGTTTTCTGGTTGATTTATAGAGATACAAAAATTGCCAGTTATCTAGAATTTCCTGTTACCTGTTATTTCATCATGTGAATAATGCCTTTCACATTTAATCAAGATTTAACTTTCCCCTATGAGCCAAACAACACCATAGAAATAAGGATATATCTGCACTCAACCTCCCACAAACTAAGCTCGCTAATACAGCTCTCACTCTTAACCATAATGAGAAGATAATATAGAACTTCTTCAGTTAGGTTCAGTAAACATTAAACATCTATGTGCTGAATGTATAGCCATTTCATTAAATAGTGTTTATAAGAAGCATAAGTACATATAGGCCCAATTTTTCCAACATTCAAATATAGTAACAACTTCTCTTTCTAGGGGTCATTGACTCAGAATTCGCAACTCCATTACATAATATAAATACAGTCCACTATCTAAAAGTAAGTAAATAACAGATTTTCCAAAATGGTGGCAGAGGGAGTGGGACCTACACTCACCTCCTCCCAGGACCAACTGGAAGTGCAACTGAAATATAGAGCAATAGACCTGAATAACCAACTTAAGACTAGCTGAAGAGAAATCTTATGACCCAGGTTTTACAGAAGAAGCCTCGTCAAGACTAGCAGGAAGGACACAGACATGAAGAGGGCCAGGCCCCACTCCCACAGGCTGTGGCTGAGGTTTCCGAGGGACATCTCAGCTGTGGGGGTTCCCCCCGGTAAGTGTGAGAGGTCCCAAGCCCAAGCTGGGCTCCCTAGCCAGAATATCAGAGCCTGGAAGAGGTGCCCACATAATATCTGGCTATGAAAAGCAACAGGGTTTCTGTCTGCCAGGGAGAGGCAGGGGTCTGCTACAAACTCAGACACTCTCTTAAAGCGTTAAGGTGCAAAATCTCTTTCACAGCCAATCACCCTGGGCTCTGGGGGAGGGAGGGCAGAGCAGACTAGAGGCGTGTGAGAAGAGACTGGAGTCTGCGGCTCAGGGCAGAAAGCTGAGGGGACAACTGCTGGGAACCCCTGTGCAGAGTCATTTTCTCATAATGCAGATGCCATCCTTATTGAGTGGAGTTCACGCCCGCCCACCCGTGTGGCCTCAGCCTGAGGGAAAGCAATTGCCCCACTTTCTGGTCCCCCTGTTCACCAAATGCTGCAAAGCTCCACCCTGATAAGGAGTCAGCAGCCCTGGGATGGGGTCTAGAGATCCCAGCAGACTCCAGGGGTGTCAGTGACTGAGTTGTGTGCCTTAGGGGTGGGAGCCATTCCCCACACTTTCCTGTGATTTTGACTGGCACCTCCCTCACATGGTAGATCTGCTAGCCCCACTCTCCAAGCTTCTGGCAGCCCATTTTCTTGACTTGTGGTGGCATCACCCTGCCAAGGTCTGGGCAGAATCCAAGACAGTCTGAATTGTGTGGCTCTGAGACAGGGGCCTCATCCCTCAATGTCTCCCAAACCCAAAAGGCACCTCCCCCTCTTGACTTCCAGTGGCCATGCCCTGCTGAGATCAGGTTTCTGGAAGAATCTGAGACAGACTGAGTTGCATGGCACTCGGACAGGGGAAATTTTTCCCTCACATGCTCGACTGGAGCAGAGTCTTACTTTTACACAGGTAAATCTTGGTCTGTTTAGGCCTGATAAACTCTGCTGGCCTCATGCTGATGACTCCCTGAGACCCGGCCCCTGCCCCCCTCCAAAGGTGTGCAAACACCCAGCAAGTAGCAGCTAGACTTGGTATATTCTATTTGCCAAGTGGCCTCAGACCCAGCACTGGCACCAAGATTGAACCCACACAGGTCAAGAGAACAACTCTAGCCCCTACCTGGTGTCTCACTGACAACCTATTATATGCAACCTGAGTACCGCTAGAGGCTCTTCCAGTGACTGAGACTAACAGGCAGCCGGCAGGCAGAGGCAGACGGAGGTGGAACTCAGTGTTCCTAGGGATGTTTGCTGACTTTCCACGAGGTCCAGTGCTGGTAAAAGCGAGTCTTGCTGTGCAGCTGGGTCCTTCCCATGCATACCCAGGCCCAGCAGAGGCAGCCACAAACTGTGGATTGCTTTCTAGCTCCAAAAAGGTTGTCCAGGGCCATCACAGGCAACATCCGGTATTGACCTGCACCAGAGTCCCTCCGAAGAGGCCCCAGAACCAG
Organism: Mormoops blainvillei; assembly: GCA_004026545.1. Taxonomy (NCBI): domain Eukaryota; kingdom Metazoa; phylum Chordata; class Mammalia; order Chiroptera; family Mormoopidae; genus Mormoops; species Mormoops blainvillei. The sequence continues at coordinate 113,792 of PVJD01002224.1, read as the reverse complement.
CACATGCAGTGGCCATCATTAGATTCAGACATCATTAGAAAAGGATCCAATAACTTTACAAGTAGCATATCCAAACGGAGATCTCGGCAGTCTCCAAACCTGGCTGAGGCAAATTCTGATCTGAGTGGTCAGCACCTGCACAGAAGCTTGTACACTGTGATCATGATTGATTATCATAATCAGCCAGACTGAGGGCTGATCCCACTCGCAAATGGGCCAATAGCAGTCAAGACTCAATTATAACGGGAGGGTTCACATAACCTACATGAGGGACATTCCTGGAGCAACCAGCAGAGCTGATCAAGGAGACTGTGCCACGGATTCCCACAGGATGCCTGCTACATAAAGCTACCCTAACGCATAGAAACAAACACAAAGAGATAGCCAGAATAAGGAGAAAAAATCATTACCCAAATAAAAGAACAGGACAAATCTCCAAAAGAGGTAAATGAAATGGAGGCAAGCAATTTAGCAGATATAGAGTTCAAACCAATGTTTATAAGAATGCTCAAGGAACTTAGAGGAAAAATGGATAAAATCAATGAGAACTTACCCCAAAAGACAGTAAACTTAAAAAAGGACAAAAAAGAAAAAAGAAAAAAACAAGTGAGAAATGAAGAATACAATATCTGAAATGAAGAATACACTAGAAGAAGTGAACACTGGGTGGATGAAGCAGAAGATCAAATCAGTGATTTGGCAGACAAAGTACACAAAAACCAAAAACCCACCAAATCAGAGCAGCAAAAAGAGAAAAGAATTTTTTAAAAAATGAAGATGATAGTTTAAGGAACTTTCAGGACAACATGAAGCATAACAACATCCAATCATAGGGGCACCAGAAGGAGAAGAGAGAGAACAAGGGATCTAGAATGCATTTGAAGAAATAATGACTGAAAACTTCTCTAGTCTGGTGAAGGAAAAAGACACAAAAGTCCAGATAGCAGAGAGCCCAAAACAAGATTAACCCAAAAGGCCCACACCAAGACATATCATAATTAAAATGGCAAAGATAAAAGACAAAGAGAGAATCTTAAAAGCAGCAAGACAAAGACGTTTTGTTACCTACAAGGAAGCTCTCATTTGGCTCTCAGCTGATTTCTCAACAGAAACATTTCAAGCCAGAAGATATTAGCATGAAATATTTAAAGTGATGAAAAGCAAGGGCATACGACCAAGACTACCTTACACAGCAAGGCTGTCATTTAAATTTGAAGAAGAAATAAAGAGCTTTCCAGACAAGAAAAAGCTATAAGGGTTCATTACCACCAAACCAGTATTACAAGAAGTGTTAAAGGGTGTGGGGGGAGAAGAGAAGAAAAGGGGAACACAGATAAAAAGACTAATATGGCAATAAATATGAACCTATAAAAAATCACTCTAAATGTAAATGGTTTAAATGCACAAATCAAAAGGCTAAGGGTAGCTGAATAGATAAGAAAACAAGACCCATATACATGCTGTCTACATGAGACCTACCTCAAAATGAAAAATACACACAGACTAGAAGTAAAGGGATGCAAAAAGTATTTCATGCAAATGGAAATGGAAAAAAAGCAGACTAGCAATGCTTTTATCTAACAAAATAGGCTTTATAACAAAGTGTATATTAAGAGACAAAGAAGGACACTACATAATGATAAAGGGTGCAATCCAACAAGAGGATATAGCCCTTGTAAACATTTATGCACCCAACACAGGAACACCTAAATACATGAAGCAAGTACTGTACGTAAAGAAAGATATGAACAGCAATATGATCATTGTAAAAGATTTTAACCCCCCGGTGACATCAATGGATAGATCTCCCAGACATAAAATCAACAAGGAAACAGTGGCCTTAAATGACACACTAGAGCAAATGGATTTAAATGATATTTTCAGAGCATTCCACCCCAAAGCAGCATTCTTTTCAAGAGCACATGGAACATTTTCTAAAATATACCACATATTAGGACATAAAACAAGTCTCAATATATTTAAGAGGACTGAAATCATATCAAGCATCTTCTTTGACCATAATGGTATGAAACTAGAAATCAATCACAAGAAAAACACCTAAAAAGCACACAAAGACATGGAGGCTAAATAACATGTTACTAAACAATGAATGTGTCAACAATGAGATAAAAGAAGAAATCAAATAATACCCTGAACAAATGAAAATGAGAACATAACAACCTAAAATCAATGGGCACAGTGAAAGCAGTCTTAAGAGGGAAATTCATAGCTTTACAAGTCTACCAAGAAGAAAAATATTAAACACAATCTAACTTTACACTTAAATGAACTGGAAAAAGAAAAAAAAAACAAAACCAAAGCCCAAACTGAGTAAAAGAAAGGAAATAACAAAGATCAGAGCCAAAATAAATGAAATAGAGTATTTAAAAAACAACACAAAAGATCAATGAAACCAAGAGCAGTTTCTTTAACAAGATAAAAAAGATTGACAAAACTTTAACCAGACTCATCAAGAAAAAAAAAAAGGAAGGACACAAATAAATAAAATCAGAAATGAAAGAGGAGAAGTAACAACTGACTACAATGAATACAAATGATTGTAAGAAAATATTACAAACAATTATATGCCAACAAATTGGACCATCTGGACAAAATAGATAAATTTCAAGAAACATACAACCTTCCAAAACTGAATCAGGAAGAATCAGAAAATCTAAATAGACAGATTACAACTAGTGAAACTGAGACAATAATAAAAAATTCCCAACACACAAAAATCCTGGAGCTAATGGTTTTAAAGGAGAATTTTACCAAACATTCAAAGAACTAACACCTATACTTCCCAAACTATTCCAAAAAATTCAAAAGGAGGGAAGACTCCCAAGCTCATTTTATGAGGCCAGCATTACCCTAATTCCAAAACCAGATAAAAACTCTACAAAGAAAGAAAATTATATGATGAACATAGATGCTAAAATCCTCAAGAAAATATTAGCAAACCAGATCCAGCAATACATTAAAAAGACCATACACTATCATCAAGTGGGATTTATTCTGGGGGTACAAGGTTGACACAATATCTACAAATCAATAATGTGATATATCACATAAACAAAATGAAGCAAATCAACATGATCATATCAGTAAATGCAGGAAAAGCATTTGATAAAATCCAATACCCATTTTTGATAAAAACTCTCAGCAAAGTGAGACTAGAGGGAAGATATCTCAACATAATAAAGGCCATAATGACAAACCCACAGGAAATATCATACTCAATGGGCAAAAACTACAATGTTTCCCTTAAGATTGGGAACAAGACAAGGACGTCTTTCACCATTCTTATTCAACATAGTACTGGGAGTCTTAGCCACAGCAATCAGACAAGAAGAAATAAAAGGCATCCAAATTAAAAGGAAAGAAGTAAAACTGTCATTATTTGCAGATGACTTCATACTATATACTTGTATAGAGAAGCCTAAAGATGCCACCAAAAATGTACCAGAACTGATAATTAAATTTAGTAAAGTCGCAGGATACAAAATAAATATCCAGAAATCAGATCCATTTTTATATACCAATCTTGAACTATCAGAAAGAGAAACTAAGAAAACCATCCCATTTACAGTTGCATCAAAATAATAAAATATCTAGGGATAAATTTAACCAAGGGTGTAAAAGACCTGTAGTTGTAAAATTATAAGATGCTAAAGAAAGAAACTGAAGAAGTTACAAATAAGTGGAAGCATATACCATGTTCATGGATAGGAAAAGTTAACATCATTAAAATGTCCATTATGCCCAAAGCAATCTATAGATTCAAAGCAATTCCTGTCAAGATACCAATGGCATATTTCACAGAACTAGAACAAATATTCCAAAAACTTATATGGAACTACAAAAGTCCTTGAATATTCACAGCAATGTTGAGAAGGAAGAACAAAGTTAAAGGAGTTATGCTACCTCATATCATACTACACTACAAGACCATAGTAATCAAAACAGCATTGTACCGGCATGAAAACAGAAATATAGATAAATGGAACAGAATGGAGAACCCAGAAATAAACCCATGCCTTTATAGTCAATTAATATTTGAAAAAGGTGGCGAGAACACACAATGGGGTAAACATAGTCTATTCAATAAATGGTGTTGGGAATACTGGACATATGAGGCCTGTCCAGAAAAAGTCCAGCCACTGTTAATATAATGAGAACAGTTTGTGCAACCTCAGTGTAACCTGGTAGCCAAGGAAAGTGGACTGGAATGTGCATGCATGAACAATGATGACTTCACTGTACTAGTCAGTGGGGGTGATAGGTGTCATTGAGTAAGCATGTGTACTCTGTTCCCCTCACATTCAGAATGATTGATCAAGTGATGAATCTGCATAAAATTTTGCATTAAGCTTGAACATTCTTCCATGAAAATTATTCAGGTTATTCAGAAGGCTTTTGGGGACTGTGCAATGAGTACAGTACAAATAAAAGTGTGGCACAAACACTTCAAAAATGGTTGAGAATCTTTTGAAAGTGATCCACCTTCTGGAAGGCCTAAAACAAGAACACCTGAGAATGCTGAATGTGTATGGGCTGCAATCAACAAAGATCTGAGACTGACAGTGACAGAACTTTGTAGAAGCTGATCTGGGGATTTCAAAAACTACTGTGTCTGAGATTTTGATGCAGGATCTTGGCATGAAACATGTCATGGCAAAATTTCTTCTGCAGCTTCTGCCACCAGAGCATAAGAAACATCCTGCTGCAGTTGCTAATGACACTGGGAAAACTGTGTGAGTTCCCAAGGTGCCTACTTTGAATGACTCCTACTTTGAGGAATAATTGTCCTATGTACAATGATTCTTCTATGTTGTATCTTCTTCAATAAATGTCTCTATTTTTCATATTACATGGTTAGATATGTATAACATGCAGAAAAATGAAACTAAGCCACCTTCTTACACCATACACTACACACCATGATAAACTGAAAATAGATTAAAGACTTAAATGTTAGGCTTGAAACCATAAAAATTCTAAAAGAGTCCTGGCCAAATGGCTCAGTTAGTTGGAGCATCATCCTATACACCAAAAGGTTGTGGGTTTGATTCCCAGTGACAGCACATACCTAGTTTGGGGGTTCAGTCCCCTGCTGGAGTGCATATGGGAGGCAACCAGTTGATGTTTCTCTCTCACATCTCTCTCTCTCTAAATTCAATAAACATATCCTTGGGTAAGGATTTTTAAAAATCCTAGAAGGAAACATAGGCAGTAACATCTTGGACATTTCTCATAGCTATCAGGGTAGAGAGGATTGGGCACTGGGTGAAAAAGGTGAAAGGATTAAGAAGAAAGAAAGAAGAGAGGGAAGGAGGGAAGGAAGGAAGGAAGGAAGGAAGGAAGGAAGGAAGGAAGGAAGGAAGGAAGGAAGGAAGGAAGGAAGGAAGGAAGGAAGGCCTCACACACAACAGAACGATCATTACCAGAGGGAAATGGGAGTAGGGGTGGCAGGGGAGGATAAAAGGGGGATAAATGGGATGGTAAGAGACATGACTTGGGGTGGTAAGCACACCATACAATATACAGATTATGTATTATGGAATTGTACACCTTAAACCTATATAATTTTATTAACCAATATAATCCCAGTAAATTCAATAAGAGTACTGACATGCAAGGATATAAAGAATATATGTCTACCTACATCTATCTTCATATAGATATAGATATGTTATTTTTGTAGATCAAAACAATTCATTTGTTTTTTTAAATATTAAGTACATATAAATGGGGTGAAATTCAAGTAGGGATTGGTGACTAGTTAGTTCTGTTGTACCAATGTCAATTTCTTGGATTTTGACAATGTACCCATACTGTAGTAATGTAAGATGTTACCTTTGAGGGAAGCTAGAGGAATGTATAGACCTTGTGTACTATTTTTGCAAGTTCGTGTGAGTCTAAAATTATTTCAAAATAAAAGGGTTTTTAAAAATGAAAAAAATAAAATAAAAGCATGTAAGTATACAAACAGACACAACAGACACCACACAGTTCATTTTAAAAGTATTTTCACTTTACTCAAGAGGAGCCACTCAGTCACTCACCCAAACTTGTTTCCTCTCATTTTAGAGTCAGTTTGAAGAAATCTGCTTATACAATTCCATGCTTTTTACAAATAAAAAGGAGTCAGATGCCAAAGGCAAGGGCAATGACAGTTAAAAAAGAAAAGAAAAGAAAAGAAAAGAGAGAAAGAAAAAAGTGAAGCTTGAAATCTGACACTGACAAATGAAGACGAAAAAATAATTTTAAAAAGGAGACAAGAGAATTTAAAATATTTAACAATCTGGAACCATTTTGTTTTAGGAATACATGGTTCTAGTCTATAGTTTGGCCCAAAGTAAGATGTTGAAAATAGCCAGAATAAGCAAGATAAAGTTACATTTATTAAGCAATTATTAATCTGCAATCACCTTTAGGAAGATTTTTATAAAATTATTTCTTTTTTAAAAATCTAAGCATCTCAGGAATAAATTCTAAAGATCTTATACAACTAAAAACTTCTAAGCATTCGTGATTCTCTGAGAAAAAATCAGGTACTCTTTATTCCCCAATGATGTAGGTTTTATATATATTTCTCTAAAAATTAAAAAAAAGTTAGTAGGTACACCCACAGACTATATATATAATGAAAAGTAACTTTTCTTGCAGTCAATACACCTCCCTAGGAAGAACCATTATTACCAGTTTCTTATTTATACTTCTGAAGATGGAATATAATTGTAATATAAATATACACATGCATATATGTATGTATGTATTGATACAAATCATAGCACACTAAAAACACTCCTTTGTATCTTACTTTTTCACTTCACAATAAATCTTGGAGATCTTTACATATCAGAATATGACAAGCTTCCACATTCTTTTTTATGGCTGTATAGTGTTCCATGATGCTTTAACCAGTCACTAGTGACTATCTAATCTTTGGGTATTACCAAGAATAATGCAATGAGTAATTGTATACACAACCATTTCAAACATGTATCTCAGTAGGATAAATCCCTGTAAGTGAATTGCTGGTTATGTGCATTTAAAATTTTGATAGAAATTGTCAAATTGCTCTTCATAGAAATTAATTTCCACCACAATGTATGAGACCCTTTTTCACTACACCTTTACATACATAATTATCATTTTTAAAAACAAGTTTATTGATTTGAGAGAGAGAGAGGAAGGGAGAGACAGAAACATCTATGTGAGAAAGAAACATCAATTGGTTGTCTCTCATATGCACCCCAACTGGGAACTGAACACACAACCTAAGTATGTGTCCTTATCGGGAATCAAACCTCCAACCATTTCAAACAACTGAGCCACACTGGTCACAGTCAGAATTATAATTTTTAAATCTTTGATTATTTAATTAGAAATTGAGTTGAAAAAAAAATGTAGTACTATTTCACTGGAGATTCAAATGAAAAAACAAACTGGAAGAACAGCAGCCCACTGCAGTTTTAATTTGTACTCCTCTATTATGAGTACAAACTAATCCTCTTGAGTTTAAAAACCACTTCAGCTCCTTCCTATCAAATGTCTGTGTTTTTTTACCTAGTTTCCTATTTTTTGTTTATATAACTAGTCATTTTGTCTGTGATGTGAGTTACAAATATTTTCCCCAGTTTATCATTTGTCTTCTACATTTCAACTATATTGTTATGCAATTTTTATTTCTATGTAATTGAATTTATCGATCTTTTATTTTCAAACTTTAAACGTCCTTCCTACCCTGGCTAGTGTGGCCCAGTTGGCTGGAGCATCGTCCCATACACTAAAACGTTGTGGGTTCAATTCCCAGTTAGGGCACATATGTAAGTTGAGGGTCCCATCCCTGGTCTAGGTGCACACGATCCCCAGTCCAGGTGTGTATTGAAGCAGCCGATTGATGTTTCTCTCTCACATCGATGTTTCTCTCTCTTCCTTCCTCTCTCCCTTCCTCTCTAAAAAAAGTCCTCAAGTAGGGATTAAAAAAAATTCCTTCCCCCCCTGGCTGGTGTGGCTCAGTGAATTGTGGGCTGCCCTGCCGACTGCAATGGGTTGTGTGCCAGGTCCCAGTTGTAGGTATGTGAGAGGCAGCTGATTGATGTTCTTCTCCATTTCCCCTCTCTCTAAAAATAAATAAAATATATATTTTTAAAAGTCCTTCCTTAGATTAAGAAAAAAATCCCATATTTACTAATTTTTATACATAGATATTTAATTCATTTGCAATTTATTTTGGTATAAGATATGGAACATGGATAACTTCATTTTTTCCAATTGCATCCAATTAACTTAGGCCCATTTACTGAATACTGCATCTTTCTCCCTCTGTGTTGAAAGGTCTTTATTATAGCCTAAATTCCAGTATGTATTTCAGTCTCTTATAATGACTACAATGTTATGTTTGTCATAACTTCACGTTTTAATATTTGACAGAGATTGTCTTCCACACTGCTGCTGTTCTTATTCAGAAGTTTTCTTGAATTTCTTGCTTAATTTTACATATGAACTTTCAGATCAGCTTTTCTGGTTCAAAAATTTTTTGAGATCTTATTAAATTTATACATTAATTTAGGGTAGTTTATATATTTTACCATTTTGGAGCTTCTTATTCAAGAACATGGAATAGCTTTCCTTTAAACTTCTAAGAAGCATTTTAAAGTTGTCTTCACCTGGACCAGGTCTCAACCTCAGCACAATTGACATTGAACAATTAAAAATGTCTCTAGATTTTGCCAGGTGTCCCCTAGGGACAAAATCAGTCTCAGTTGAGAACCACTGAGCTAGATGAAGCATACTTCTCTTTAGGTTTAATATCAAGGATTTTTTTTCCTTTTCTTGCTAATCTAAATGGTATTTTTTTCTAATTATGTCAGTTAGTTGTTTGTATATTTAAACACTACTTACTTTCACATTTAAATTATATATCAGCCCCTTTTTGAATTCTCTTGTTTAAGAGCTTTTCAGTTGATTCTAATGAGTTTATGAAGATAATGACATCTGCAAAATAGTAATCTCACATCCTTTTTTTATTAAAATTTAAAAAAATCTTTTTCTCTTTTCTATTTGCATTGTCTAGCAGTCCACAGTGATGATAAATCAAATTGGTAAACTGTGTAAAACCTTATTTTGAATGCTTCTAATATTTCCCCATTAAGCATGATGCTGGTTTGGGACTGGATACATAGTGTATCATGCAAAGGAAATACCCACTGCTTGCAATTTTTTACGAGTTTTTAAACAAGGGCAAATGTTGAATTTACAAAGTGACTTTTGAACATCTATGAAGATAATCTTATGCTTTTTCATTTATGCAGAAAATTATTCAAATGATTCTAGAATTCCTAGAATAAGCCCCACTTGGTAATTGTATATCACTGTTTTAGAATGCTTTTGAATTATCTGTAGTTGTCTGTTATATGCTGTCTTTGTTGGGTTTTGATACCACTGTCTTAACAGTATCACAAAAAGAATTTTAAAGATTTCCTTCTTTCCATAGTTTAAATATAATCAAATTTTTATTTCTCAGAAGTTTAATAGAATTATCTCATGAAAACATCTGGGATTGTTGCTGCAGTTAGAAATAATGACAGACTGTCACAGGCGACAAAGTGGATCTCTACTTGTTCTTGCTCTCCTCTGCTACATCTTGGTTTTTGTCATGACTGCTGGTCAAGAGTGACTCCAGGCTGGCCACCCAGTGCTGGTTGTGGCTTCACAGAGAAAGCTACAGGCAACAGTTTCCAACAGACTGAGAGCAGGCCATGCTCAGCACCCACAGCAGTGTTTCAGAATGGCTGGTGACTCCCCCTGAGCCTCTGACTCTCTGCTTTTAGAACTTCATTTTCCCATATCCTCCCACACTGTGTCATTCCTAATCCCTAAAATAAATTCCTTATTCCCATATTCATAGTGGCTCTGTTTCCCTGATTGAATGCTGACTGATTAAAGTGGGGACTCACACACGCAGACACACAGAGATGCATTTATACATTTAACCCGAAATATGTAAGTGTGAATTCATTTGCTAATCTGTGAATGAAGGACAAAGGCTTTCGTTTTGAGTATGAGGCAACTGCTTGGAGGTTCCTCTGCTAAACCACATCCATAGTGCATTATCTATAATTTCCAGTAGTCATTTGTTTAACATGAAATAAGAACTTAAACACACTTATGAAACAATGAGTTCAAAATTCTTGTAGATTTTCATGATTCTTTCTATGAATATCTTTTAGAGTACTTTCACCACACCTATTTCAATAAGAATTGTCTCTGGCAAATGACCTTTATCAAGTCTTTTCCAAACTGTTTACCCTAGTTCTCATAGAAACAATAGCTTTGTTCTTTTTTAAATTTACACTTCATTGGTTAGTTAATGTCTAATTAAATTGTACATTTACAATAACACCTGGCAAATACGCGATTGGGAACAAACATAAATAACTCCTGAAAGGGGAAATGCCTGGGCTACTGGATAATGGCAACAATCATTCAGCTATCAGTTCTGTCCATGGGCATCTGGTGAGCATGTTCCACACATGGAATAGAGAGCCCCGGCTACTCCTATGAGGTTTAAAGAGTTATTACTATAATCTGAATGTGACACATCTCACAAATTGTTTTTGGAATAAATCTCTAACATTGACACATGTACTTATCACTTACTCCCTCTTCATGAAGGTAAAGAACAGAATATGCATGAAAAAGAATCCGAATTTCATACTAACTACATTTATATTGAGTTTTCTAAATTTTAGATATTGGAAGGTAAAGGCCAATTAAACCTGGGTTTCCACCCCAGATATGGGCCTTGTCAAGGTCACATTAGTTCTTTGGAAGAATCTAGGCCACTTTATAAGAGGCATATAATTAAAAGAATCTAGAAAGAATAGAGCAGAGCCTTCAAGATCAGTATGCTGACTGTATCTGGGGAAGAACAAAAGCAAGCAACCTAATAAGACACCCTAGGGATCATGAGGACTTCATCTGTACTTAAGGCCTAGTTCACTGTTACTTACTGTTTTTAGCCTTAACGTCCTTCTTTAGCTGTGGCCTGATCAAACAGATTTAGTTTCTCTAGACATTTGTTAAATGCTTGCTACATACTAAGTTCTGCAATGGCTATTTGCACAGGTATTACCTTACTTAACTTTTACATAAATCCTGAAGGGCATGATTTATCTCCATCTTCTATATGAGGAAGCAGATAAATGGGATTGGAGACTTAACCAAGGTTACCCAGATATAAGCAGTAGAGCAAAAACTGACTCCTCATCAGATCAATAGCTTTTTACTTCAGAGCTGAAAGGAATATGAGTAGGAGATCATACTTCTTGGTTGAATGAAAAACACTTAATAAAGTGTTATTTGTTTTATAATTACAAAATTATTGTATAATGAGTTTACAATTATTTAAAAATATTATACAACTTGGGACGGGGGAATTTTAAAATACATTAACAAAAAAGTTTGTAAAAGATTTCCACCAGCACCCTTACAGCCACCGGTCAGGCCCCAGGCCTCAGAGTCAGGGCGGCCTGGGCACTGCTATTTCACCGATCCCAAGTCCTGACCAGGTCCCCACTCCCAGGACCGAGCTCCTTCACCCTGGAGCTGGCGCCCTTCCTTTTGAGAGGGCTCCCCAACTGTCCCAGGCACCAGCCTGTTCACCCCTGCCTCACCTGGGGGCAGGAGCTAGTCCATTGCTGCACAAAGGTTACAGAGTGAACTTTTAGGGTCTCTTGCCAGAGCAGGGGGAATACAACTATCCTCACAATAAACTCAGTCTTCATTAGGATATACCACCATACATCCCACCTGAGCTGTCTGGGGACTTGCTTTGGGGCCAGGAACAGGGTTGCCAGATTTAGCACACACAAAAATGGATGCCCAGATAAATTTGAATTTTAGATAGACAACATTTTTTTTTTAGGATAAGTGTGTCCCATGCAATATTTATATTAAATATTTATTAAAAAATATATTTTATTTTAAAAAGTTGCACCCTGGCTGGTGTGGCTCAGTGGATTTAGCACTAACCTGTGAACCAAAAGGGTGCTGGTTTGATTTCTAGTCAGGGTTCATGCCTGGGTTGAAGGCCAGTCCCCAGTTGAAGGCATGCAAGAGGCAATTGATCAACCAATCGCTGTTTTTCTCATATATCTGATGGTTCTCTCCCTCTCTCTCTCTCCCTCCCTTCCCCCTCTCTGAAAAATAAAATCTTTTTTAAAAAGTTGCTAAGAAACAGTAATAACAAGATCAACTTTTTAAAAAGTCATGGTAATAAGTAATGGTAACAATCATGGCAATATAATTTCTGTAGATACTCTTTTCAATAACTTAAAACAACTTCTGGAAACATTACCTACTATTTTTTACAAGAGACCAGTAGCAAGATGTAGTTGTTGCTGCCAGTTAGAACAGAGGAGAGCACGCTCAGTAAGTCCCAAGAACACAGAGCATGTGGTGTTCTGTCCAATAATCCTGACTTTATCTCTTCAGCTACCATCAAAATGAGTCACTATCACTTGGCAGCAACAAAAAAGATCTGGGAGAAAAATGTCATCTGTAATCTTAAGGGCATTCTAAACATAATATTGCACCTTTTCAGGCTTTCTGCAATTTGAGCCAGATCACTCTCTTCAGTCAATTATACAAAGACTGGAACAAAAGGAAATTGCTCATGTCCTAGTTTTGCTGATGCTTTCAGTAACACCAGAGCTAAAGGTGGGAACATTTGCTTTTTGCTTGCCACAAACATGTTTCCCTGGCTTACTGAAAAAAGCAGACTATAGCTAGGAACCCACTCTGTAGTTAAATTAATACATCCTCCACCCCAGCCTCTAAGTGAATTTTGAAAGGATCTGTCTATTATGTGTACCTTTCTATCCAGGTAAGAAATGTTTCCAAGATCATAAAAACTCCAATTAAAGCATCTGGGGAGTTCTGGTTTGAGTTATTTCAAGATTTTGGTTTGAGTCATTTTAATGTACATTCTTAAACATCATTTATCTGGATGAAACTCTCACCAGACCAAAAAATAATGAATTGCCAGTGCTCTCCAGAGCATGGATACATCCACCTTAGTTTCACTCTTTGTAATTAGTTTGAATACTGTTCTCAGCTCACCATTAACTGCTATATGTCTTTTCCATTAATGTGCAAACATCCCAAGAGACCTTGTACTTCTATCTCTGTTCTGCTGGCTCACAAGTCATAAAATGGGGGTGGAACTAGTAGAGATAAAAGTAACGCCAATGGTCTATTGCACACCAAGTCTTTGTGCTGTTACCATGATGCACCACAGTATCTTAGGAAGTAGCTATTTCATCCCCCATTTTTAAAACACAAACAAAAACAAAAAAACCAACAACACACAAATTGAGATTCAGAGAAGTTGAAAGATATCCCCAAGGTTACACAGCTAGTAAACACTCAGGATGCAATCGAAACCAAGATCTACCCTCACTGTCCCACCGACTTCCTCTACCAACTTTTAGTGACCTTCATTGTGAAGACTTTCATCATAAGAAAGGCAATAAATGCTATTTTAAAGATCAAAAAGACAGTAAAAAGTAATCTTTTTCAGCCTCCTGAGAACTATGATAAAGAAAACCAATTATTGTAGTATTATGCTGCATTTATTAACACTCTTAGTCAAAACTGCAGGAGGAGTTTTATATTATTTTTCCCCTGGTTATCAATGTTAACACATGCTCACTGTGGGAAATATCATGAGTAAACAAAACGTTCAAGTGTTCAAGTACTTTTTTTCTTTATTGAACTTATTGGGGTGACATTGGTTAATAAAATTATAAAGGTTTAAGGTGTACAAATTCTACTGAATATAATACATCATCTGTATATTGTCTTATGTGTTCACTTCCCCATGTCAAGTTTCCTTCTAACACCGTTTATCCCCGCTTTACCCTCTTCTTCCTCCCCCAACCCACCTTTCACTCTGCTAATCACCACACTGTTTATGTGTCTACAGGTTGGTGTTTTTTTTTGGGGGAGGGGCGCCTTAATCCCTTCACCTTTTTCACTCAGTCCTCCAACCCCCCTGCTCCCTGACAGGTATCAGTCTGCTCTCTGTATCTATGAATCAGCTTCTATTTTGTTAGTTTATTTTGTTCATTAGATTCCGCATATAAGTGAAATCATATGGTACTTGTCTTTCTTTGACTGGTTTATTTGACTTAGCATACTATTCCCGAGGTCCACCCACGCTGCCACAAAATGTAAGATTTTCTTTTTTTTTTTAATGGCTGAACAGTATCCCATTGTGTAAATGTATCACATCTTTTTTATCCACTCATCTCCTGATGAGTGGGCATTTGGGCTGCTTCCAAATCTTGGCTATTGTAAATAACATTTAAATGAACATGGGGGTGCATATATTCTTTTGAATTAGTGTTTCAGGTTTCTGTGGATATATTCCCAGAAGTGGAATCACTGGGTCATAAAGCAGACCCATGTTTAATTTGGTGGGGGGGTACCTCCTACTGATTTTCACAGTGGGTGCACCAATCTGTATTCCCACCAATAGTGCACGAGCGTTTCCTTTTCTCCACATCCTCGCCAACATTGCTGCTTGTTGATTTACTGAAGAAAGCCATTCTGACAGGTGTGACGTGGTATCTCATTGTAGTTTAATTTGCATTTCTCTGATAATTAGTGGAACGGAACATCTATCGGCCATCTGTATGTCCGTTTTGGAGAGGCATCTATTCAAGTCCTTTGCCCATTTGTTTTAGATTTTTATTTTATTGTATTTTTTCCAGTACCATTTAGTCCCCCTATATCCTCTTCCACCATCTGCCCAGCTTCTTCCCCACCCCATCCCTGAAATCAACACACTGGTGTCCTTATCCATGAGTTCTTTCTCTTTTTTTTTTACTTGATCCCTCCATCCACCTACCCGCTCCCTCAGAGCTGTCAGCTAGCTCTCAATTGGATTGTTGTTTTTTTTGGTGTTGCGTTTTATAAGTTCCTTATACATATTGGATATTAACCCTTTGTCAGCTGTATCACTGGAAAATATGTTCCCCCATTCAGTGGGTTATCTTTTCATTTTGTTGATGGTTTCCTTTGCTGTGCAAAAACTTTTTAGTTTGATGTAGTTCCATTTGTTTATTTTTTTCTTTTGTCTCTCTTGCCTGAGGGGACATATCGGAAAACAAATAGCTATGAGAAATGTCTGAGATTTTACTGCCTATGTTTTCTTCTAGGATTTTATGGTTTTGAGTCTAACATTTAAGCCTTTAATCCATTTTGAGTTTATTCTTGTGTACGGTGTAAGAAGGTGGTCTAGTTTCATTGTTTTTGCATGTATATGTCCAATTTTTCCAACACCATTTATTGAATAGACTATCATTAACCCACTGTATGTACTTGCTTCCTTTGTCAAATATTAACCATAAAGGTATGCGTTTATTTCTGGGCTTTTTATTCTGTTCCATTGATGAATATGTCTGTTTCTATGCCAGTACCATGCTGTTTTGATTACTGTGGCCTTCTAGTATAGCTGGACATCACGTAGCATGAAACCTCCAACTTTGTTCTTTTTTCTCAAGATTGCTGTGGCTATTTGGGTTCTTTTGTGGTTTCATATAAATTTTTGGAATATTTGTTCTACTTCTGTGAAATACGCCATTGGTATCTTGATAAGAATTGCCCTGAACCTACAGAATGTTTTGGGTAGTATGGACACTTTAGTGATGTTAACTTTTCCTATCCATGAACATGGTAATATGCTTCTACTTACCATATTTGTGCCTTTTCTTTCTTTCTTTCTTTAGTGCCTTACAGTATTCCATGTTTAGGTCTTTTACATATTTGGTTAAATTTATTCCTAGTTATTTTTTGATTCAATTGTAAATGGAATTGTTTCTCAGTTTCTCTTTCTGATTGTTCATGATTGGTGTATATAAATGCAACTGATTTCTGGATATTATTTTGTATCCTGCTACTTTACTGAATTTATTTATCAGTTCTGGTACTTTTTTTGGTGGAATCTTTAGGGTTCTCTATATACAGTATCATGTCATCTGCAAATAATGACAATTTTACTTCTTCCTTTCCAATTTGAATGCCTTTTATTTCTTCTTCTTATTTTATTGCTGTGGCTATGACTCCAGTACTATGTTGAATAAGAGTGGTAAAAGCAGGCAGCCCTGTCTTTCTCTGGATCTTAAAGGAAACTCTTATAGTTTTCACCTTTTGAGTATGATATTGGTTGTGGGTTTGTCATATATGACCTTCACTATGTTGATGTATGTTCCCTCTATTCCCAGTTTGCTGAGAGTTTTTAATCAAAAACGGGCACTGGATCTTATCAGATGCTTTTTCTCTATCTATTGATGTGATCATGTTGTTTTTTCTTTCATTTTGTTTATGTGATATATTATATTTATTGACTTCTGGATATTATACCAACCTTGCACCCCCAGAATAAATCCCATTTGATCATGGTGTATGGTCTTTTCAATGTATTGCTGGATCTGGTTTGCTAGTACTTTGCTGAGGATTTTAGCATCTATGTTCATCAGGGATATTGGCCTATAATTTTCTTTCTTTGTAGTGCCTTTATCTGGTTGGAATTAGGATAATGCTGGTCTCATAAAATGAGCTTGGGAGTCTTCCCTCCTTTTGAACTTTTTGAAACAGTTTGAAAAGGAGAGGTGTTAGTTTTCAGAATGTTTTGTAAAATTCACATGTGAAGACATCCAGTCCAGGACTTCATTTGTTGGGAGCTTTTTATTGTTGCTTCAGTTTCATTAGTTGTAATCTGTCTATTCAGATTCTTTGATTCCTCCTGATCAGTATGGGAAGATTTTATATTTTTAGAAACATAACCATTTTGTCCAGATTGTCCAATTTGTTGGCATATAGTTGTCTGTAATATTTTCTTACAATCCTTTGTATTTCTTTAGTGTTAGTTGTTACTTCTCCTCTTTCATTTCTGATTTTATTTATTTGGGTCATTTCTCTTTTTGTTGGTGAGCCTGGTTAAAGGTTTGTCAATTTTGTTTATCTTTCCAAAGAACAGGCTCTTGGTTTCATTGATCTTTTGTCTTGTTTTTTAGACTCTATTTTCTTTATTTCTGCTCTGATCTTCATTATTTCATTTCTTCTACTCAATTTGGGCGTTGTTTATTGTAAAAGTTCAAGTAATTTTTTAAAACTAAAGTTCAGTTTTCAGATCATGATTCTTCTTTTTTAAAGATTTTATTTATTTATTTTTAGAGAGAGGGGAAGGGAAGAAAGAGGAGAGAAGTTGGGGACATGGCCTGCAATCCAGGCATATGCCCTGACTTGGAATTAAACCTGCGAACTTTCAAATTGAGGGACGATGCCCAACCCACGGATCTACACCAATCAGGGCTCAAGTATTTTTTAAAAATCTCTCTAATCTCAGCATTCAGAGACAATTATATTTAAAATTTTGGCACGTTTCCTTCTAGTTCTGTTTTTTCTCTTCACAACTGAGATTGGTCTGCATGTTTACTATAAAATCTTTTACCTAAAATCATTTAAAGATATTTCTTATGTTTTTAAAGCCCATTACTAGACATTGTAACCAGGTGCAGGCATCCTTGCTAAGGATGCCTCGTCTGTATTTTATAGCCACCCTGCTCTGATCCACATCTTGCTCTTCAAAAGAGGAGCAGGGTTCACAGGGAAAGGAGGATGTAACCACACAGAGTCTGTCATTCCTCTAGACCATTCTCAAGGTACGCAAAATCCTGAAATTGCATGATCAATAGGCCCTGCTCAGATCTGTTCTGTAGGCCCATCCCTGAGGGCTGACTATGCAGCACTGTACACTCAAGGCCCAAGGAAGGCCACGTGGTCAGAGTGTTGATAGACTTTGCATGTGAGGGCTGGGTGTCCTCACAAGTGTGTAAGGCTCCCCTTGTTGTGGGACTGAAGCAGAGCTGGGAGGTATAGGGGGCTGGCTCTCCTCATGCCACCACATTCCAGCGTGGAATTCCAGAGTCCAAGAATTAGAAATTTAAACCTGACCTTCCATTTAGAAGGTGTATTTGTTAAAGTAGGAGGATGAAACGTATTCTAACAGTTTGGTAGCTTTATTTACAACTTTTAAATATTTAGACATGTTATATGAGCCTCCATTTGTCCTCATGCCCTGGGACCCAAAAATGTTGTGGCAGGAGGCTGGTAATGGATTTTTTTTTTTCATGTTATAAGATACCTAACCATTCTTCTAGCGTTGAACATTTTAATGGTTCCTAAATTCTTATTTAGAATGACATATGTTAAATGTCCACACAAAAATATTTGCCTTTCTTACTGATTACTTCCTAGGATATACTTGAAGGAGAAAATTATTGGGACAAAGGGTATAAACTCTTAATAACCAATATCTTCAACAAATGGCTAGAATAATGGGACAGATCTCTCTGAATACAACACCTACCACTCTACAGTCTACCTACAAGACAAATCCACTGACCTACATTAATGGTTACAGAGGCATGTCTATTTTTAAAAGGCTTTTATATATGGTCTTTTGGTTTCCAGATGGAACGCTAACTCACAGAATATCTTTTCTTTTTTAATTGACGTAAAATCAACATAAAACATTATATTGCTTTCAGGTGTAAAACATAATGATTCAATATTTATACAGTTTGCAACATGATCATCACAATAAGTCTGGTTAATATCCACAAAGTATTTTTTGATATGCTTTTGAAATCCATTAAATTTCAGTTCTTATAATAAAAAATGGGCAACCATGGCCCTTGGGCCAAATCTAGTCTGTAGCCTATTTTTATAAAGTTTCATTGGAAGACAGACATGCTCACTTGTTTCTAGATTGTGTACATCTGCTTTCATATTACAATGACAGGTAAGTAATTGCCACAAAGACCATATATGGCTAGCCTACAATGCCTAAAATATTTACTATTGCCCTTTAGAGAAAAAGCTGATCCTGGTCTATTTTCAACACTGATCTAAAATTATCACAGAATACAAACCATGAGACAGGAAATTATAGAATACTGAGTAGTCATAAATCTACAATAGATTCTTCCCGATTTCACAAATAGTATGTCTTGCCCTCAGAAGGCTTGGCATTTTTGTTTTGGTGTTCCTGCAAATGTCTTGACCAAACTGCTAATATCTCTTCCATTAACAAACATTTACCAAGTGGCTACTGTGTGTCAAGAAGATTTTAAAAAATTATATTTTATAGATTATGCTATTACAGTTGTACTCCCTGTGCCCCCCATCCAACCAGAAACCCACATTCCTTCAGCAATCCCCACACCATTGTTCATGTCCATGGGTCATGTGTGTAAGTTCTTTGGCTACTCCATTTCCTATACTGTACTTTACATCACCATGGCTATTCTGTAACTACCTATTTGTACTTCTTAATCCCCTCACCTCTTCACCCACTCCTCCACATACCCCTCCCATCTGGCAGCCATCAAAGTGCTCTCTGTATCCATGATTCTGTCTCTGTTCTTCTTGTTTGCTTAGTTTGTTTTTTAGATTCAATTGTTAATAGATTTGTAGTTTTTGGATATTTTATTGTTCATAGTTTTGATTTTCTTTTTCTTAAATAAGTCCATTTAACATTTCATATAATAATGGCTTGGTGATGATGAACTCCTTTAGTTTTTTCTTATCTGGAAGGCTCTTATCTATCCTTCAGTTCTCAATGATACCTTTGCTGGGTAGAGCAATCTTCACTGTAGGTCCCCGCTTTTCATGACTTTGAATATTTCTTACCGATCCCTTCTAGTTTGCAAAATTTCTTTTGAGAAATAAGTTGACAGTCTTATGGGAACTCCCCTGTAAGTAACTAACTTCTTTTCTCTTGCTGCTTTTAAGATTCTTTATCTTTAACCTTTGACATTTTAATTATGATGTGTCTTGGAGGAGACATCTTGGCACCCATCTTGTCTAGGGGTCTCTGTGCTTCCTGGACTTGCATGTTTATTTCCATCACCAAATTAGGGAAGTTTTCTTTCACTATTTTTCAAATAGATTTCCAACTTCTTGTTCTTTCTCTTCCTTCTGGCACCCATATGATGTGAATGTTGGATCTCTTGAAGTTGTCCCAGAGGCTGCTTATACTATCCTCATTTTTTTGGATTCTCTTTTCTTCTTGTTGTTCTGATTGGTTGTTTTTTGCTTCCTTATGTTTCACATCATTGATTTGATTCTTGGTTTCATCCACTCTACTGTTGTTTCCCTGTAAATTGTCCTTTATTTCAATCTTTCATTTCTGACTGGGTCTTTTTTCTATGCTCCTCAGGTCCTCAAAAAGTTCCTTGAACACCCTTATAACCAGTGTTTTAAACTTGGCATCTGATAGATTGCTTATCTCCATTTTGTTTAGCTCTTTTTCTGGGGTTTTGATCTGTTCTTTCATTTGGGCCATGTTTCTTTGTTTCCTCATTTTGGCAGCCTCCCTGTGTTTGTTTCTGTGTATTAGGTAGAGACGCTTTGACTCCATGTCTTGGTAGTATGGCCTAATGTAGTAGGTGTCCTGTAGGGTCTGGTGGCACAGCCTCCCCATCACCAAGCTGGGTACTTGAGGTGTATCCTTTGTGTGGGCTGAGTACACCCTCCCCTTGCAGTTGAGCCTTGGTTGCTGTTGGCAGATTAATGGGAGGGATTTATGCAGGCCAGTCAGCTGCAAGAATTGGCTATAACCACTTACCACCAACCTCTACCTTCCATGGAACACCAGCTGTGCAGGGGCAGAGTGGTGATGCTCCAATGTGGTCTGTGGATGTCCAATGAGTGTGCAGGCCCTGGGGTTTCCCAGGTGGAGTAGGTCAAGGTCAGTCCCCACCTGTGTTTTGCCTGGAGCCAACCCGAGCTATAAAGAAATCTAAGAAGGCTGCTTCTTGTGTTGGGCTTGGAGATTCCCAGGTGAAGCCAGGCTGTGAATCTAGGCAGGCTACATCTAGTGCTGGACCCATAACTCACTGAGGCCAGCTGCTGCTTGTTTGAGAGGATTTAGGAAGTGGTGAAGCATGAGCCAAGGCTGGCTATTCATATGGAAAAGCAGCTTTGGTGGGTTGGTAAGTTGGGTGGGGATGGAGTCTCAGAAAAACTTCAAGGAAGGCCAAACAGTGTTGGCCAGGTCGATGGAGTCTCAGACAAGGCACCAGCTTGCCAGCTCTGTGAGGGTGGATTTAGAAAAGGGACAATGGCCTCTGCTCGCCTTGATGCCAGACACTTCAGTTTCTTCCTGCATACCGGTGGTGCCTTTTAAGCTGCTACCCCAGTGCTGGAGCTCAGAGGGGGTGATTCTGAGTAGGTGAGTCAGTGTGTGGGTTCTCTAAGAGTATCTGCTTGGGGATCTAAAAGCTTCTTCCACTGACTCAATACCAACTGGTCTTTGCAGTTGTGGGGACTTACCTTCCTGGAACCCTGGGCTGGGGGTCTGGTGTGGGGCTGCGACTCCTTGAATTTTATCCCTCCTGAATTTTTATCCACCACACGTGGGTAAGAAACCAGCCCATTTTGCGTCTGCGCCCCTCCTACCAGTCTCGATGGATGTGGTTTCTTTAATTCTGTAGTTGTCAGACTTCCACTCAACTTGATTTCTGACAGTTCTGAGTGATGGTTGTTCTATATTTTAGTTGTAATTTTGATGCGGTTGTATGAAGAGGTGAGCTGTGTCTGCCTATGCCACTATCTTGATCAGAAGTCCTCAAGCAGATTTTGTACTAAGTGCTGATGGCTCATGGGAGAATAATTGATCATTTTTGGCCTGAAGAAGTTGATAAATGTGCCTATCATGTTTTAAGCAGTTCTTGTGCCAGGTTGATGGAAGAATAATTCATCACTTTTGGCCTCAAAAAGTTTATGGTTTTCCAAATGTGTGTGTTCCAGCTTTCACAAAGCCAAAAGGATCATTCCAATATTCCTAGACCATCTTCTGTCACCTCTGAGATTCTAAGAATGCATTCTGTAAAGAGCAAGTGCTATAAAAAAAGTGTGGCAGAGAGTAGAAGTACCTTTACCATAGCAACTTAGAGTTTGAATCACAATATTTAGGCTGTTCTGGTGAAAAATCAGTGATAGCAGACACAGGAACAGCTGGCAAACAGGCAAAACAAACAATTCAAACAATTCCTAGGTACCAAGTAATCCTTCCTGCAGAAATCCCCTTGATGTTTCTGCTTTAACTAGTCAAGGAAAAGAATTGCTCACTTTTAAAAACCAGGATGAGCAAGAGACGGGTAAATGGTTATTTTGTTTATTTAAAAAATTAAAATTCCTATATGTGAGAGAAAGCCCATATGTGTGTAGTGAGGAAAGAGAGAAATCCACGAAGCTATTGCTATTATTTCATTCTCCATAAAGATGGCGCAATAACAGAGTAATTTGGCTTTGGGAGGGGACATAAACCTGGGCCAAGTATTTCAAAGGATTCTAAGAAATGTGGTTTAGCCCTGGCTGGTGTGGCTCAGTGGATTGAGTGCCAGCCTGCAGACTGAAAACTCACTGGTTCGATTCCCAGTCAGGGCACACGCGGGAGTTGCTGGCCAGGTCCCCATTTGGGGGCATGCAAGAGGCAACTGATCGATGTATCTCTCGCACATCAATGTTTCTTTCTCTTTCTCCCTCCCTTCCCCTCTCTCTAAAAATAAATAAATAAAATCTTTTCTTTAAAAATGAAATGTGGTTTAGATCCAAGTTGGATTTATTTTTTTGAGTTTTAGTGGAAAGATAAAAGGGAAGAGAAATTATTTACAAACCAGATACTTTCTCACTTTTTGTTGACACAATTAATCTGTTATAAAAATTACATTCGGAAATTACAAACCAAAAGCAAATGTCTTGAATGCTCTGTTGTCTTGGGTCATCACTGGTGCAGCTATGCTATATCTCTTGGGTAAAAGAGAAAAGATTCTCTGTGGGTTCATGCTCCTCCTCTTATTAGCTCAACAACCTGTGTAAGTGTCCTCAGTTCTCAGAGTGTCCTCTTCCACAACATGTTGATAATACCCCTTGCCTTGCTGTGTTTGCTGTGTTCTCTCACAGATTAAGTAAGGTAACATTAGTCAGCTCATTAACACAGCTACTGACATTTAGTTGATACTGAATAAAATAATTTTTGTTGTTGTCATCATAATATACAACACATGTTAAGGTCCCCAAGACAGCTCTGAAGCTGGCAGTGTAGACACTTGCATCCGTGGTTTGCCTTGGCAATTACTTGCTTCGCTCCTATGTTTGTTTCACAGTCACTAAAACTCTAACTGAGATATCTTCCTTTGGCTATTGAAATCTTTCTGCCCACTTAGAGTTCAGAATGGCCAGCAAACATGCATGTGCCTCTGCATGCCTGACATCTTAACATGTTATCAGCTGAGCCCTGTCTGCGGATAGGAGGTATTTAGCTGAGCATAATGTCTTTAGAATAAAGGGCCTGTGTTGAGCAGCACATGTGCACCGAGGAGAGAAAGAAATATTCAGGGTCTGGCACAAATAATGTCCCCTTTTTATTACATAAAAATCTTTTATTAAAAATCATAAGCGTGTAATTGTATAACATAACAATATCACACTTAGGCACACCATATGACATTTTAGGTGAAATGTCCACATTGCTGTCCATATCGTGCAAGACATTCATGTACCCTAACCACCACACAATGGGGTTACTTCTGCCAGACCCTGTATTGCAGGCAGGTGGGTGGGTACCACTTTGTGTACAATTTACCATTCTGCCCAGGATTATCTCCAATGGCTCACTTGTGGAAATATGCTCATCTGTGAAGAGGAGTACCTATCTGCAAAGAGAGAGACCAGTCCTGCCTGTTCCTGCTAATTCAAAACCATGAGAATGACTTGTTCTGACCTACTGAGAATAAACAAAGCTCCATACAATTATTGTCCATCTCTGCCATAAAAAAAAGTTTTCCAAAAATCTACCAAGTATCTGCCAAGGACTTTGTTTTCTTTATTTTGCTTTTGTGAGAGAAGTCGATGATTACTCATACTTGCATTGCTAATTGGCTTCTTCAAATTCTTTTTCAAGGGCTTCAAAATGGGTTGGCCAAAAAGTCTGCTACGTTTTTTCTGTATGATGGCTCTAGTAGGATTAGTTGTGTTTCACTTCATTCAAAACAATTTTGTTAGATTGTATTGTGACAGCTGTTATATCAGCAAGCATTTTTTTTTTAATTTTATTTTTAGACAGAGGGGAAAGGAGGGAGAAAGAGAGGGAGAGAGACATCAAGGTGTGGTTGCCTCTCATACTCCCCACCACTGGGGACCCAGCCCACAACCCAGGCATGTGCCCCAACTTGGGAATCGAACTAGCACCCCTTTGGTTCACAGGCCAATGCTCAATCCACTGAGCTATACCAGCCAGGGCTGTCAGCATGCATTTTCAAAAAAACTTATCAAAATTGGTGAATTTTTTTGTGGTCATTTTAATATTGAAGATGGAAGAAAATATGCAACATTTTTGGCGTATTATACTTTATTATTTCAAGAAAGGTAAAAATGCAACTGAAATGCAAAAAAAGATTTGTGCAGTGTACAGAGAAGGTGCCGTGACTGATTGAATGTGTCAAATGTAATTTGCAAAGTTTCTTGGTACAATTGACATTTTGGCCAAATAATTCTTTGCTGTGGGGCTGTTATGCATTAGAAGATGTCTAGCAGCACCCCTGACCTCGACCCACTAGAAGCCAATAGCAGGAGATAGCCAACATACTCAAAATATCCAAACAAATAAAGTTATTGGCGAGAGTGAAAAGTGTGTCTTTTATCTTATGGAAAAAAACATAATGGATTTTTTGGCCAACCCAATAGAAGTACCTAGTCTTTGCCTATCCAAGAAAATCAATTGTCCCTCACCATGTGTTAAAGCAGTTCGTCTCTACTTCCCCATCCTTCAGTACTCCCTTCACTCCTTGTAAGTGTTACATTTCACTACCTTATGGATATTGTTTCTCAAAGTTTGAGAGTACAAGCCCTCTACTCACCAAACTGATCTTATTTCCATCCACGTCCTCTACGACACTGGGTCTCTAACAAAATGTGTGCTATGCAAGACAGTACATGGGCACAGGAAGAAAAATGATTTTAACTTTTATTAATGTTTTTTATTTTAACCTGAAAATTTTTATGTTGTGTATGTTTTATAATGCATGCAACATATCTGTACAGTGGGGAATAATTACTCAAATGCTTATTAATAGTATATCTAATCAATAAAATTTGGGGATGCGCTCCTGTTTAGCGATAATCAGAGTGGCATAGGGACTCTTAGGGTTATCTGACATCCTTTCAGGGTGTCTGCAAGGTCAAAACTGTTTTCATAATAATACTAAGATGGAATTTATCTTTTTCACTCATTCTCTCATTATTATTCAGTGGAATTTTCCAGAGACTTCATGCCATGTGATATTACAAAAGACTGGAGGCAGAAGCAGATATGAGAACTCAGTTGTTTTCTATGAAGCGAGGCATTAAAAGGACTTGTACAAAATATAAAACCATGATGTCCTTATCACTAAACTTCTTCTTGTATTAGAAAAATTGGTTTTCATAAGATTGTTATTTATATTCACATGTAATGAATAACTATTGTGTTAAAATGAAAAATATTTTTAAGTCTTAGTTTTAAATATCATTATGGTAAATTCAATTGATATACATTGATGTGGCTCCTACCAGTTTGTAACAGAGCTCTCAATAGCTTGAAATAGTCCATGGTGGGAGTGTACACCACAGAGATCAACAAATACCACCTATTTTTAGAGAACTGCTTTACCAGAACACCATTAGATATAACTCACTTAAATATTCTTTGGATCCTAAATAATTTTTAAGAATGTAAAGAGTTCATAAGACAAAAAAAGAAAAAACTGGGAACTTCTGTTTTATAGCATTTAACACTGTTAATTGCTTCATTTTTTATACTCCTTCTACACGCTCGCCTACCTCCTCATCCCCTCACTCTGCATACTCTCGGTTTGGCTAACATGGAACAACACAGAACTCCCTTTTACTTATCTCATCCTTATTCTTCACTCCTCCCATTTCCCTTTAACCTGATAGAGTAACGATCTTTTAATTTAGTCTCTGAAACTTCTCTCTGCTGAAATATTGTGCTTCTCAAAGTGCACCAGAATCACTCAGGGTGCTTATTAAAAGTGAATATTCCTAGGACAATTGTATTTCCCCAAACCTACTGAATCACAAGTCTCTGTAGAGGGCAGCCAAATTTTTAATATTCAGGGGGATTCTTATGATGAACTTAAGTTTGAGAAGCCTCTAATCCTCTCCTTTGGGGATCTCACCCACTTCCATATCCTAAACACTTCTTTGTTTCTCCAGCTTCAGTTTTTCTCTTGCACCCAAGACATACATCTTTAAATGCTCCTATGATATCTCCATAGGCTGTCATGCTACTACTTCAAGCTCAGCCTACCCTAGACATAACTCCTCAACTTCCCAAGTAAATCTGCTCCTCATTCAGTTGTCTTTCTGTAGTCAGTGATATCACAGTTATCTTGATTATTCAGATTCGGACTACCTTTCGCTTCTTCTCCATTGTTCCCCTGTCTAATTAGGTGTCCAGGCCTATATACCCCATTTCTAAAACATCACTTGTATCTCTCTTGTCCATTTCCAAGCTAGTTTTAGTCTCCTTACTTCTCTGCCCTAGGTTATAAATCCTTTCTCTTTGTCAAGAAGCTCAAGGTCTTACGCGATTCGAAAACCATCACCTTTTAATGCCCTTATGACTTCTAATGCCACCTGCCTACATGTAAGTGTTACATAACACTCTTGGAAAGTTCTTTTGGAGACTGTTGTGTAGTCATTCATCATTTGTCATGGGTACATGTACAGGGTCCATCACCAAAAACTACCTCAGGACAGGTAGAAGAAGCAAAGCCTTAATATGTGAGAAAGACTGAGTCTGCTGCTAGGCTGGCAAAACAGAGATACTGAGAAATCATCCCAATGAGTTATAACACCAATATTACCCATATGCTTGCTGGAGTTAAAATAGTTTTAGTTGAAAAGAACAGATTAGGGTTGACAAGGGAAGGCTAAGTAACAGGGGGAGAAAAAAGTTACATGTAGGGCCAGTGAGAAGGGAAGGAAGTTGAAGAAAAAAAGAGTATGCAAGGTCTGATGGGTACCTCCCGTTTGTCCCTTTGATCCAATCTATACCCATCTCTGCACTGCTTTGGGCTGGGAGGTTGACCTGTATGCAACACACTCACCAAGGTTACCTGTGCTCTGGCTTCTGGTTGACGTTGGGCTAAGGAAGTCCCAGAGAGAGGGAGATTGTAAAGAGGAAGTGGGAGAGTGAAGTCAGAGTATTTTCCTACTGGTTAGATCTCTTATGGATGCCTGAATCCTCCAGTGAAGGTTACAGCTCCTGTCAGGAAGTCCTGTCCTCGGTTCTCCATGGTGCTGGGTTGTAGTAGTGGCCTCCTCGCTAGCACTTTGAGCTTAGGGCTAGTAAGCATATCCCACTGTTACCAGTCCTGAGGTCCTATACCACCCCAGTGCTGCTCTATCTCTTGCCTACACCTTTGTAAATATCACTTTATGAACTACTCAGACCATTCCAGTTTAAGTATGTCATGTATTTCCTGCTGGGACCCTTAGTGCTACACATAGGTACAGAAAAAAAAATGAGTGAAGCTAAATAAAGGGAAAGAAGAGAAAAAGGAAGGAGAGTAGGAGGAGGAGACGATAACTAATTTTCCTCCATGAAACATGCCTTCGCCTATCTTGGCCACATTCTTTTCCAGCCACCCCCTTCCTTCAATCTTAAGTTACCTTCTTCTCCTTCCATGTTTCTTAACTACTTTCCCTATCACTTTACTTTATCCACCACCATCTCCTCCTTCATCCATTCCTTTAATTTACTAACTTAAGCTTCTTCCTCCAACTCTTTGTCCATTCTGAAACAAACATGGGCTTCATCTTCAATCCAAGGTATCCCATGGCTTACTTCTACAAGCTTCCTGATGATGAGGCCTTGCAAACCCATCATCACAGGAGACCAACACTGCCTTTGGCCTCATGGCTTCTTTGGGAATACTATCGTTGCAGCATCCTCTAAATTCCCTCACTCCTCCCCATCTTGGGTACCAACCATTTCTGCCTATGATTTGTTATTTAAGGGACAGAGGACCTATGGTCTAGATTTTTATTATCTAGTCTAGTAACCTCTAACTCTAGTATACCTATTTAACTTAACTTTAAATTAAAAATTCAGTTCCACAGTCGCACTAACTATATTTCAAATGTTCGACACCCACATATAATAATGAGTACTATATAGAACATTTTTATCATCGCAGAAAGCTCTACTGGACAGATTAGGGTTTTTAAATCTTAGAACTATTAAAATTTTAGGGTGGATAAATCTTCCTTAAGGGGAAAGAGAGCTATCCTGTGCATTGTAGGATGTTTAGTACTATCCCTGTCCTCTACCCACTGATGCCAGTAACACTGTCCAAGTTGTGACAACCAAAAATGTCTCCAGATATTCCCAGGCTCTAGTTTAGATGAAACCATTCAGCTACAGATTGTGTTTTGCTCACCCACAGATAAGAGACAAGGTTAGTTAAGAAAAAAAAGTTACCCTGGCTATGTGGTTCAGTTGGTTGGAGCACCATCCTGTACACCAAAAGGTTGCAGGTTCAATCCCCTGTCCCAGAGTGTAAGGGAGGTGACCAATCCATGTTCCTTTCACACACTGATGTTTCTCTCGCTTTCTCTGCTCCCCACCACTTCTCCCTCCCTCCCTCCCTCCCTCCTGCCCTCTCTCTATAAAAATCAATAAACATATCCTCAGATAAGGATTAAAAAAAGAAGAAAAAAGAAGTTGAGATGCACTTGGAGCAAGAGTTGACAAACAGCTGGAGTAGGAGATAGGATAATAAGAAGGCCAGAGAGTAAAAGGAAACTAACTACAAAACCATTGCACAGTTTATTATAACTTTTAAATAACAAGTCCTAGTCTTTTAGTGAGGTGCCGTGAATTTTCTTTTGGATGTTCCAATGGCACTTGGAATACTCAAACAGAGTCATTATAAGGTATGATGCCCCAGTCCTGCCCCCTGAAAATATCACACAGAATTTTGGCCATTGTATATAGGTTGATGATGTTTCCCATTAGGATTATGAAGTGCAGGGCTGCCAAAATATCATCACATAATGATGTTACAGACAACCACGAAGCCCTCCTGACAGGGTCACTCACACACACTCCTCCCACTGGCACAGGACAGGGACTGCCACATCTTTCTTGATCTGCCTAATTCTGTGTCCTTTGACTTTAACAGCTCTTCAGGGTTACCAAGCATTAAGCACACAGTAGGGAAAAGTTACTACAGCTTGAGGTTCTAGTAGATACAACTCGACTATTCAG
Organism: Mormoops blainvillei; assembly: GCA_004026545.1. Classification (NCBI taxonomy): domain Eukaryota; kingdom Metazoa; phylum Chordata; class Mammalia; order Chiroptera; family Mormoopidae; genus Mormoops; species Mormoops blainvillei. Next base: position 84,373 of record PVJD01002224.1, on the reverse strand, counting down.
GTTTCTCCCAAATGTAGCTACAAACCTAAGAGACATCCCACAGTAAAGAAAAAATTTAAAGACAATTGTCCAAGCCTATTTAGCCATAGGCTCCTTCTCCCAAAGTACACCCACTGAATACATTTTATTGAAGGCCAACATAAAGAAAAGAAGGATTTCATCGATACTCTAAAAGATTCACATACAGAAAGATGAAAGCACAAAAGAAGTCCTGTTATGGCCTCAGGGAACAGTCATGCTTCAGAATCACAGAGGTCACTGTACAGAACCAGCTGCTGGCAACTAAGAACAGAAGAGGCCAGGATCAGGCATCAGGCACAACCAGAAAGGCTGGGGATTTTCTGCTTTCTTAGCAAGCTCTCAGGGCAGGAGACTACTGAGGATAAATGAGGTCTACAGGACCATGAGCTGGAGGGCCACAAAAATCAGGCTGATACCTCCCTACACAGTCCAGGCCACAAAGAACAATGACAGGGATTTGAGACATTAGAGAGGTTTACAAAACTAGTAGTATGACCCAACAATACAAAAGAAATCATAGGGTGAAAGTCTCCTACAGGTTCAAGCAAGGCACTGCGTGGTGTTAACACTCTAGAGATGAGTAAGGCAAAGCCCATGCCCTTTGTGAGCTCATGATCCACTTCCTATGGACCAATGATGCTAGCGGTGGTGGTAGTGGTACTAGCCCATTTTTTAACACTGGCAAATGTGTGAGGCTGGGATGGAGGGACTTCATCTTTGGTCCAGGATTGTGAATTATAATTATCTGAACACCCAGAATGTTCTAGAAATACACAATTAGGTAAAGCTATATAATGGCAGGCACTAAATAGTGCTCCCCTTTGTGTTTGCCTGAGATCCATACACCCTGTTTGGTTTACAGCAGCTGTTCAATAAATGTTGATTGAATACTGAATAAGGTAAGGAGAGGCACGTCTATCTCACAGAGTAGATCCTCCAGAAGGCAGTTACTTTTTCTTTTATTTTGTACCCACTAAATTTCCTATGTAGGTGATACCTATGCTTTGTCAAAAATAGTTGATAATATCTAAAATCCAGAAATGCTAACATCTGAATCAGACTGGATCCCAACAGAAACAGATGGTACATTCAAATTAAGTTCAAAATGAGAAGACTTGCTTGAAAGGGACTGTTTGTAAATATATGAACACAGTGTAGGGGAATTATAGGATACTGCATTAATTTGAGATTGATAGCAGCGGCACTGTTGCCACTCCTAGGGGAAAGAGATGAGAAGGATTGATTACAAAGACCCAAAAGGAGAAAGTCTTACAGTGATGCACCATGACCTTAGGTCGAGGGGCACAAGCAGCCCAAGGCAACCCCACAAGGAGAGAGCTAGGAGAATAATTAGCCTGACCTTACTCTGTCCTTCCCTTAGAACTCCTGCTGGGACTCTGCCATTGGCGGAAGTCAGAGGGCACGAGAGCTCTTGTGTAGTCCTCACAGGCAGGCTCCAGGGTAGATAGAGGGAGGGTAAAGAGGGGTGGAGTGTAGATCAGAAAGGGCAAAAGGGGGATAATCCTTAACAGTAGGTGAGCTCTATCCCTGAAGTGGTTGTATTTGGAAATCTTTAAGATTCCAATTTATGATCAATTTATCCATGATCTAATGAGAAAGAATCATTTTTAAACTCTTATTCTGTATTGACTGAAATCTGAATGTTAGGACTACCACTCCAATTTAAAAAGAGAATTTTATCCAGGCCAAAAATCAAATCCCAATTAAAAGGAAGTTAAGTACAAACAATAGAGAAATTGTGAACCTTAATTCTGCCATACCTGAAGGTCAACCACAAATACACCAGCTCTGTGCTCCTGGCTATAGAAGGTGGTGGTTCTTTCTATCAGGGCAATTGATCAAAGGAGTAACGTATCAGTGCATATAAGTAAAGCTTCTATTGTTAGAGGCTATTACACACTTCAGTGTTTGGGGGTTTGCCAGTGGAATAGGTAGAAGAAAAGGTGCTCAAACTCCTAAGGGAAAAATTACTACCACTTAGTACAACACAGACAGTTGAGGACTGAGAAATTTACAAAGAAGGTCAGTAAGAAAAGCTCTTAACTTTGAAGGTTGTACTTTTCCTCAGCAAGTGGAAAGGAAAACATCCATCAAATGATAAAAAATAACACAATGGAATGCTAGAAGGAAGAGGCTAAGGATTCTGTTGTGGATTCTGATGTGATAAGGATTCAGAAACAAAAGAAAAAAAACAAAGTATCTTTATATCTTTTAATTTTGATGAGTCTGTGGTCTGTGTTATATTGATATTTCTTACCAAATCACAGTAAGGGAAAGAAAAAAAATTTTTGTTTTCTCCTCTTTTCTGTTTTAATCATAGGCATATATCCAACTCATTATACTTGATTTGCAGAGATTTACAGCCACGAAATAAATGTGTAAGTATTCATTATCTATATAGTGATCAATTCCTTTGAAAATCATTATATACTCAAAATCTTTACAATTGAATTAATTTATGTTTACCACACTCAGTCTGGAATTTGATGTTTCCTTTCTTGAGAGACATATGCATGGTCACTGTCTGTTCAGTGCAAGCTGTTCTCATCATAATGAGTACCTACCACAATTCCAGACTCTCATCTGTAAGAAGTACACTGTGTACTGTTGTTCAAGCATATAACACTCACAACAATTTGAAAATAAAAGATATGCACAAGTGATAAAAGATAACCAGCTTCTATGCACAGATACTGCAAGAGCAAAAACTGACTACAATTGCCAATTTCTTTTGACAGGTGACTAATTAATGGAATAACCAGAAGAGAAAGATCCATTTCCTTGCCTTTGGATCATTTAATTGTGATGAAAATTTGGTGGAAATATTCTCATTAAAATATAGTCTATACTGATTCAATAGTTTATATTCTTCATGGGCCTAAATATTCTTACCAACTAATTCAACCATAAACATTTAGTGAGCACCTCCTGTACATACCAGACAATGTTACAGGCACTGGGTTACATCAGTGAACAAGACAGACAAGATCCTGGCCATCATGGAGCTGACGTTCTAGGGGAGATGGTGAGTTTAAATAAATGGGTAAATAAATAAGAACTTTAGACTTCCAGTCAAGATGGAGATGGAGGTAAACACAGCTCACCTCACATAACCACAGAAAAAATTGCAACTAAACTACACAACAACTATCATCCAGAATCATCAGAAAATCAAGCTATAAGGAATTCTGACAACCAAGGAATTAAAGAAGTCACATTCATCCAGATGGTTCGGAGGGGCAGAGAAGTGGAGCTGTGAAATGGACAGTCCAACACCAACATGTGACAGATAAAAATCAGGAGGGAAAACTTGGGAGTGAGGGATCCCAGCCCCACACCAGGCCACCCAGCCCAGAGTTCTACTGCCAGAAAGGTAAGTCCCCATAACGTCTGGCTACAAAAACCAGTGGGGGTTGGGGCAGTGGAAGAAACTGCAGGATTCTCAGGCATCTCCTCTAAAAGGGCCCAAAATGGACTTAGGATTTAATGTAGACTCACTCCCTTTGGGCTCCAGCACCAGGGTAGCAGCTGGAAAAGTGCCAGTGGCATATGGAGACAAATTGAAGTGTCTAGCAACAGAGTAAGTGCCAGGGTCCTCCTGGACAAAACTCCAGAGGCCATCATCCCTTTTCTAAGGCCCCCACAACAGACAGCCCCAGAGCAGAGACACCATATCTGAGACTCCATTAACCTGGTTCACACAGGTTGCCCTATCCTGGTGATTACCTAACACTCCCTGCCATCCAATTATGGATGCACTTTTTTACAATAGGACATGTTACCAAGACAGGGAGTCTAAGCAGCTCTGCCTCATACATAGAAACACATGGAAGCTGCCAAAATGAGGAGACAAAGAAGCATGGCCTACATGAAAGAACAGAACAAAACTCCAGAAAGAGAACTAAATGAAATGGAGATAAACAATCTGTCAGATGCAAGGTTCAAAACACTGGTTATAAGGATGCTCAAAGAATCCACTGGCTACTTCAATCATGTATAAAAGACCCAAGCAGAAATTAAGGTTACATTAAATGAAATAAAGAAAAATTTACAGGGAATACATAGTGGAGTGGATGAAGTTGAGAATCAAATCAATGATTTGGAACACAAGGAAGAAAAAACATTCAATAGGAACAGCAAGAAGAAAAAATTTTAAAAAAACAAGGACAGGCTAGGGAGCCTCTTGCACAACTTCAAATATACCAACATTCTTATCATAGTGGTGTTGGAAGGAGAAGCGAGGGAGCAAAAAACTGAATAGTTATTTGAAATAATGAAAGAAAACTTCCCTAGTTTGGTGAATGAAACAGACATACAAGTCCAGCAAGCACAGAGAGTCCCAAAGAAGATGGACCCAAAGAGGACCACACCAAGACACATCATAATTAAAATACCAAAGGTTAAAGTTAAAGAGAGAATATTAAAAGCACCAAGAGAAAAGTAGATAGTTACTTACAAAGGAGTTTCCATAAGACTGTCAGCTGATTTCTCAAAAGAAACTTTGCAGGCTAGAAGGAACTGGCAAGAAGTATTGAAAGTGATGAAAAGCAAGGACCTACAACCTAGATTACTCTATTCAGCAAAGATATCATTTAGAATAGAAGAGCAGATAAAGTGCTTCTCAGATAAGGTAAACCTGAAAGAGTTCATCATCACCAAGCCATTATTATATGAAATGTTAAAGGGACTGTTTAAGAAAAAGAAGATCAAAACTATGAACATTAAAATGGCAATAAACTCGCAACTTTTAACAATTGAATCTAAAAAACAAACTAAGCAAAAAAGCAGAACAGAAACAGAAGCATAGATATGGAGATCATCTGGATGGTTACCAGTTGGGAGGGGGAAAGGGGAGAATGGGGGAAAAGGTGCAGGAATTAAGAAGTACAAATTGGTAGGCACAGAATAGGCAAAGGAATGTTAGGAGCAGTATAGGAAATGGAGTAGCCAAAGAACTTATATGCAAAACCCATGGACATGAACTAAGGGGGGCACTGCTAGAGAGAATGGGGATCACCAGATGGAGGGGGGCAAAGGGGTAAAAATTGGGACAACTGTAACAGCATAATCAATAAAATATGTTTTAAAAAGAGCTTTATAAAGATAGTGATCTTTGCTAGGAATAAAATAAAATAGGTAATGGAATGAAGAGTAACAGGGGAGAGAGGGACATAATTCAGATGAGGTATTCAGGGCAGGCCTCTCTGAGGCACTGACATTTTAGGTAAGGCTTAAACAACAGGAAGAGGTCAGCCACATGAAGATCTGGGGAAAGAGCATTTCAGGACAAAGAAGAGCCTTGAGGTGGGAACAAGCTGGGATGCTGAAGGAAAGTCAGATGGTTGGTAACTGAGAGGAAAATGATAGGAGATAAGACAGCAGAGCAAGGCAGATACCAGACCATTCAGGTCCTTGTAGGGCAAGGAATTTGGATTTTGTTTTGAGTGATGGGAAGTTGCCATGGGGTTTTGAGATGGAGAAGATCTGATCTCTACTTTAAAGGATCACTCTTGCTCTGACTGATGAAGAGAGTGTAGGAGGGGGAAGGCCATTGCAGACATTCAAGAGGGACAATAGTGGGAAAATGGACATGAGGAGAACTGGACAGATTGGGGGCCTCTTTTAGAGATAGGCCTGCTGACAGATGCTGTGTGTAGGGGATATGTTTAGGGAAAGAAAACTAGGTATTGTCATTAACAGAAAGGGGGAAGATATATAGAAAAGCCAATATAAGATAGGTGGAGTGTGGAGGAATGAAGAGTTACATTATGCTCACGCGATATTTAACTATTAGATATCCAAATGGAGATATAAAGTAGACAGCAGTATGGAGTACTGGGGAAAGTCAAGGTACATGTTTATTAAAATCCAAATGAAAATACTATTAGAAAAATATGCTCAAGAGAAGTAGGGACTGAGTCTTTTAATTTACTCTCTAAGCTACTGCGCCTTGCATAGTGAAGTGCTGAAAAAGCACAGGACAATGTGAAGTAGTAACCATAAAACCAAAAACTGAAATATCATCCTTGATTTGTTTGCTTGATGCTCCTACCAACTTAGCTCAAGTACTCCTCCACCAAAAGTCATATGACTGACAATTACCTGTAGCAGTGAATTACTACAATAAAGAAAACAATAATGTGGCTCAGCTAATAAAGATGTAAAATACTCTGCTAATTCAGAACCAGATGCATTGGTTTGCTAACTCAAACCTGAACAGTGACACAGATGATGTCTCTGAAGAGTCATGACAACTGCAGGAAAGGTCTGTCAGTACTGCTACATCAAAAGAGCAAATTCTATGAAGGGCAACTAACTAAAGGGTGCTAATTCCTTTTTTTGGGGGGGGTGTGGGGGCAGTGTAGGTCAACAAAATTTCATAGAAATTTAAACACCTTACTAGGGATTGCTCTCCAACAGTCTCAGCTCCTGGGTGACTGGCTCTCTTATTCAACTACATGATTCATCCATTTGTGAAAGAAAAGGGAGGCAAAGGGCATTTCAGTTCTCATAAGAGAAACTCTGATGTCACAGTAAGTAGTACCTTATAATTACACAATTAAGCAAGTTCAAATGAAAAGCAAACCTTTTGATTTTAATAGACATGCAAATATCAAGAATTTTTACTTAGGCTGATATCCTTACAGTAAGGTCTAAATCTATAAGGCCCCTTTCTAAGGACAATAGGACAGGAAGTGACAAAGTCATAATCAGTGATCTTAGATCTTTTTGAAGTGCAAAGAAGCAAAGTAACAGCCTACAGGGTAAAACTAACATCACACCTTTGAATCAGTAAGTGAAGAAAGAAAATCATTAACAGCTAACCTATTCTTTAGTAAGAATTTCAAAACCAATTTGAAAGTCCTTGAAAAATGTTATATTTATGTTTAATAGTTTAGTCCTTCTAAAAATTTATTTCCAATAAATTTCAGAATAAAAAAGTCTCAAAGGACAGTACTTTTTCATTTGGGAACTTCTTTTTCTACTTTTAGTTTAATCCTGAGGGATTACTTAGTGGTTTCTGTGAAAGTGTAATGGATGGCAGTAACTGCACCCAGGGGGTGCGAATGCAGTAGTATATCAGCACTGCAAGGTGTGCACCTTAAAGGTATACACATGAAGACCTAGACCTCAAGAACAAGTTGCATTCAAAAGGTTTGGCGACTAGACTGAAAGTGATCATTATAATACTATGAATATAGAACTCTCACCTTCGTCAAAAAAGCATAATACTACAATTCATTCCTATGATATCCTTTGGTGGTGAAGTATGGTTCTTCCAATCTCCCACCTCCTCCTCCTAGGAAAACTTGTGTGTCTTAGATCTTAGTCTACTCTTACATGGAAGAGAGGGGGTTAAAAGAAGAAGAAGAAAAAAAGGAGGGAAGGAAGAAAGTAAAAAGCCATCAATGTTCACTTTAATATTGCAGAGTCAAGAAGTCATAAATGCTGCCAAAAGTTTGTCTACCAGGGCATCCATCCTCTCAGTATCTCTTCTTGCAGTTTCCTCCTCCTATCTCCTGTCTTCTGTTCTCCTCCCTTTAGCAACCTCTTCCCAGCACCAGCCTCTATGCCACCAATGACCACCATGCAAAAGCAGGCCAAAAAAATTACTGGGTATGTTTCAACAGTCTTAACAGATGAGTGTAGCATATTAGAATTAGTCATTTTAAAGATTTGGTGATTGGTTTGAGCCAGACTACATAAATATCCAAGATTAGAGATTCCTCATTCAATGAATTAAAAAAATTATTTTATTCTTTCCAATCAGATATCACAACCAGCTAAAAAAGACTGATAGGACTTTTCTAAAACCACGTACTCAAATACGTGCTATTTAGGAAAAATGACTATAGGAGGCCTAATTAATATTTCAGTTCCACCACTTCTAGGCTTTCTTCCAAAATTTCACCTGTCTAGGGTTCAAGATCATGAAAAGAATTCATATAACTCAAATGCTTTCAATTCTTTGGGGTAAAGTTTGTTAACAAGGTGTACACCGATACCATTTGCTAAAGGGAGTAGTTGGGCTCCCAGGGGAAATGACTAGGAACTAAAACCTATGTCAAAGGAAAGTGTCCGGGAGGGAGTTTCACAGGCTTCCCTTACAGGACACCAGCACCTTCAGTAAAGCCAAGGATCTGCTTCCTCCTATGAAGTTCTACAAAGCAAACAAAATAACCAGTTGTCTCACTCCAACAATGCACATAGATAAAAGGAGGTCAAAATTCCTTTAAGAACTAATGAAATAAATGGCAAGTTATCTCAGTTACACTAAATGATTTTAAGAATATTTACACTTCTTTTCCAAATAGCTCATTCTAGAAACATGGAGAGCATTCTGCATGCTAAATTAAACACAGGTCCTACATTCCAAACATGTAGACAACACAGGAAAGACTCAAACTTCTTTCAGGCATACATTAGGTATGACTTGGGTAACCCTTACGGTGCCAGCAAGGCCTTCCTGAGATTAGGTGGAGGATAATTGTCTAAGAATGAGTGCTTAATTGTAGGATAATGTGACATTATTCAAATAGACAGCCTTCTTTCTCCCCACTCAGGAGTGATGTGTGTTCTGGGGGTAAGGGGAACCAGGAGGTAGTACTTCAAGAAAAGATGATGAACAGGGAGAAAGATAATAGCAAGAACACAGGAGTAAAATAAGTTTTCCATACTGGTTTTGTATAATGCCTGGCATGTAGGTGGACATATCAGTTGAAAATACATTCCATTCTTTCTGCTTATTTTGGGCTGATTATATAGGGCAAAACAATGTAATTACATCAAAGCATCTGTAAAGATAAAACCTACAAAGTTTTCAAAACAGGAGAATGTTTGGAGAGGGGGAGGGGAAGAGGCAACACAAGTTAGAGCAGGGTAAAATAGAGTTACACAACTGGCCTCTGAACAAAGGAAAATGGGAGCATAAAACATTTATGAGTGTTTTCACTCACACAATTTCTTCCTAAATCAATTAAAACATTGGCTTATGATGGATTTACACCACAGTGAAACTCCTGACAACTTCAAAATCAACTTCATGTTTGGGTTCCATTCTTTCAGGTGATGAATAGTGGGAAATCAGTGAAGGAATGTCACTTGAAGTCAGTCATTTATCATGAACCAAAATGGCTAAGTGCCCCATAAACTGCAATGATCCATTTCCTATTAGCATCACACAACAGAAGGCAGCCTCATCTGCATTAACAAGTTTTATGACCTCCGTAGGCACAGAGACTAATGTTAGGAAATGGGTTATTTTTGTTGTTATAAATGTTCATTATTATACCATAAAAAATTCTTTAAGAATACAAACTACTGATTGATTCATTAAGGAATTCTTTAAAAAGATTTTTCCCATGTTAGGGAAAAATTATGTTATTATTTTTTAAAATTTAGTCTTGGTAAAGAAGTTTCACTCTTTTTGGTCAAGATCTAGCTGGTTTTCTATATGTAATACACATTCCTTTGGCCATAATGTCAAATATCATGGCAGACTACAGTTAAAATAATTCTTTACCCCAAATTTAGGTGACACTGACCATTTCTCAGTGTCCCAAGTTTCAAAATATTTATCTTTTGAATTTGGACAAATTCTAGGTTTCCTAATACCAAGAAAAGGCATTAAAATAGCATGCCATGATTTGAAACTAAGTAAAATTGTTAAAGCATTTTAGTTCAATAAATTTCCCATAAAATGCACTCTTAACAGTTTAAAATGTGCTAGTGGATCACATTCAGATGACTACTGACACTCTTGACTACAAACATGGCCAGGAGTTACCTTCTTACAACAAATGGTATCATGTCCAAACAGAGAAAAAAAAAAAAAAGAAAGAAAGAAACCCAAATGGCAAGATGAGAAAAGCAACTAAGGAAAATGGGTACCATATAAAAAGGTTATGAAAACAGAAATTATTTTTCTATAATGTTTTTTAAAAACCTCCTCTTTTGAAATAAATCACTGAATGCATAAAAATTCTAATATTTATCCAATAGTATTGTTTTGGCTTAATTTTTAACTACAGAATGTAGTTTCAAATGCACACTGTATTTTTGAAGACTCTTCAGTATTCCATTGGCCCCATCCACTTGTTTTTATTTGTTTTTGCAGGAAAAAATCAACAAACTTGGAAAACAAAAATTATATGGCAAATTATAGTATTTAATTATTCTCATTCAATTATGAGCACCCCTGAAAACAGTCACAAATTTCCAGAGGAGACAAAGAAGAATTAGACATGGTCCATTGTCCTTAAAGAGTTTGTATTCGATTTAGGGAGACAGGATACATTCACTAATAAGAAAAATAAATAAACCTTAAATGAGTTATTAGGAAATAAGTATATACCACAGTACTTTTCAAATATCAGGACTAAAAAAAATACTTCCTGTCTTAAAGAGGATTTAGGATACAGAGAGAGAGAAAGAGAGAGAGAGAAAACCTATGGAGTGAAGAATTTACGGATGGGGACAACTTAAGCTTGGCCTTGAATAATAAGCAATTCAGCATACTGATACTTTCAATTTTTTTTCCAAAACAAAATAACCTCCTGGAATATACAGATTCCCCTATAAATGTCATCCCAACTAGAATGTAAGGTTCTGAGTCCCCTACAACAGCAAGCCTGTCATACTTGGACTTTTAACCTCTCCTGTTTCCTGAAATTCTCCCTCGATGCCTATTCACCAAATGATGACCATCATTGTTTTCCTTTCTCCTTTGAAATCACTAATAACCCTCAAGTGAGATGATCCCACCCACCAAGAACTAGAGGATCCTGCGGAGTGAGAGCTGAATGTTTATGACCTTATTTATGCCAAGTAGATTCTAATCATCAGAAACTTCCCTGACTCTTTGAGAGAATGCCACACAAGGATAAACTAAAACAAAACAAAACAAAAAGTTACAAGGTATCTCCAAAAAGGGACAAAGGGATCTTTTTTAATTCCTTCGAAGCTTTGACCTGAAGATTTGGGGATGGGGATTTATGTGTCATTTAGATCCTTAAGTACGACCATGCTCTCTACTCTTGGTGTCTCCCGCGTTGTGTGTGAATCATTGCAGCTGTCCTCTAACGTATCTCACAGACCCTGGGACACCCCCCACCCAGTCCATTCTATATGACTTTGACAGGACAATCTTCATAGACCACAAAATGGTACACGTAACACCCTTCAATCAAAAATCTTCAGAGAATCTCCACTACTGATAGAATACAATTCAACTCTAGCTGGTGCTTCCCTCAAAGCACCCAGAGAAAAATGTGAGAATATTTGTGGTGCACACACAGATAACCAGAGGGGACTTCTTGATAACAAGTACAGAAAAAGCATCCCTAATGGCTTGAGGGGATAGCAACACTACTGCCCATATGTAATTCATTCCTAGCCCAGCGCAAGGGCTAAAAAATGCTGGTTAGATAATCTGCCCTCTGCAGCTAAATTTATTTTTTCACTACTGCAGTACTTATCAAACTTTACTGTGAATACGGGCCACCTGGGATCTTATGAAATGGCAGGTTGTGATTCCTTAGATTCAGCATTTCTAACAAGCTTCCAGGTGGGGCTAGCTCTGCGGGTCCGAGGACCACACTATGAGCAAGAAGACTCTATTGCAATGATCCTCAACCACAGCTGTATATTAAAATCACCTGTGTAATGTAAAAGGTCTAGATGCCCAGGCTACACCTCAGTTCAATCAGAATCTTTAGGGTAGTTGTTTTTAAAGCTCCCCAGGTGACCTTAATGTGCAGCCCACATTGTATTTTCCACTTCAGCCAAACCATTCTCTTATTATTCCCTCTACCCTGTACCTTCCACACATATACTGCCTCTTCTCTGCTCCCTAAGTCCTGCCCTCTTTTAAGTCCTGATGCCAGTCCTCCCTCTGCGAAGACATCTCCAAAACTGGACACTGGCGACATCCTCTCAGGCCTTCTAGTGCTGACTGTCCCCTTCCTGATTCTCTGTACTGCATTAGCAGTGGAGTATGCACCTCTTGAAGCAGGTGCTATGCATTGTACTTCAAACTCTCAAGGCAAGTACGTACAAACGTTAGAAGTACCTTGTTATGACTTTGAGATGGACGTTTAAGGAAATTCAACAAATAACAGCAAGTAAGTTCTGAGTCCAAAAAAAGAACAAACAAAGCATCTTCATAGTGAACAGTACTTTCTAATAGGAAGGGATATTTCAGGACTTGACCATGTCTCTCAAACAGGTGCAGAGATCTAGTTCCTCTTGGGTAGGAAAAGCAAAGCCTCTCCATTCACTAAGATTTGCTCTTTAGGAAAGGACAAAAAGGAAGAAAAAAGTCGAAGTCTGGGGTCATAACCTTTAGGGTAAGATGTGGAGAGGCTCAAATAACAAGCCATTCCACACCACATGGAGGAAGAATTCTCTGGTCATGATGGTCAGAGGACCATTCAAATCTGGGAATGAATGGACTGGTTACTCCAATTTAACTAATTCACCAACCATTCCGTTTTAGGATATAAAAGGTTCCTAGTGACATAAAAATACAGAAAAATAATGAAATTGCCAATATAGCTATTTTCATGAGTTCATGAATACTTCATAGAATAGATTATCTTATAACATTAGTATCTTAGCCAGAAACCATTTTCAATATAAAATCAGAAGATAAAAAGGAAAAATAAAACTAGTAGAAGACTTCTGGTGATCAGAACAAATCAGAGAAGATGCATCTGGGGAAATCATAATTCCAAAATGAGAAAAATTTATATTGGGAGATGTAGAGTCATTGATAAAGAACTGATCCCAGAAGTCAAACAGTTCTGGATTCAAATCCAAACTCTCTCCCTTCACTATGTCCTCAGCCAAATTCCTTTATCTTTCTAAGCTTCAGGTTTTTTTCCCCCTGTGGAATGGGGATCATAATGACCATTTATTAATCTATTTTAAATGATAAATGTGGCAGTTCTTCAATCAATGTATATACCACACAGCGAGTGCTAAATATGTTAAATTTTAAATTCATTTTTAATCTATTCAATCAGGCTTTTACCATAAGAACCAGATCATACAGTACATTGGTCCCCAACATTTTTGGCACCAGGGATCCGTTTTGTGGAAGACTGGGGGTTGGGGTGGCAAGCTCAGGTGAGCTTTGCTGGCTCATGCATATGGATGGAGCCTAGGCAGGGGGCAGGGGTGAGGTGGGGCGTGGGGTGGGGGCGGGTGGTGCACAGGGTGACAGGGGGCGGAACTCAGGTGAGCTTTGCTTGTGGCCAGGTTCCTAACAGGCCGTGGACCCACGCTGGTCCATGGCCTGGGGATGGGGGACCCCTGATATAATGGTAATATTACAGTAACCTACACTTCGACTCTACCAAGCCACACAACTTTTCTTTAACTTGCATACATATTTTTAATGCCTCAGTGCTTCTGCATATTATGCCTTTTGCCTGGAAAGAACCCTCTCAACTTCCTCACCTCCTCTTATTTTGTTTTTAAATCTCACCTGTTTTGTATTTAAGTCTCCTTTCCTCTGGATGTTTTCTTGGTCACCCCCACCACCAGAGGCTGTCTCCTGAGCTGCTAGAATGCTTTACAGGGAAATGTACTGGCGTATCTCTCACATTCTGAATTGTGAGCACCTGAGTTTCTTTCTCTCATTTGTGACCTTCCAGAGCCGAGCTGTCCGACATGATAGCCATTAGCCTCATGTGCCACTATTAATATTTAAATTAATTTAAAATATCTAAAAATTAAAATTCAGTTTCTCAGTCCCACGAGCCACATTTCAAGTGCTCAATAGGCACATGTGGCTACAACTACTGTGTTGGATCACACAAAATATTGCTGTCATCACAGGATATCTCTTGAACAGAACTGTCCAATTTCTTGAGTAGGGACCACATCTTATCCGTTCCTAGAGCCTAGAATTCACCATAGTGAGTTTGTAAATGAATGATGATATCGACAAATATAGGCATTTACACATACTCTTTTGGCTGAATGAGAAAGGATTAATTAAATATTCATTAACATTTAGCCCTACAAGAAAGGAAAACTAAAAATAAATCCAGGAATATATTGTATGGAGAGCATGAAAAGATCAAGCTTATACTCCAGCCTCAGGTAAACTCATTTGAGTATTCAATGGTATATGAAATGTATATTTTAATAATTAAAACTGTATAAACAACAGTTTATACACACAAAAAAAACCTATAAAAGAATATAGAAAATATATACAACTACCTATCATGAAGGCCATCACAAGGCAGGCAATGAATAAAGGGTGTTTAATCATGGGCAAGTTGAGAAGTCCAACTCCTTGTCTCCTTATAATTCATAGAGTTATTCTGCCAGAAGATTATATGTTAAGGGGTATGACTGCAGTAGGTGAACAGTCAGTCCTATTTGGTATTTGGATGTCTTGACTAGTTTCACAAAGTCTACTTGGTCCTTAATCTCAGAACCAGAGGCTATCCCTTTCCTGTGAGAGCATGAAAAACAGACTCAGATAAGGCCAGAGGCATAGCCAACAGAAAACATTTCCCCCAAGGCCAAACCAGAGTTGCAAAACCACTCCTTTTGTGAATCCTTCCTTCTTCCCAATGACTTCCCCAGCCCAGCTCTCTGTCTTACCTATCCTGAACAAAAACTGCTGAGATACCCAGTTACTAAACTGCCCCTGCTTCATGATGCCATCCAGTCCACCATCTTCCACAGTCCCTCCTTAGAATCATTCAGCACAAGTCCAAATACTACAAAAAGACCTTCATCTTGCTGGATGTCACGCAACCCCCTTGCTTACTCTCTCTTTGCTGTATCAAGTTAATAGATCTAACTATGATTACAGTAGCATTCTCACAGTCTTTCTCTGTGACCAAACTTCTGGACCTATCCTACAATGGTATTCATTTCACACTATAAAATTTTCCATAGCAGAAAGTAACAAATGTTTCTCAATTCAGCTATAAAAAAGAATGAAGTACTGATACATGTTCCAACATGGAAGAACTTTGAAAACATTATGCTCAGTGAACAAAGCCAGACACAGAAGACCACACACTATGTAATTCTATTTATATGAAGTGTCTAGAATAGGCAAATCTATAGAGACAGAAGATTCTAGTGGTTGCCAGAGGCTGGTGGGAGGCAGGAATGAAGAGTGACTACTAATGGGTGCGGGGCTCCTTTTGGGGTTGATGAAAATGTTCTAGAATTACATTGTGGTAATGGGTGTACAACCTTGTGAATATATGAAAGACCACTGAACTGTATACTTTAAAAGGGTGAATTTTATGGTAAGTGAATTATATCTCGATTTAAAAAAAAACCTAAGTTTTTGCCTTTGGCTGGCGGTACAGTTTTCTGTACAAGTTTCTGAGACATCAAAGATAAACAATGTCTTAAGGAAACTTGTTAAACCACTTTGGAAAGACTAACTTGATTGATCCCAGTAGCACCTAAAAAGGTTTCCAAGGTGAATCATTCTACCTTTTCATTATTCATATTAATCCCTAGTTTGTTTCCTTCTCAGTCTGTTGCTTTCACCTTTTCCTCTAGAGTCCATCAGTTCTGTATCTTTTGAAATTTTACCATAAAACTGCATTGGCAAATAATTTAATTTTCCAAATGTTGATCTATAGTTAAAACCAATGTACAAATATAGCTTCACTCATCCACTTGTCTCCACCTTACCAAAAAATATGTATCTTAAGCTGATGTGGAGCATAGGAGAATTAAACAAGGATTCCCAGGAGCTGCTGGAGCAGGTTTAATAGTGCCAAGAGGGCATATTAAGGTTCTATGCAATGGGGGGATCCACTTTCAACTTGAATTACAAATAGAAAATGGCACTGTACTCAGAACCCTCCTATTGCCTCAATGCACAAAGCACATTCATCCCACAGAGAAAAAATGGCATCTAACCAAAAGATCACTGAGAAGAAAGAGGCACAGAAGGGCAGCTCCATTAAATGATAATGTGGATGACGAGCAGTGGGCAAAGCACCTCATGGGACAGCTTCTGTAAAAACTACTGTGGGGGAATGGTGTTTGGGGCTGCTCTGAGCAAGTGAATCAGTAAAAAACAAGGACTTTCCTACTCTTACAATGTGATAAGACTCTCAAGCAAGGGGAAGATATCCCCCACACAGACTTGTGAGTTGGTGATGTGGACACAAAGAGAGTTCAATCCAGTTCATGACAGAGAATATTCCCTGGCTACTTGGTAAGGGCTAATACCAGATTCTCAGAGAAGAAGAAACTGAAAGAAACTTCAAAATCCATCCTGTATACTTTATAGTTCATGTTATAGAAATATTCAGAGTACTCTATGTAGACAAGTGACTCACATCACAGTGTGGGTTCTGTTATTCTTAACAAAACTTTAGCCTTTCGGTGTCATTACATAGAGATACCTGCATCCCTGAGGTTTCAGGGTCCCAAGCAATTCCACAATCTACCCCTCACCCCCTCAAAGTAGTCCAGACTTAATGTATTCTCTTTCTTTAATGTTTTAGTCCCCAGTGAAATGCATGAATTCAGCCTTATAAGGCAAGCCTAGGAGACCAGCCACTTCACTTACTTCACAGTTTTGTCTAAGTTTGGCTAATTCACAATTTCAGCATGTTGTTTAATACATCATCATGCTCACATATCTTCGAGCAACATGTGTTCCTCCCTTGCTCTCCTCTTTAGTAGTATAAAGGAATAAAAATGATATTGGCTGTCTCTCGCACTGTATCCATTTACCCAAAATACACTGAGTACCAGGTACTGCGTCAGGTGTTGGGAACACAAAAGAGAAAAAGGACTTACTATGTAGTGGTGAAACAGATACGTGCCCAACAGGGAAATGCCCTCGATGTCGCTAACATGGGGGTGACAGTAAGTCAGAAAAGGCTTCACCACTGATTGTTACACTGGAGCTGAATTCAGCCAGGCTGTCCTCAGGCAAACAGTCAGTGAGAACAGCGGTAGGGAGCACATTCCAGGTCAGCAGAGGGGGCGGTGTGTCCAAAGCCACTCAGATGTGAGAAGGCTTGGGATTCAGGAACAATGGGGCAAGTCCATAGTGTAGCTAGGGCACAGCTTGGGGAAGTGGAAGAGGAGATGAAATAGGGCTGGGTTATAATGTGTGACCACCTGGATGAAGAATATTGGCCTAGAAATCACTTTTAGTTAATGACATCAGTGGAATGACTTTTTAAAAAGGTACTTTTTTAGAGACTAAACTGCTTGTATGGAAAAAAAAACCCTACAGTAGAACAAATAATCTCTTGTTATTAAGCATTTTCAAAAGGGAAAGTCTCTTTATATAAATGACAGCTAATAATGTCGCTTGTACAGGTCTGCTAAGTGTTACATGCCTTGAGCCTAAAGTAAAGCTTTACCATAAGCTTAAGATGTTCTACTTTAAATAAACTTTTGTTTTGAAAAACCTAAATCATAACTTAGAAAAGGAAAATGGAGCCATTTGCCCAACAGGAATTAGATAAGCATTTACATAAGCTATAATTTTTAAAGTAACATTTATATTAGGTATTGTTGTGATATCGAGATTAAACAAACTAAGTGATTTAAATATGAAAAGATTTATTCATTTCATACAAAATACAAGCAACTTATATGAAAAATTGAAGGCTAAAAAAACTTATTTTATTCTTGAAAGGAATATATAGTGCACTTAGCAGTGCACTGAAGCCTCTTTACTGCTCTTGTTTTGGGCTGGAAGGTAATTAAAATGATCCATCTGGTAGTTAAATGAAGAAGTAGGATAGGAAATAGCAAGTGTTCATGCTATTATATTTTCCACAGAAACACTGCAAGGCCAAAGCCCACTTTATCATTTCCATTTCCCAGAAGTCAGGCTGCAGCGTAGCATTTGTCAGCAATCACAAAGACAGGGCAGTAAGTCACTAGTAAACTCTTACAACCCATCTGTTTTAGTCTCTGTAGCCAGTGAGTTGTTGGTTCTGAATAAAGTAGCTCTGATAGAGCACTTTTGCATTTTTAACAAACATTATGCATTGTCAACAGGAAAACCTTCCCTATTTTGGAAGCAATTAGTAATGGCATACCATTATCAACTATCAGCCATGGACAAATATATTCTGTTCTGCTCTAATGATCTAGGAAGATTAAATAGAAAATAATCCAGGTTATCACAATGACTGTACTTTTATCATCTGGATAAATGGGTTATTCCCCTTTCTATGCTAAATCAAGGGCAAGACTGAATGCAAAGTGAAACGAAATCAACCTGCACGAAATAACTACTTAAGCCAGTATCAGCCAAAACGGTAACTTACATTCTATTCAAATAGGCACGTATATTAAAGACAAGACTAAAAAGCATATTTACTGAAGCTCCCCTTGGGAAATCTTTACCATTGTACTTTAGGGAAACAGAAGAAAAGGGAGATGGCTATTAGTAGTTTCTTTTCAGTTACCGAAAGTGTGATGCGCAATTTTCTTGTCCTCAGCCTTGGCCAAATGAACAACAAAGGCAAAAGAAAGCATGGTGGTTTTAAAAACTTCTATGCCACTTGTCTCAATTCCTCTATCAAGAAGCAGCCACCATAAGCTAAGGCTACACAGATCAATTATAGTGACTCACACACATTAAGTGATAAAATGAGTAATTTCTAAAATCAAGTCAAGCTGCTTAAATCAGGGGCTGTCCCCCAAATCCCTGCCTGATATGAAACTGGGCATGGGAGGAAGGATTCTGGGAATACAGGTACCCACTTCTATTGTCCCCCGAAAGAAGGCAGAGTGACGAGAGGTGGGAGTGAGTGACTTCTATTTGAGGAGTATGTCTCTCTTCTGGTATATTTCCAACTTGTTGTTCTCATGCTATCACATGGCCCTCACCATCCTCATTACTCCAGTCTTGGGACACAGAGTGTTATGGGTATGTGGTGTGTTCTAGTTAATTAGAACTTGCTTGACATAGCTACCATTGCTCTGTTACAGATAAGCTGAGTTTGACTCTGTTCCCTCATTTGAAAATGGGGATAGTATTATCTACCTCACATGGATTGCTATGAGGAATAGCTTAAAGTAAAAAAACTTTACTAACTGTAAGGCATTGCCTCAAATGTTATTTATGAGTATAATAACGCCTTGAATCAGGCATTTATTTAATCATTATTGGCACTATATTTTATCAATTTCCCAAAGTATATATTACAAAGTTAGAACATTTCTGTATCCAAAGCTATTCTTGTTTTTTAAAGATTTTATTTATTTTATATTTTTAGAGAGAAGGGAAGGGAGGGAGAGAGAGAGAGAGAGAGAGAGAGAGAAACATTGATGTGAGAGGGAAGCATCAACGTTGTTCAAGAAATATCAATCGGCTGCTTCCACATGTGCCCTGACCAAGAATTGAACCAGTGACCTTTCGCTTAGTGGAAAGATGCCCAACCAACCGAGCCACATCAGTCAGGTCTCCACAGCTATTTTTGACTGTTGAAAAACAACTGTATAGTGCTTATTATTGTTCATTAACATAAGTGGTATAATACGTAGTGACCAAAAAGTAGCCTCTTAAATACTAACCAAAGTTCTATTTTATAATGTGATTCTCTCTGCTGAAGTCGAGACAGGTAAAACGTCACACAAAGAATGCCAGAAAAGTAGAAGACAGCTGCTTTGCTTAAATATAACTTCTCACATATCCTTAGAGTTTATCTAAAAATTTGAACCTATACAAAAGGCTCTCAAAAATCTCCTAGATGTATGTTCGAAGATAAACGATGAACACAACCACATTCGATTCAGATGAAAAACAGCCCTTTGATTTTTATCTAATGTTGAAAAGGAAGCAATAACCCCACTGGCATTTTTCAAAGCTGAGCTCACCACCATTCATTAATATGCAGCACTGACTGGTCAGCTCAGAGAAGTAGTCTGTGGTCTGAAAGCAACAATCTGGCCATAGCCCTGCAGCAGCACAAATATACTCACTGGAGATGTGAGGGACCCGCAGATCTTCCTTCCACCCATTTACCCCAAGTGGAAGAAAGACCATCGTTTCTATTTTATTTTTCTGGACAGTGTTCTTGTTCAGAACCCTGGGCAGGGGGGAAATCCTTATGGACTATTTTCAGCTAACACAACCCAAAATGTCTTATGTACCAAACAACAACAAAAAAGAAGGCAATAATATTAAACTGAATTTTAATAAGTTGAAATAAGTTTTATTTCATGCAGAGAGGTTTAAATTGATTTTGATACTCTTCCTCTTATCAAAAGGCTGCTAAAACCTGTTACAGACTTTTCCTCCACTTCACTTGACCAATAACTACTCAAAAGAAAAAATGGTAACTTTTGACTCTCATGTTTCATATATAGAACTATACTAAGGGCAGTGTTTCTCTTGTTAAAGGTAGGAGTGAGTCAAAAGATATAAAAGATATTTGGCTGCTATAGGGAACAAAAATATTAGGCCTATGTTTTAAATTAAAATTTATTTTTAGTAACATGTAAGAAAAATCAATAATTTCAATGATGAACAGATGACAGGGCTAAATCTCACAGTATGAGAATAGACAATTACAAATATTTGGGTTACTAGGGAATATGTGTTTCAAATGGCAACAAACATTGTACTTCATTTTAATAAAAGGTTTCCCCTCCCAGAGGAGCTCTATTTAACATTTACAGAGCGCCCACAGAACAGCAGAGTGCGCAGTTCTTCAGAAAAAAATGTGTTTAAGTTCTTGTTCTAAATTCTGGTGTAGGAAAATAACAGCATGTATGACTAATTACATGCTCTATTCTATTTCCTTTCTAGTTCTTAAATACACAAACGAACAAAAAACTCACACCAAAAATATGTTTCATATAGTTATTTTTTAGATGGTAACTTCATTTGGAAAATCATGGCATGAACCTAAATAAAATACTTTATCTGTAATGGAGCCATTACAGAACTATTGATACATGATTAGAATTAGATTTATGAAATGCTATTTAAAAATTGGAATCAAGAATCTCTGGCCCAGTCTTAGCATCCACCCCAGGTTTAATCCACTTCAAGTGTTTATGTTGCTCCAGCCCTGACTACAGCCCTCAGAACTGTCCCCTGTTAAACCATTCCTCTCTTTTATTGAAGGCCAAATCTCTAAAAAATTTAGACAAACAGCAGTGGGAGGGCTGAGAAGCATGGTTAACAGGCTATTTGGTATCCAAAGAAAGTGATAATTCTCACATCCATGGCCCAAAATACCAAGCAAGATTTATCAAAACTTGTTGTATTTAGACACTCATTTAGTAGCCAAAAATATCTGGGTTCTGGGTTATACACTCCACTGATCTGAGAATCATGTGACCTTGGGGCAAATTATTCAACTTCTTGGAGCTTGTTTCCATACCTGAAAAAAAATGAGGTTAATAATACCACTACTTAGGATTGTTATAAAGATTAAGTGATACAACATATGGAAAGGGTTTAGTACTGCATTTTCTACATAATAGGGGCTCAGTAAATATTGCTCCTCATGTTCCATTTTCAATCCATAGCCTCACATCTTGTTTCTTGAAAGTTCTGCTGTTTTGTTTTACCCCTACAATCAACCTTAAACATGAAAATTATTTCCAAAGGTACCACTTGAATTACATTACAGCCTTCTCTTTTCTGCTCAAATGTGATGTTTTCACCCTACAGAATGAAAAATAAGAATAATTTTTGGCCTAGTCTCATCTCAAGATAGCATCTTCTCCCATTACCCCCAAGAATTCATTCTAGTCAAACGGATATCCTAATCAACTGCACGTGATCCAAGCCCCTGTGTGGGCATATCAGGACAGTCCACCCTCTAAAGCAGTACTACTCAAATGGTGGTTCATGGGCTGAGATGGTCCCTGATCAGATAAGAACAGAATAACAATTTGACAAAGTAATAGTCCACTGACTATTAAATGACTAACATTTAAAAATTAGGGGTTATGTTTTATATGTCTTTTAAATTGTATGGTTCCAGTTATTCATACTTATTGTATTTTACAAAATGATTAGTCTACCTGAATTAGGAAAATAAAAACTAGTGCCTCACCATGGACAGTTTGAGAAGCACTGCTCCAACATACTGTCCTGCTCTGTTGAGTGCTATCTTCCTAGGTTCCTAGAGCACAGCTAGTCTCTCCTACCCAAAATGGAGGGCACCAGATAATCTGACCACTGAAGGCAACACTAAGCTGTAAAGAGCTTGCTCTACCTCAACAGCAAACACAGTCATCTGTTTATACACATGTTAGTTGTAATTTTGACCACTAGACTCTTGCTAGATGACAACTTACTATGGCATGGAATTTAATATAGAGTTAATCCATTTTGGGTCCCCTCAGACCTTCTCTAAGTTTTTATTTGATTTTTAAATAAGATGCTTTAGTTAGACATTAACTTTGGGCAGGTGTGCTAAAAGCATCAAAGGAAAGTATTTAAATAAGTTCTCCTATTGCATGAACACTGAGGACAACAGTGAGGAAGTTGTAGTTGATTTGGTCTGTTAAAAGTAGTACGGATTCATTCACATTATCTCCTTATCTATAAGAGGACTCTTACCAGTGTCTTCTACATGAATTATAAACCCTAGCCCAGTCAGAGTCAGGTATTGTAGGCTTCTGTTGGAGATTCTTGATCAGCTACTCCAGTCAAGGGCACAAAAATGGCTGCCTGTCAAAGTGGGTGGCTGGACAAGTTCCTTCTGCATCAATCCAGAATTTAATTTAACAGACATATTTAAGCACTCACTACATTCAAAGAAGTATATGAGAAGGTGAGGGTATACCAGGATTAATAGCAGAGCTTGGACTTCAGAAGCTTACAACCTAGATGGAGAATCATATAAGTAGACAAAGAACTATTATATAAAGTGACATCTAGTAGGTGTTGTGGTAGATTTCTAAAGCTTTGTTCATATAGATGTTCAAAAAGATCATCTCACACCTAGTTGGGAGGGTCTGGACAGGTTTTATGGATTCTGGCATCTTTGAGGGAAGCTTAAGGGGATGGATACGACATCAAAAGCTAATAGGATGAGATGAAGAATGAAGAGATGAGCCTGAAATTAGTTATGCATGCATATGTTGCACACACACAAATTCATTAGTTTATTGCCCAAAACTTGTTCTGCAAAGTCTGTGTCAACTGTATCAAAAACTATCATATCATTTATAAAAGTTTTAAAATGCTAAGAAAATCCATTCCCTCATCACTGGGTTATATTGTATTTTGTGGTTAACTCCAAAAGTGAAGGTAAGAAATCAGACTTCCAATGTTAGGAAAAGGACAGTCTATTCAAAGACATTTTCAGTTTACATTTATAACATTAACATGGTTCTTTAGTTATAAAATATTAACATTATATTAACATATTAACATAAAAGCCCAGAGGTATATTTCAGAGTGAGAGGTGATGAACAAGAAGAAAACATGTATGACCTGGGAATTCTTAGTCACTTGGGGAGGGCCCTGGAGTGGGGCACAGACTTAGTTGGGTATTAGAAGGAAAGGACTCTTTCTGAGATTGAAATTCAGACTCTCTTATTGAGATTCAAGTCACAATGAAATAAACCTACACTCATAATCTCTACCCGAGATTTCATCTCAGTAGACCTCCCAGGTTTTCCTGGATCTATTAGCTGCTGCCTGGTTGCAAGTCATGAGCATCCCAGTCTACCAAGACTGGGAAACTGAATTTTTAATGATTAAAAAAAATCCTAAAATTGTTTCTTCACCCTCCACTGCCTTGGAATCTACTATTTTGCACTGAAGTTTTATGAATGGAAAATGTGCTTTTTGCTACATATTGTAAACATTCCTCTCATTTTCTATGTTTTAACCTATCAAATATTTATCAATGTAGTTGAAGAACATAGGTTTTTCAGAATCATACAGATGCTGGTTTTCCTGGAGTGTAACCATACCCAAGAGAGTAGTGGGAGATGAGGCCAATGCACAAAGGACTTAGAAAATCAGTCTAGGTGCAAAGAGGCCTTGGAGTATAATTGTTATTATTATGGGTAACATTTATTGAGTGCTTGCTGGGTGCTTCACAGGGATTCTCTGTTAATCTTCAGAACATTTTTATGACAAATATACTTATTAACCCCATTTCGCATAAGGGGAAACTGAGGCAGAGAAAAACACACTTAATCGCTAGCATTTCTGTGAATAGGTCTCTCAGGCAATAGTAACTGTGTTGTCTGGGAGAAGAATAAGAAAGGCAGATGCCAATTCAGTGCACAAAGCAACCACGCAAGACAAGACTTTGAGATCTACAAATTCAATGCAATCCCTATCAAAATCCCATCTGACTTTTTAGCATAAATTGACAGAATGATCCTAACATTCATATAGAAATTCAAGGGACCAAAATAGCCAAAACAATCTTCAAAAAGAATAATAAAGTTGGAGGACTCATGCTTCCAAATTCAAAACTTAATGCGAAGCTACAGTAATCAGGACTGTGTACTATTGGCATAAAAACAGATACATAAGGTAAACAGAATACAATTGAGGGTCCAAGGAAAAAAACTCATTTTTTTATGCATTTAAAATTTTTTAAAATATATTTTATTGATTATTCTATTATAGTAGTCCCATTTTTTTCCTCCACTTTATCCTCCTCTGCCCTGCACCCCAACTCCCTTTAGCATTTCCCCTGCCCCCTTAGTTCATGTCCATGGGTCGTACATATAAGTTCTTTGGCTTCTCCCTTTCCTATACTATTCTTAACCTCCCCCATCTATTTTGTACCTACCATTTATGCTTCTCATTCCCTGTACCTTTGTCCCCATTCTCTCCCTTCCCCCTCCCCACTGATAACCCTCCATATGATCTCCATTTCTGTGATTCTGTTCCTGTTCTAGTTGTTTGCTTAGTTTGTTTTTTGTTTTTGTTTTCTTTTTCAGGTTCAGTTGTTGATAGTTGTTAATTTGTTGTCATTTTACTGTTGATAGTTTTGATCATCTTTTTCGTAGATAAGTCCATTTAACATTTCATGTAATAAGGGCTTGGTGATGATGAACTCCTTTAACTTGACCTTATCTGGGAAGCACTTTATCTGCCCTTCCATTCTAAATGATAGCTTTGCTGGATAGAGTAATCTTGGATGTAGGCCCTTGCCTTTCATGACTTTGAATACTTCTTTCCAGCCCCTTCTTGCCTGTACGGTTTCTTTGGAGAAATCAGCTGCTACTCTTATGGGAACTCCTTTGTAGGTAACTGTCTCCTTTTCTCTTGCTGCTTTTTAGATTCTCTCCTTATCTTTAACCTTGGGTAATGTAATTATGATGTTCCTTGGTGTGTGCTTCCTTGGGTCCAGTGTCTTTGGGACTCTCTTGGCTTCCTGGACTTCCTGAAGTCTATTTCCTTTGTCAGATTGGGGAAATTCTCCTTCATTTTTCTTTTTCAAATAAGTTTTCAATTTCTTGCGTTTCCTCTTCTCCTTCTGGCACCGCTATGATTCAGATGTTGGAACGTTTAAAGTTGTCCCGGAGGTTCCTAAACCTCTCCTCGTTTGTTTTGAATTCTTGTTTCTTCATTCTGTTCTGGTTGAATGTTTATTTCTTCCAACTGTTCCAAATCGTTGATTTGAGTCCTGGTTTCCTTCCCTTCACTGTTGGTTCCCTGTATATTTTACTTTATTTCACTTTGCAAAGCCTTCACTTTTTCCTCTATTTTGTGACCATACTCCACCAATTCTGTAAGCATCCTGATTACTAGTGTTTTGAACTATGCATCTGATAGCTTGGTTATCTCTTCAACACTTAGTTATATTTTTGGAGCTTTGATCTGTTCTTTCACTTGGGCAGTATTTTTTTGTCTCGGTGCAGCTATGTTGTAAGGGGCGGATACTTAGGTATTTTTCAGGGTGGGGCAACCCAGGTGGCTGAGCTGTGGTGCTGTATGTGGGGAAGGGGTCAAAGAGGGAACAATGCCGTTTGCTGGGCTCTTGGTTGGCTTTCAGTCACTTCTCCTGCTACCCACAAGCAAATTGTGCTCTTTGGGTGCTGATTCCCATGTGGGTGGGTTTGTGTACATTCTAAGACCCTGTGGGTCTCTCCAATGAACTCTTCTGTGAGGCCAGGAGTTTCTCCCACTGCTACAACCCCCACAGATTTTTACAGCCAGGAGTTCTGAGGCTTTCTTTCCTGTGCTGGGACCCTGGGTTGCACAGTCTGTCTCCCTCTCCTGTTGTTCCTCCCAGTTTATCCACACACAAATGTGGGACGCCCCCAGTCTGCCAGCCACCACCTTGCAGTGCATCCTCTCCACCCCAGCTGCTCATCTTTGCCTCTTCTACCAGGGTGCATGAATGTTTCTTCTTTAACTCCTTGGTTTTTGTACTTTCATACAGTTCAATTTTCTGGCAGTTCTGGTTATTTTTTGTTTTTAAATATGTTGTTGTCCTTCTTTTGGTTGTTTGAGGAGGCAAAGTATATCTAGCTACACCTCCATCTTGGTCAGAAGTCCTCCAAAACTTTATCTTTATAGTCAAATTTGATAAGGGTACCTAGATAACTCAATCAATGAAGAAGAATCTTTTCAACAAATGGTGCCAAAATAACTTGATATCAGTGTTCAAAGAATGAAGCTGGACCTTTACCTTATACTATACATAAAAATTAATTCAAAATGGATCATAGACCTAAGTATAAGAGCTGAAAATATAAAACTCTGAGAAGAAAATATAGATGTAAATCTTTGTGATTTGGATTAGGCAATGGTTTCTTAGTCATGACACCAAAAACACATGTGACAAAATAAAAAACTGATCAACTAGATATCACCAAAATTAAAAACCTTTATGTTTCAAAGGACACCATAAAGAAAGTGAAAAGATGCCCTGGCCAGTGTCACTCAGTTGGTTGGAGCAACTGAAAGGTTGTGGGTTCGATTCCTGTTTGGGGCACAAGCCTAGGCTGCAGGTTCAGTCCCCGGTCAGGGCACGTACAGGAGGTAAGTGATCAATGTTTCTCTCTTGCATGGCTGTTTCTCTCCCTCTTTCTCTCCCTCCCTTTTCTCTGGAATCAACGGGCACGTCCTCAGGTGAGGATTAAAAAAAGAAAAGAAAGATGAAAAGACAATCCACAAAATGGGAGAAAAAGATTTGTAAATCATATATGTGATATATGTCTTGTATCTAGAATATATAAAGGGTTCTTACAACTCAACAATGAAGTCAAAAAAACCAACCAAAAAATGGGCAAAGGATTTGAACAAATATTTCTCCCAAGAAGACACAGAAATAGTCAATAAGCACATACATAATGCTCAATATCATTAGCTATAAGGGAAATGCAAATCAAAACCACAACGAGATACTACATCATACCCACTAGGATGGCTAAAATAAAAAAGACAGACAGCAATAAGTGTTGCAGAAATTACAACCCTTATACATTGCTGGTGGAAATACAATGTTGCAGCCACTTTGAAAAATGGCTTGGCAGTTCCTTAAAATGTTAAACAAGAGTTAGTATTTGACTCAACAAATCCAGTCCTACATGTATACCCGGGAGAAATGAAAATATACATTCACTCAAAAAATTGTATATGAATGCTATAGCAGCATTAAGCATTACCTATAACATCCAAAAAGAGGAAACAATCCAAATATCCATCAGCTAAAGAATGGATGAAGAAAATGTGGTATGTCCATACAAAATAATAGTATTTGGAAATACAAATTTAAAAAACATGGGTGAACCGTGAAAACATGAAATTGAAATATCAGAAGTCTAGAATAGGCAAATCTATAATGCTGGAAAGTAGATTGTGAGTACCTAGAGCTGGGGGATTTGGGAAGATATGAGGGTAATTGCTAATGGGTATGAGTTTCCTTTTTGGGGTGCTGAAATATTCTAAAATTGATGGCAGTGAGATCGCACTATTCTATATACTAAAAACCATGGCCAATACATTTTGAATGAGCAGATTTTATGGTTTATAAATTATTAATTAATAAATAATTTATTTATTTATGAAGTTCTTTTTAAAAAACAGGCCCTTGAATCAACTAGCTGATGAAAGGCTGATGAGTACCGCACACACGAAAGGCCAAGAAATGGAGTGCTCCTGCTCCTGTTGCTGGGTTTCCCTGGCTGCCTAAGGACTAACAAGGGGAGAGAAAGGGAAGTTGTTGTCAAGGAAGGGAGTTAATTTTAAAATGTGGACAATCTTTAAAGTTACCTTTTAAAGTGATGGTGACGAGGTCTCAGTTGTCATGCCCTGGTTAGAGCACAGAGGGACGTGCAGGGGAGATTGCAAGAAGCCTGTGTTGTTTCTCAGGAACTAACTTGACCTTGGTCTTCCTGAAAGCTTACCATCTAACTTGTCCATTGAGCACGGTGCACTAAAGACAGTTAATTTAGCCTGCAGGAGACTGGTCATTTCAGAAGAACAAAACCTAACTCCCTGCCTCCACTGGCCTGAATACCTGCTCGTGTAAAGAGTGAGGTATACCTCCTGGATCCTGAGAACTCCTGGAACCTTCTCCAGAATGAAAAATCACTTCCCCACCTGGCCAACTAGTAATCCATTAATGCTAATTTTTAAACTTTTAAAATAAGTTTTTGGTTTAAAAGAAAGTTTATCAGCATGAATCCAGTAAAACATAGCTACAAAACAGTGATGAGATATCCCAACATAAACAATTATTTACAATAAACAGGCATAGAAATCTGAGGCTGCCAAACCTAGGGTACGTACTATACTACTCCATCTGGAAAATTCAAGTGGCGTAAAAACACTGTGAGGTTGCTGCTGCCTTTCTGCAAGAAAAAACAATATCTTTTTTTTTCATAGATTTCCTGCCTTTCTTTATTTCTTCACATCAGTATATCTGATTTTTTTAAAAGTACCTTCAGCAAAATATCAGAAGTCATAATCATAATGTAGAATGACTTAAAAGATAATAGTAACAAATGATAGGTCCCCCATATATGGAATCTTCTGAAATATTTGAAAAGAAAATGAAATAAAAACCTATTTGTTTTGTTCTTAAATTACTTGTGTTTGTTCAAGAGCAGTAGAGGCTTTCTAGAAATGTATCCTAAGTAAATAATCAACAACAACAAAAAAGCTATATGCATAAAGTAATTCAATAAATCATTATGTGTTTTAACCATATAAATTTTGACACAGCCTAAATGTTCTAGCATAAGGATTGTAATTAGTGTATGACACACATGCCCTATGGAGTATTATATAACTTCCAACAATTATGTAGTATATAGAAAAATGATTAGGAGGCCATTTTATAATAATAGTGATAAACTATGTAATAATTACAACATATAAGTATGCATCAACATATAAGTATACAAACAAGTATGCATATGCATCAACATATAAGTATACAAACAAGTATGTAAAAGGGCAAGCAAATAATGTATTATGAATGGGCATTTTACCTGATATATATATATATATAAAAAATACTGATTTTAAAGAGATGGAGGGCAGAGAGAGAGAGAGAGAGAGACATTGATTTGTTGTTCAACTTATTTATGTATTCATTGGTTGATTCTTGTATGTGCCCTGACTGGCAAATGCCACAAACCTTGGCCTATTGGGATAACACCCTAAGCAACTGAGCTACCCTGCCAGGGCTGTTACATGATATTTTATAAGATGAACAAAAAAGAAATGAGGAAAATATAATTTGTTAATTATACACTTAATGATTTCTATTTTATAGGTCTGAATTTGTTGACATAAAAGGTGCTCACAACAAATATTTAAGTGAACAAAGATGTATAATATGTATGGTATGATAAAATCATGCTTCGAAGGGATTTGCTGGTCATTAGGTAATTTTTAAAGCAAAATTGTTTTTACAATTTATATACCATAAAATACACTCATCAATAATTTTTAGTAAATTTGTAGAGTTATGCAACCATCACCACAGTTCAGTCTTTGAACTTTTCCATCACCCCAAAAAGTTCCCTCAAGCCTGTTTTCAGTCAATCCCCACTCCCTGCCCCATTAATCTGCTTTCTATCACTGTAGAAAACATTGTATTTTTGACACAAACAAAAAATAAAAATAAATTACATGTTTCTGTATTCATAAATAAAAGTCAAAGGCAAAGAAAATAGTAACAAAAATTTTAAACTGGAAAGCAGATGCATAAGCAGATGACCTCACAGAATTGAGAAAACTGAATCTCAAGTCAAGCTTAGACACAACCAGTTTACACAGTAAACCACATACCTCCCCAAAGGCACCTCCAGGTTAGGTTCTAGGTATGAGGATAAAGGTAAGGCTAACAACAAGAGGATTAACTGGAACTGTCTTGTAAGAATCAGATAAATACTCAGATCCCTTCCCCAAGTCCAAGCAGGCAACTATACCTTCCCCGTTCTGCAGAAAGCTGGACAGGCACAGTTGAGAGTGAGGGTGCCATTATGCAAACAACGAACATTTTATACACTAAAGGCTGAGTCCACCCACCTCCAGACCTCTTCTCCAACTCGGCTTCCAGAAAGATGGCAACAAATCCTATATCATCAAGACAGGAGGTCAGAGGACTTTTCTCTAAAGAATCTAACCGGTCCAAGAGAAATGACTTAATATACCAACCGTGAGCATTTCTTAGTGGAATGGCTCACAAGTGACAAGCCTCAGCATGGGACCAGAACTCCTTATCAGCTTTATGGGCACTGCTCTTCAATAAGAGACAAACAACCAGGATCATCAGACAACTGAGGGAAATCTTAGACATACAAGATAGAGACCAAAACTAACAAAACAGAGTAACCTGGAGAAAACAGAGACCATACATGGAGAAAAAGTGTTTAAACATTTATTTCGTTAACATATTCAGAGACAGAAGAGAATACATGTAAAAAACAATAAGAGGTAGGTATATAAACATATACTTTACCCAAATAAGTTGAATACTTATGTTTGTACACACCCACAAACCTGCACACATTTATACTAGGTTTATTCATAATTGCCAAAACAATAATTGACCAAGATGTTCTTCAAAAGATGAATGGATAAATGGTACATTTATAGAGTTGAATGATAAAAATAAACAAGTTATCAAACTACAAAAAGTCATGGAGGAAACCTAATGCATATTCACTTAATGCAAGTGAAAGAAGCCAGTTTGAAAAGGCTGCGTGCTGTGTGATTCCAATTACATAACATTCTTGAAAAGGCAAAACCACAGAGACAGTAAAAATCAGTGGTGCCAGTGGCTTGTGAGGAGAGTGGGAAGGATGAACAGGTGGAACACAGGAGATTTTTAGGGCCGTGAAACTATTCTGTACAATACAGTAATGGTCAACACATGATGTTAAAAGTTGTTAAAACTCAGAACTGTACAAGACAGAGTGAATCCTGAGGTAAACTAAGAACTTTAGTTAATAATAAAATATCGAGAGTCATTCAACAAGTATAACAAATATATACTAATGTAAGATATTAATAACAGAAGGAACTATGGGGAAGTGTATCAGAGCGGTTATCTGGGAGCATTCTGTACTTTCTTCTTTATTTTACTATGAACCTACAACTACTCTTAAAAAATAGTCTCTTAACTGAAACAAAACAAAAAACAATCAATCAGGTACTATATCTTAAAAACTCACTAAACTAGCCATGAAATTGGCATTCTTACATTCCAGGGAGAACTATAAAATCGCAGAATTCTTTGGGAAACCATTATGCTAACATGTACCTAAAAATGTAACTTTCATATGAGCAATTTTACTTTTTAAATCTACAATAAGAAAAAGCACCAAGTATAGTGGGGAGAGACCCACAAACACCAAGTAAAAAATTGGATCTCATCTAAATTATCCAGCACGTAAATGGTTAAATAGATTATAATACATCATTAGATGGTGTTAGGCTGCAACAACGATAATCACAATTATTTAGTGACATCACAGGCAAATATTGAAGTGAGAAATACCAATTTTAAAAGCAGAACACAAAATTATATATATAATTAAAATTTTCAAAAAAATACATTTCTGTAAAAAGCTGTGAATTTGGTGGGAGTATAGATTTTCTTTTTCTGTTTCCCAAACTTTATAAAATGTTTTATTTAAACAAGGATGGAGTTTGAAGTGATAAGGTAAACTACATTGTTAGTATTACTTTAATATAAATATTGGATTTAGTAATGCCTTAATGATACTTTTTACCCTATGGAAGATTTGAACCTTGAATATTTATTTTTACAATAAAATATTTCTCAGAAAAATTAGAGAAACATGAATTTAGTTGTAGATAACATTACCTTATAGGACATGTGTTCGGCTGTATCACTATTATTATTGTAATGTGACTAAGATATTCCAGTGTTCATTAATTTCAAATTTCCAAAAGTCTTGAGTTGATTTTTTCTTTAATAAAACATTATTATTGGCATTAAGACAATTTGAGCTTTAAATATATAATTAATCAATTTCTGGCCTGAGTATGGCACATGATTTCTGATTGCCACTTTTATCAACTCAAATCTGTACTCTGAAGATACTAATTTCTTTATCATACAATGTGACTGCTGTTTTCTCTCACACATACTTTTATAGTTGGTGTTATGAATTGCTTGAGTATTAGTATTCTAACTTAGACATTCTAGGAACACTTGATGTCAGAACATTTTACACCCAGAACATTTTACTCTAAGTGCTCTTAGTGCTGCTGAGTACTAAGAATTCAGGTACTGAGTGAGACTTTCTATGCTAAGTGCTAAATGCAGAATTTTCAATGCTCACTGCTAAACTTCATGTTTTGAGGAGAATGCTGTGGTACCTCAGTATCCAAAATCTGCAAGCCTAAATGGCTTTAATACTAAATAAAGTTATCTGTTGTAGTTTTTTTTTTTTATCAGTTTCAGCAGACTTCATGAGTTTTTGTTGTTTTACCAATAGGCCCTACAGTAAGGAGAATGTTTTTTATTTTTCAATTAAAGTAGTTCGGGGAGGGGCGAGGGGAGAAGCTGGGCTGTGAAGGGAAATAGAGATGTCCAGGGACATCCGACAAAGAGCAGAGTATAGGGCCCAAACAATTACCAAAGAGCTTCATTTCTCCTCTTTCTCCCTTTTTTCCTTCCTCCCTCTCTCCCGCCTCCTTCCTTCCTTCACTTTCCTTCTTTCTTCCTCCCTCCATACACCGTCTCTCTATCTTTACATCTTCTTTTTTCTCTTCTTTGTCTCCTCCTTCCTTTTTTTGCAGAAATAATAGAGACGAACACTAGTTCATCTATTTATTCTTATAAATTATAGGAATAAAAATAGCTTAGAGGAAAAGGGTTGAAAGTAAAGCAGAATAAAGGTATCACAAATGGATTCCTCACTCTGAGGAATCAGAAGAGGTTGGGATTCAGTATATACCACATGAAGGCTCCTTTTTTTCAGAATAGAAGGGAAGTTAATTTTTAACAGAGTTGGAAAGGAAACGGATGCTGAAGTAAGGGAGGAAAGTTTTGGTGGGCCAGCGGTTAGACATAATTGGGGAGGAGCAATTTGGGATTACATAGGGTTTCAGGACAGAGTTCCTAGCAGAGGTGAGAGACCTTATATGTAATTGTATTATCACTGCCCTACTTGTGTGAATTTCTCCAGCAAAAGTCATCAACCTGATTGTAAGAGCAGAGAAAAGTAGATGGTTGGTGACTCAGGTATTGATAAAGGCCAAGGAATGTCTCTTGAAAACACTGAGGTCTCTGGAGTTTGTTAACCATGGAAGAGATGGAGTAATAGAAGGTAAGGGTAGATAGGTCACTAGGAGACTGGTCCACAGAAATAAGTACATAAAAGAGGACAGATGCTTGTAGGCATTCATATGCACTAACTTGACCTAAGATGAGTTCAAGATAAAACAGGATGGAGTTAAGGGAGGGACCTCAAGTGGCCAATTGATCCATTCTTCTGCTATCCAAAGCCTTCCAGAGGGAAGAGACTCCATATTGTCTTTTAAGACCACCAAAAGTGGATATTCCTCATATCAGAGGTCAGGTCACTTTTTCTGTAAAGGACCAGATAGTAAACACTGCAGGCTTCCAGGTCACATTATTCAACAATGTGTTGTGGCTCAAAAGCACCCATAGACAGTATGCAAACAAATGAGAATGGCCGTACCCTAATAAAACTTTATCTTCAAAAATAGATGATGAACTGGATTTAGTCCAGGACCAGTCTGTTGACCTCTGCCCTAAACAATTTCCTTTTGGAAGAATTCGTTCTTCTGTAAGAAAAGTTTATAAGAAGGTTTATATACAAAGAATATTCACACTCTATCTACTAAATACACTGCCAATATATTCTTCTTGTTTATATTTGGGGAAAATATAAAAGTTTAAATAAATATGTTCATGTAGTCAAATCTACCAATCTTTTCCCTTGGTTTTGGCTTTACCATGGTTAATCATGGTTAAAATGATCTTCTCTACACCAATATATAAATATTTATCTTTTTCCCCCTAACAGGGATGTCCAACATTTTGGCATCTGTGGGTCACACTGGAAGAAGAGTTGTATTGGGCCACACATTAAATACACAAACACTAACAAAAATTGATAAGCAAAAAAAAAGTTTTAAGTAAATTTATGATTTTGTGTTGGACTGTATTCCTAGCCATCCTGGGCCACATGCAGCCCACAGGCTGGATACCCCTGCCTAAAACTTTTAGAGATAGTATGCATGTGACAGACCATACTCTGGAGTCAGAATACCAAGGTTTATAGTGCCTGTAGCACCATCCATTATCTCTCAAAATATCCACTGCCCAAAAATGGGAGGAAAATATCTCTTAATTTAAAGGTCTGCTCCAATAATTGAATGACTAAAATATGGACACTACAATAAAAAAGTGCTTAAATCAGGGACTGACAAACAGTACAAGCTAAGTAAGTGTCAACTATTATTATTTGGTATCTTTAACTCATCTGGAAATTATTCTGATTTTAAAAGTGAGATCAATGAGTTCTAGTCAAGTAGGCAAGGTAGGTAAATGCTGCACTCATTTCCTCCCATGACCACATCAAAACTGTCACTAAATTATAGAACAATCAACCTGAAGAACCATCTAAAGGCTAGCTGGACAGAGACCTTGTAACTAAGAATATAGAGAAGCCATGTCAAGGCTGGCTGGAGAGGAGGAGATGTGAAACAGGCTGACCCCCCCACCCATGTGTGGTTGTTGAGAATTGGGAGGGAAACCTCAGCTGTAGAGGCCCCTGCCAAGGAGCAAGAGGTCCCAGCCCAACCCCAGACTCCTCAGTCCAGAGAAATCAGTGCAAAGAAGAGGATACCCGTAACATCTGGCTGTGAAAATCAGTAATTTTGTCCTTCCTGATAAGACAGAAGGCTACTGGAAACCCAGATGTCCTCTCGAAGGCCCATGCAGACTCGCTTTCAGGCACTTACCCTGGACTCCAGTGGAGGGACAATAGCTCAGAGAATGTCAAAGACATACAAGGAGAAACTGAGAAACTGAGTTGTGTGGCTTCAGGGTGAGTGGAGGAGAGACAGAGGCCATTGTCCCTGTGTTGAGCCCTCCTTCCACATAGCCAGGAGGCAGATACCATTGTTTGTGTGTGAGCCCTCCCCCAGTGCGGCCAGTCCTGAATCTGCATTAACCTGGTGAACACCATTTTCTCCACCCAGATGACTCCCAGAGACCCCAACTGATCCAATTCACATACGCCCAAGTTTCTTTCAGTGGCTGAGACTTACAGACACCTGGCAGGCAGCAGCAGGCCTTGATGTGCCCTTTTGTGAAGCTGTCCCAAGCCCGGTACTGGTTGTAGCCAGCCTCGGATCACAGTGTGGACTTTCCCACGTGCCTCCAGACCCAACATAGACAGCAACCAACCACAGATCACTCCATAGCTCCTACCAGGTAGCATAGGGCCAATTGCAGGTAGTAGGTGACTTTGGCCTGCACCAGAGCCCACAGCCCCTCCCAAGAGTACCCACAAACAACACAGCTGATGGTCAGCTTCAGACCCCAACAAGGTACCATACAACTAGCTCTATAAGCAGCACAGACAAAGGATGGTCTTAGCAGACACCAGAGCACACTGGGTCAAATCCCACTCTGTGGGGCCAGCCTTCTCACAGCAGCTCATACTCTGTGGTTGTGGCCAATGCTCATGGTCAGTCAGGTTGAGTATCAACCCCACACACTAACCTGCCAATAGCAACCAAGGCTCAACTACAACAGGAGGACACACACAAAGGATACACCTGGAGCACTAGCTCAGGTGACCAGGAAAGCTGCACAACTGGGCCCTACAAGACACCTACTACATAAGGCCACCCTACCAGAACTGAAAGACATAGCCGAGAGGCAGCAAAAATGGGGAAGCAAGGAAACATGATCCATATGAAAGAACAGGAGAAAACTCCAGTAAAAGAACTAAACAAAATGGAGACAAGCAAACAGACACAGAGTTTAAAATATTGGTTATAAGCATGCTCAAAAAACTTAGTGAGAACGTCAACAAAGAGATAATAAGCATTAAAACAGACATAGAAATCACAAAAAAGAACCAGTCAGAAATGAAAAATACAATAAGTGAAATGAGGAATATACCAGAAGAAATCAACAACAGACCAGATGAAGCAGAGGATCAAATCAGCTATCTGGAAGACAAGTTAACAGAAAACACCCAAGTGGAACAGCAAAAAGGAAAAAGAATCCAAAAAAACAAGGCTACTTTAAGGGACCTCTGGGACAACATTAAGCATAACAACATTCACATTATAGTGGTATCAGGAGAAAAGAGAGAGCAAGGAATTGAGAACCTATTTGAAGAAATAATGACTGAAAATTTCCCTAACCCAGTAAAGGGAAAAGACACACAAGATGAGAAAATTCAGAAGAAGATGAGCCCAAAGAGGCCCACACCAAGACATATCATAATTATAATGTGAAAGGTTAAAGACAAAGAGAAAATCTTAAAAGTAGTAAGAGAAAAGCAGTTTGTTATTTATAAGGGAGTACCCATAAGACTGTCAGTTAACAATACAAACTTTGCAAGCCAAAAGGAATTGGTAAGAAATATTCAAAGTGATGAAAAACAAGGCCCTACTACCAAGATTACTCTGCCCAGTAAAGCTATCATTTATGGTTTTTTACAGTTTATGAAACAAGACTTTAATTTAAAAAGGCAAAGTTTTACTGCCAATGAGTAATAGTGTTTTCTCCCTTTTAATCTCTTTTTTAAAAATTAAATTTACTGGGGTGACATTGATTAATAAGTTTATATAGGTTTCAAGTGTCCATTTCTATGATACATGATTGTTATATGGTATTGTGTGCCCATCACCCAAAGTTAAATTATCTTCCATCACCATATATTTGGCCCCCTTTACTCTCTACTACCTCCCACCCCTCTTCCCTCTGGTGACCGTCATACTGTTGTCTGTGCCTAAGAGTTTCAGTATTATATCGCACATGTGAGCAAAATCATATAATTTTTAGCTTTTTCAAACTGATTTAGTTCACTCAGCATGATATTCTCAAAGTCCATCCATGTTGTCACATATGGCAGTATTTCATCTCTTCTTGTGGCTGAGTAGTATTCCATTGTACATGTATCAAATCTTCTTTATTTAATCCTCTATCAAAGAACACTTTGGTTGTTTCCATATCTCAGCCACCATGAATAATGCTGCAATGAATACAGGGGTGCATATATCTTTGCAAATAACTGCTTTCAATTTTTTAGGGTAGATACTGAAGAGGGGTGGCTGGGTCATATGATAATTCTATTCATAATTTTTTGAGGAAAATCCATACTGTTTTCCATGGTTGGCTGTACCAGTTACATTCCCACCAGCAGTGAGTGAGAATTTCTTTTTCTCCACACCCTCTCCAGCACTTGTTACTATCTGTCTTATTGATAATAGCCATTCTAACATTGTGAAGTGGTGTATCTTTGTAGTTTTGATTTGCGTTTGCCTAAGAGCTAGTGAAGTTGAGCAACTTTTCATGTATCTGTTGGCCATTTGTATGTCTTCTTGGGAGAAATGTCTGTTTAGGTCCTTTGCCCATTTTTTAATTGGGTTGTTTGTTTGGTGTTGGTTTGTATGAGTTCTTTAAATATTTTGGATATTAACCTCCATTCAAAGCTGTTTGCAAATATCTTCTCCCATTCAATTGGTTGCCTTTTTGTTTTGTTGGCAGTCTTTTTTGCTGTTCAGAAGCTCTTGAATTTGATATAGTCCCACTCATTTATTTTTGCCTTTACTTCCTTTGCTTTTGGGATCAAATTCATAAAATCCTCTAAAAGACCAAGATCCAGAAGTTTAGTACCTATGTTTTCTCTTAAGCAATTCATTGTTTCGGATCTTAAGGTATCCGAATACCTATGTTATTGAGTGTTTTAATCATAAATGGATGTTGAATCTTATCAAATGCCTTCTCTGCATCTATTGATAATATCACATTATTTTTATCATTTCTTTTACTAATGTGGTGTATTACATTGATTGATTTGTGTATGTGAACCATCCTCGTGCCCCAGAAGGAACCCTAGTTGATTGTGATGTATTTTTTTTTACGTATTGTTATATCCAATTTGCTAGGATTTTGCTTAGGATTTTTTCATCTGTATTCATAAGAGATATTAGTCTGTAGTTTTCTTTTCTTTCTTTCTTTTTTTTTTTTTTGTACTATCCTTGCCAGGTTTTGGTATCAGGGTTATTTTGGCCTCATAAAATGTGTTAGGAAGTATTCTCTCTTCAAATTTTTGGAAGAGTTTGAAAAAGATCTCTGAATGTTTGGTAGAATTCACTAGTGAAGCCATCTGGTCCTGGGCTTTTATTTTGGGGGATGTTTTTGAAGTTGTTTCAATTCCTCACTGTTCACTGGTCTATTTAGATTTTCCAGTTCTTCATGATACAGTCTAGGAAGGTTATATATTTCTAAAAACTTATTCATTTCTTCTAGGTTATTGAATTTGGAGGCATATAATCTTTTTAAAAGTATTTTATTGGTTATGCTATTAACATTTGTCCCGTTTTTTATTCCCCTTTCTTCCCCTCTGTCCTGCACCTCCCCTTCCACCAGCATTCCCACCCCACTTTAGTTCATGTCCATGGGTCGTACATATAAGTTCTTTGGCTTCTCCCTTTCCTATACTATTCTTAACCTCCCTCTGTCTATTTTGTACCTATCATTTATGTTTCTTATTCCCTATACCTTTTCCCCCATTCTCCACCCTTCCCCTCCCCACTAATAATCCTCCATGTGATCTCCATTTCTGTGATTCTCTTCCTGTTCTAGTTTTTGCTTAGTTTATTTTTGTTTTTTTTTTAGGTTCAGTTTTTGATAGTTGTGAGTTTGTTGTCATTTTACTGTTCATAGTTTTGATCATCTTCTTTTTCTTAGATTAGTCCCTTTAACATATTATTTAATAAGGGGTGATGATGAACCCCATCAGCTTTGCTTTATCTGGGAAGCACTTTATCTGTCCTTCCATTCTAAATGATAGTTTTGCTGATAGAGTAATCTTGGATGTAGGTCCTTGCATTCATGACTCTGAATATTTCTTTCCAGCCCCTTATTACCTGTAAGGTTTCTTTAGGGAAATCAGCTGCCAGTCTTATGGGAACACCTATATAGGTAACTGTCTCCTTTCCTCTTGCTGCATTTAAGAGTCTCTTCTTATCTTTAATCTTGGGTAATGTAATGATGATGCGCCTTGGTGTGTGCTTGCTTGGGTCGAAGTTCTTTGGGACTCTCTGAGCACACTGGACTTCCTGGAAATCTATTTCTTTTGCCAGATTGGAGAAGTTCTCCTTCATTATTTTTTCAAATACATTTTGAATTTCTTTCTCCTCCTCTTCTCCTTCTGGTACCCCTATGATTCGGATGTCGGAGCGTTTAAAGTTGTCTCAGGGGTTCCTTAGCCTCTCCTCATTTTTTTGAATTCTTGTTTCCTCATTCTGTTCTGGTGGAATGTTTTTATTCTTCTTTCTGCTCCAAATCGTTGATTTGAGTCCCAGTTTCCTTCCCTTCACTTCTGTTTCCCTGTATATATATTTTTATTTCATTTTGCATAGCCTTCACTTTTTCCTCTATTTTGTGACCATACTCCACTATTTCTGTGAGTATCCAGATTACCAGTGTTTTGAACTCTGCATCTGTTAGGTAGGTCATCTCTTCATCACTTAGTTCTATTTTTGGAATTTTGATCTGTTCTTTCTTTTGGGCCATATTTTTTTTGTCTTGGTTGAGCCTATTACGTTGTGAGGGGCAGAGCTTTAGGTATTCACCAGGGCAGGGCAACCCATTTTACTGCATTGTAGTGCTGTATGTGGGGAAGGGGTCAGAGAAGGAACTATCCCACTTGCTGGGCTCGTGGCTGGCTTTTCGACACTTCCTCTGCTACCCACAAGCAAACTGGGCCCTTCTGGTGCTGCTTCCCCAGTCGATGGGTTTGCATACATTCTAGGACCCTGTGGGTCTCTCCAATGAACTCTTCCGTGAGACTGGGAGTTTCTTCCACCCCTGTAACTCCCACGGGTTTTTACAGCCAGAAGTTTTGAGGCTTTCTTTTCTGTACTGGAACCTTGGGTTGTGTGGTCTGTTTTGCTCCCCTGTTGTTCCTTCTGGTTTATCTGCACATGAATGTGGGGCTGCCTGCCACTGCCTTGCTGTATGTCCTCTCTGCCCTGGCTGCATGTCTCCACCCCTCCTACCAGTCTGAATGAATGTTTCTTCTTTAACTCCTTGGTTGTCGGACTTCCCTACAGTTCGATTTCCTGGCAGTTCTGGTTGTTTTTTGTTTTTTTAATTTATTGTCCTTCTTTTGGTTGTGCAAGGAAGCAAAGTGTATCTACCTATGCCTCCATCTTGGCTGGAAGCCTGGAGGCATATAGTCTTTCATAGTATTCTAGTATGTTCCTTTGTATTTCTGTGATGCCTTCAGTAATTTCTTATTCATTTCTGATTTTGTTTGAGTCTTTCTCTTTGTTCTATAGTGAGCCTAGCCAGAGTTTTGTCGATTTTATTAATCTTTTCAAAGAACCAGCTCTTTCTTGTATTAATTTTTGTATAGTCTTTTTGTTCTCTATTTTGTTCAATCTTGCTCTAATTTTTATTATTTACTTTCTCTGCTGATGTTGGGCTGCTTTTGTCCTTTTTCTAGTTCTTTAAGACGTGGTGTTAGGTTGTTTACTTGAGATTTTTCTTGTTTCTTTAGCTAGGCCTGTCATGATATAAACTTCCCTCTTAATGATGCTTTTGCTGCATCCTAGACATTCTCATATGTTGTATTTTCATTTTCATTTGTTTCTATGTATCTTTTGATCTCATCTTTAGTTCTTCTTTGACCCAGTCACTTTTTTATAGTATGTTGTTTAATCTCAACATATATGTGGCATTTTTTTACTTCCTTTTTGCAGCTGATTTCTAATTTCAACTGATGGTTGTCAGAGAATATGCTTGGTATGATTTCAATCTTCTTAAATTTGTTGAGGTTAGTTGTGTGTCTCGACATTAGGTCTATCCTTCAGATATTCCATGTGCACTGGAGAAGAATGTATAATCTGATATTCTGGGATGAAAAACTCTATAAATGTCAATTATGTCCACTTGCTCTAACGTGTCACTTAAGGTCAATATTTCTTTACTGATTTTCTGTTTGGATGATCTATCTAGAGTTGTCAGTGGAGTTTAAGGTCCCCAACTATGGTGGTGTTTTAGTCTGTTTCTCCCTTTAGTTGTTCGTAGTTGCTTTACATATTTTGGTGCTCCCTGATGGGTGCATATATATTGAAAAATGTTATGTCTTCTTGATGTAGATCCCCTTTATCTGTACAAAATGTCCATCTTTGTCTTTTGTTATCTTGACATCTGTTTTGTCAGATATAAGTATGGCTACACCCACCTTTCCGTGGATGCTATTTGCTTGGAAAATCATGTTCTCCCTTTCACTTTGAGTCTAACTTTGTGTTTGGAGATGTGTCTTCTGAAGGCAGCATATGGCTGGGTTTGTTTGTTTGTTTGTTTGTTTGTTTGATCTAGTCTGCTGCTCTGTGCCTTTTTATTAGTTAATCCAATCCATTTACATTTAGGGTAATTATTGATGTATGAGCATTTTCTATAACCATTGTATCTTGTTTCCTGGTAGCTCGGTGCCTCCACTGATTCTTTTCTTTTGTGTTTCTGTCTGGGGTGTGTGTGTGTGTGTGTGTGTGTGTGTGTGTGTGTGGTACTACATAGCTTTTTCCTGTGTTTCCACTTTTTTTTAAGCTATGTGTCTCAGTTTTGGAGTTCTTTGTGTGGTTAACATTAGGCTTATAACAAAGAAAGTTTCATATATACAGTAGTTCTTTTTCTTGAATGCATCTAATCTCCATCCTCCTTTGCAAATTCATACCTTTACCCTCTTCCCTTTTATGTTTTTGTTGCCACAAATTATCCCTTAGTATGCTGTTGAGTTTGTTGGTGATCTTGTAGTTTTGTGACCTTAGTTATTTGTTTCAGGTAGAATAACCCCTCTGAATATCCCTGAA
The DNA here is from genome assembly GCA_004026545.1 of Mormoops blainvillei. Classification (NCBI taxonomy): domain Eukaryota; kingdom Metazoa; phylum Chordata; class Mammalia; order Chiroptera; family Mormoopidae; genus Mormoops; species Mormoops blainvillei. The sequence continues at coordinate 41,832 of PVJD01002224.1, read as the reverse complement.
ATATCCCTGAAATAGAGGTCTTCTGATAATAAATTCCATCAGCTTCTGTATATATGGAGAAGTTTTTAGATCTCCTTCATATCTAAAGGATAACCTTGCTGGATATATTATTCTTGACCGGCAACTTCTCTCTTTCAGTGATTTGAATATTTAGTCCCACTCTTTACTAGCTTATAGAGTTTCTGCAGAGAATTCTGTTAATAACTTAATGGGCTTTCCTCCACAGAAATCTTTAGTAAAAAGCAAAAGATACAATCTGAAGAGAAACTAGAGTATTAATGGGCTTTCCTTTATAGGTTACTTTATTCTTTCCCCTGGTTGTTTTGAGAATTCTTATTTTTTGTCCTTAATTTTTGACAGTTTTAATACAATGTGCCTTGGAGAAGACCTTTTTGGATTGAGGTAAATAGGTGTTCTGTTTGCTTCCAGGATTTGAGGATCTAACTCTTTCCACAGGTTTGTGACGTTCTCATCAGCTATTTGTTTGAATAGGCGCTCTTGTCCCTTCTCCCCTCTTTTCTTCTGGTACATCTATTATTCTTTTTTAAAAGATTTTACTTATTTATTTATTTTTAGAGAGAGGAGAAGGGAAGGAGAAGAACATCAATGCAAGAGATACATTGATCAGATGCCTCTCGCACACCCCAACTGGGGACCTGGCCTGCAACTCAAGCATGGGTTTTGAATAGGTCTCAAACCAGTAACATTTTGATCCACAGGCCAGTGCTCAATCCACTGAGCCAAGCCAGCCAGGGAGTTTATTATGCTTATATTGCTCTTTTGATGGAGTCAGATAGTTCTCATAGAGCTCTTTCTTTCTCTCTTTTTTTTAATGCTCAAGTCTCTCTCTCTTCTTCCCTCCGCACCATTTCTAGATTTCTATCTTCAATAGCAATAATTCTTTCCTCCATCTGGTCATCTCTATTTTCTATGCTCTCTAGTTCATTCTTTATTTACCTCTTTTATTGAATTCTTCATCTCTAGAATTTCTATTTGGTCCTTTTTTTAAAGCTTCAATCTCATTGTTAAAGTACTCATTTTGTTCATTGATTTTGTTTCTGAGTTCATTGAACAGCCTACCTGTGCTTTCTTACATTTTGTTAAGTTTTTTCAGAACTGCAGTCTTGAATTCTCTGTCATTTAAATCACATATTTCCATGTCTTTGTTATTTTCTGGAGTTTTCATTTTCTTTCTGAGTTGCTTTGTCACCTTGGTTATTCATGGTATTTGATGGATTCCTTCTAGATCTAAGCATCTATGTATGAGTGGCATGTCTCTAATAGATTGATAAGAAATCATCTTTTGTTGTTTTCCAGTAGGTGGCGCTGAATCACAAGGTTTTGTTTGTTTGTTTGTTTTGTTTTGTTTTTTTAGCTTTGTTGCACTTCTCTGGCTTTCAGGTATGTGCAGGGTGGTGGAAAATGGCCTGTGTTCCCTGGGAAGTTGGGAGCCTCTCCTGTGATCAGGCCTTCCCTGTGACCCATCGCCTGGTCTCAGGGGGCACACCCTGCAATGTGCTGGGGGTGGGGTGAGCTGGGGGAACATGGCCACCTCCTTTGTTGCTTTGCCTTCCCAGCAATGGTAACCCCAGACCTCTGTGGAGTCCCCTGCACCTCCACCTGACTCAGATTAGTCAAAATGCACTCAAGAGTACACACATTTTCAATGTGCACTCAGGTCTGCACATTGAAACTTTAGACATTTCAATGTGCAGACCTCTCAGTCATGTTTGTGTGTTGAGCAGGGAATCCTTTGTTGAATTATAGCTGTTCATATTGTTGAAACTTCAAGGGGAGAGACCAAGGGGATCTCTCACACCTCCATTCCTCTGACATCACCCAGAGATATCATTTAGAATGGAAGGACAAATAGTTTCTCATGCCAAAAAAAAAAAAAAAAAAAAAAAGCTAAAGGAGTTCATCACCACCAAACCAGTATTACAAGAAATGTTAAAGGGTCTCTTTTAAGATGGAAGGGGGGTTTGGGAACAGGTAAAAAAGGTGAAGAGATTAAGAAGTACAAATTGGTAGTTATAGAATAGTTACAGGGATGTAAAATACAGCATAGGGAATAGAGTAAATAATATTGTAATAACTATGTATGGTGTCAGATGGGTACTAGATTTATCAGGGCAATCACTTAGTAATTTATATAATGTCTAATCACTGGGTTGTATACCTGCAAATAATATAATATTGTATGTCAACAGTAATTGAAAAATAAAAAATTATTTAAAGTAAAAAAATTAAGAAAGATGCCAATAAAGAAAAGACATTCTATGTTGATGGATTAGAAGGTATAATAATAAAATGGCATTAACTACATACCTCTCAATGATCACTTGACATGTAAATGGATTAAATGCTCTCCAACCAAAAGATATAAAATAGCTGAATAGATAAGAAAACAAGATACATATACATGCTATCTACAAAAGACCCACTTCAGATCAAAAGACATAACAGACTGAAAGATATAGAAAAAGATGTTTCACAAGGGTAGCAATACTTAGACAAAACAGACTTTAAAACAAAGGACATATAGATATGGTCAAGGAACCTATGAAAAGATGCTCAAGAAACCATCAGAGAAATGCAAATTAAAGCCACAATGAGGTATCACATCACACCTGTCAGGATGTTATTATCAACAAATCAACAAACAAGTTTGGCAAGGATGTTGAGAAAAGGGAACCCTCGTGCATTTTTGGTGAGACTGCAAACTGTTGCACCAACTACGGAAAGCAATATGGAGGTTCTTCAAAAAATTAAAAATAGAACTACCTTATGCCCCAGTAATTACACTTTGGGATATTTTTATCTGAAGAAATCCAAAAGACTGTAGCATTATATAAAAGAGTCAAGATATGGAAGCAACCTAAGTACCCATCAATGAACTATCGGAATAAGAAGTTGTGGTACATTCACACAATGGAATACTACTCATCCATAAAAAAGAAGGAAATTTTACCTTTTGTGACAGCATGGATGGACTTAGAGGGTATTATGCTAAGTGAAATAAGTCAGACAGACCATTTGAGTTCACTTGTATGCAGAATCTAAAAAAAGAAATGAATGAACAGAAACAGACTCATAGATACAGAGAATAAATTCATGATTGCCTGATGGGCAGAGAGTTGGGGGCCTGGGTGAAAAACATAAAGGGATTAAGAAGTACGAATTGGTAATTTCAAAATAGTCACAAGGATGTAAGATACAGCATAGGAAAAGTAGTTAATAATATTGTAACAAACATGTATGGTGCCAGGTGGGTACTAGACTTATCAGGAAGATCCCTTTGTGAGTTATATAAATGTCTAACCACTATGCTATACACCTGAAATTAATTTAAAATAATATTGAATGTCCCCTGTAATTGAAAAAGAAGGAAAAATGTTTTTATAAAAAGTGAGATTAAGATCCAATTCTATTCCCCTCATTTACTTAAATCCATCTCTCACTATATTTCTCTCAATCTTAGTTTTCTTTGTTCCTTTATAAAACATAACCAACATTTTTTGATTTTTTAATTAATACAAGTGTGCTATTTTTAAGTATTTTATTTATTTATTTATGTTTAAAGAGAGGGGAAGAGAGGGAGAAAGAGAGGGAGAGAAACACTGATGTTTGAGAGAAACATCAATTGTTTGCCTCTCACATACCCACAACTGGGGGCCTGGCCTACAACCTAGGCATGTGTTCTGACCTAGAATCGAATAGGTGACCTTTCGGTTTGCAGGTTGGCACTCAATCCACTGAGCCATACCAGCCCAGGCTACAAGTATGTTATTTTTAAATTTAAAAACAAAAACTGTATTTATTGAATTTACATGTTGTTGACCCTTGAACAACGTGAAGTTTAGGGGCATGGACCCTGATGCCATCGAAAATCCGTGTATAACATTTGACTCCCCCCAAAACTTAAATTGTTCCTTGTAATCATGGCAGATTGGTTTCTGGGTCTATGAATACAAAATTTGACAGATACTCAAGACCCTTACATAAAATGCTGTATACCAATGAACACAGTCATCCCACTGCATTCACAAACTCTCAAATGCTGACCAAGTACAGGTATTTATTGAGTAAAATCTGCATATAAGTAAACCCATGCAGTTCAAACCTATGTTAGTCAAGAACCAACTGAACTTGGTATTTACATATTTTATTGCAAAATGTTCTACAGTGGCTGAAAGGTAAGGCTATAAGGCTTATTATGTGTGCCATCTAAAACAGCAAGATTTTTTTCTTGTTTTGAATTACATTAGATAATGCTTTAAAGCATAGTTTCCAGCATCTTAACATGACCTATGATCTGTTCTCTTTAAAATGCTCTCCAACCTGGTGGCCTTGACCTTCTTTCTTAGCTCCTCCCAAATGTCAAGAGTTTCCCTTCAGAACCTACACAGTCTGAAGAGCTCCTCCCCAACACTCCTCCAGCTTTGTCTCCCTCTTCCTTTTCATCTCAACACAGACAATACCTCCTCAAAAACTTCCTTAAATCTGCAATATAAACTATGCACTTTCTGTCACTCTTTGCCTTTCTAGCCCTCCTTCCAATATAAAGTCATACAGTTATGAAATTACAGACTAGTATATTTATTACTATCTTCTGTTTGAGTAGGAATTCACTGAATATTGGTTGAATTAATGAACAGAAAATTAAAATGGTAAGCATCATGAATATTACTAGTGAAATAAAAATCACATTGACATATTCTCCACAGATGTGAAATTTAAGGCAGTTCATAATAAACTGTACGTTTAATTTATTTATGAAAAATGTCTTTGCCTCACAAGCACTTTATAGACCTAGGTGCTATTCCTATATATGTTAATTATTTGTGAGCAGCTAGTCAAATGATCATTTATGCTGTAGAGAAAAACATAATTTTATAAAAATTCCATAAATCAACATTCACATGAACTCAAAACCAGCCTTCTCTCTGAACTGAAGTTTTACTAATGTTAATACATTCATTCATGCATTTATCTATTCAATCATTCACTAAATTAGATGTTTATTGATTACCTTCTAAGCATTAAGCCCTGGTGATTGAAAGGTGAATTCTACATAGTCTGTGCTCTCTGAAAGTTTACAGTCAACTGAGATACATGCCAACCAGTTATTACAGTCAAGGAGTAGCACCCATGTAAGTAAATACAGTCAGCTGCTTTTTGTCTGGAGAGGTCAGGGAAGGCTTTTTGGAAATGATATACTTGAGACTTTACTATCCATATTTTAACTGTCTATAAAGAGGAGTATTAGCTGAAATGACTTAAAGAAATTACAAAAGATACCAACTCTCATTTACTTATAACTTCTTATGAAACTCACTTTTCACATTTGCAAAGATTTCATTTATTTGCCAACCCTCTTCAATGACAACTAAATTTCTCTCAATTACAATGTGGCAGAGGCTGACTAAATGTTCACCAAACCCACTTCCTCTCCCTGGAGACAGGGACAAACAATATCTCCTAGTTCTCACAATGGAATGTGCCTGACGCGATGGCCAAGACAGTTAAGTGTTGTGTGCCTTCCCCATACTTTCCCCCCCTTCCAGAGCAATCTTGTAGTCTGGAATTCAAAGATGACAGCAGAAGAAGATGAAAGGAGCTTGGATTCCCGAGCCACAGCCAGGAGAAGCTCCTCACCATGATATAGACTACAGTGTGAGGAATTAATTAAGCTGCTGAGATTTTGAGAACGTTTGTTACAGAAGTTAGCTTATCCTAATGAATAATTCCACTGTGAAGGTAGTATGTAGTCAATTAGAATTTTAAAGAACACGATGATGATAGTTATTTTTAGTTTCCCTCCCCTTTTTTACGGAGAAGGGAAGGAAGGGAGAGAGAGAAGAGAAACATCAATGTAAGAGAGAAACAGCAATTGGTTGTCTCTCACACCTTGACCTGGGACCAAACCTGCAGCTTTGGTATGTGCCTTGACAGGGAATAAAACTGGTGACCCTTTGCTTTGTGGGGCAATGCCCAAACAGCTGAGCCAATGGTCAGGGCAATCCCTTTTCTAATACCCACTCCACCCACTTCTTCTTTGTTAAAAGCACCTGATTTTGTTTTCAGAAAAAAATGCATTCAGCTCTAGAAGGATTTTGATTGGTTTAAGTTCATCATAAAAATTCTGCTCCCCACCTTTCTAGCCTTCCCTACAATGAAGGATGGCCAAGCAGCCTCCTTTTAGCTAAGGAGACCTAAGTGCAGTGTACTACAGGGGTTCCTGGGAAAGGTGATCCTTCACTCATAAAGGAGGACCCATATGGACTGCATCATCCCTTCTTTCCTCTTCTTTACTCAAACCTGCATGACTGGGGCTGCCTTCTGAACTAATTTAAAATATTCACCAATGCCAGAAATTTGTGGGCTGATATGCATGAAAAGAAGAGTGCATGCCCCATCTAAAAGCATTCAAAGATAGTTTTTTATTTAAACATTGACATGACAAAATAAAGACCTCAATAGGTACACAGCCACTCAGTAAAATTTGAAATGTTAATTTAACCCTAATTTTTAATTTTTTGTTATCATCTATTATTTATCTGTCATACTTTCTTAATGTGCTTCTTTAAACCAGCCAAAGGTACTGGCTAAGGGCTCAGGCTTTGAGGTCAGAATGCCTGGATTTAGATCAAGGCTCTGGCACCTACTCTGTGAATATAACTGATACTAAGCTTCTGCCTGTTTTTTCTTTTCCATTACCAAAATAAAGATAATAATAGCAGATACTAAGGATAATGATAAGGATTAAAGGACACAATCAATATAAAGTACTTAGTAGAGTGTTTGGCATAAAATGCTTAATGAATATGATCTATAGTATCAATATAATGAATATAAGGTTTATTTTTATTACTTCTGAATTTTAGCCATACAGCTTTAAATACTGAAATAATCCATTGTCTGTGAAAGGGTATTTGCTTCTTATGGGTGTAAGAGTGCTTTATGTTCAGGGCCTCCTGGTTAGTAAACCAAAGAGTAAGGTTGCCTGACAGCCTTTGGACTCCTTGGGTTTTAAACAGGGTTAAAATAACATCATGGCTAAATTGTTTTAAGTAAAGGATTAGAGTCAATGACTAAGAGTCAAGGGCGGGATAAGAGAGGACTCTAGAAGAGTGGGCTGTGTGCCCTCCCCTGTCCCTGTGAACTCTAGTGCTTGTGGACTCTGAAGCCTCACCCCAAACAAGATGATAAAGAGACAAGAGCAAGTAAAGCCACAGACAATAATCCCAACAGGCTCCCCTCCCACCACCCCATTCACTGCCCCCTGCTTCTCCAAAATGGATTATTCACCATTACAAGGACACAGCCCACATTTTTCTGCCTCCACATCTCTGTTCATGTGATTACTTTCCCTAAAGAATCCATCAGCCTGTCAAAACCCTATCATTTCTCAGTCTAGCATAAATACCTCCTCTTTCAAGATAGCATCTCTAGTTTACCCTCTCAAATAGTCTGCCTGACTTTTCTGAACCTTTGTTGAGCTTCATTCATTCAAAAAACATTTTTCAAGTACCTACTATGACCTTGGAATTATCCCATGTACTGAGGGAACACAGTCTTGACTCTTTGGGAATAGTTTAATGATTACAATAAATTGAATTTATTTGTACCTTCTCTCTTCCAAAACAGGATGTGCACTCACTTACAATAAGAGTATACACTATGTTATCTTAAAATAAAGTTCAGGGCTAGAAGGGAGAAGATCAGCACGAAATGAAGCTCCTGGGGAACCAGGGTAATAAAAAGGGGAACACAATGATCTTTTATCAGTACATTCTCTTATCAACAGAGAAAATGCATACCAGTTCCTCAGGGCAAATAAAACCTAAAGTATCACATACTTTCTTCTTCAGGGTGTTACAGAGGTTTCAAGTAATGTTTCCAACTCAAAACTACCAAAAGAGAGGCATGTAAAATATGCCATAGGATATAAACTAGTTCACTAAATTCCAAACTCCTTAAATTTAAGTAGTACATTTATTAAGAACAACATACAATAATTCTATATTGGAGGGAAACTCACCCTAAATTTCTTCTTCAGAATTAAACAAGCTGAAAGAGTATGCAAGGATTTAAATGAATGTCATTCACAGTATAACAAAACATATCTCATAGAGATGAGATGTAATGTTTGAGTCAAAAAATAAAAGTATACTCATTTTTACATCTCCCTGTAGTGGATATTACATTGTTCCCTCCCTCTGAAACTGAGTCTGATTATGAGTTCCGCTGAAAGAAAGCAGCTTGTCTTCACTGGTCATAAGATGGAGCCCCCGGAGCAACCTGGGCCTAAAGCAACAAAGTTGTGGACACTGCCATCCACAGTTCTAATTTCTTTTGAGAGCTTTGCTTAGTCCCACTCTTTCAACTACACACTTTCATCTTAATGTCTCTCATCATGTAAACCTTAAATGTAATATCAAATTTGTCAACTCTTTCCCCAAAACACCAATTTCTATTTTCCCTATTTCTGTTAATGATGCCATTTTTCTCTGGGGCATTTGGGCTTGAAAGTAAAGAGTCATCGCCCTGACTGGTGTGGTTTAGTGGGATGGACGTCATCCCGCAAACCAAAAGGTCACCAGTTCCATTCCCAGTCAGGGGGCATGCCTGGGCTGTGGGCCAGGTCCTCAGCTGGGGGTCTGCAGAGGCAACCAATCGATGTCTCTCACACATGCTTCTCTCCCTCTTTCTCCCTCCCTTCCCCTCTCTCTAAAAATAAATAAATAAAATCTTTTTAAAAATGTAAAAAGAAAATAAGGAGTCAACAGTCTTTCATTCCTTTCCCTTGACTCCAAAATTAAGTCAGGAATCACATATATCTTTTCATTTTATTTTTTGAGTCTCTTTCTCTTTTATTGCCAATATTCATATTCAGGTCAATTTTACCTTGAGCTCATATTTATATAATAGCTTAGATTCGGCTTTCTAAAATGCAACATTGTCATATTCCTGTTCAGAAACTTTCAGTGGGCCCTGTTACTCACCAAATGTAGGCTGTACTTCAGAGCCTGAAATTCACCTACTCTGTAACATGGTCTCAACCCAACTGCTTTATTCTCTATTGACTTTTTAAGTCTACCAATTTATACTGTTCTACTACTACCCCTATATTCACATTCACTGTTCCTCTGTGCCAAACTGTTCTCCTCATCTCTTTCCTATAAATCCAAATTCAGTTCTTCAAGGATTAGGTACAGTCTCACCTCCAAAGCAAAGTTTCCTTAGACTTCTCCACTCTTTGTTTAGTACTACTGTCATCAACCTAGCTCATTCAACAACTATTTGCACATAGCTTTACAATATCATTCATTTTGTCTTACAGAATTTTTCACATTTACATTAATGGCACATATGTGAGCTTTATCTTATCTTCCCAACTAAAATGTAAGTTCCTTATACTTCTTCCTTGCTCAACAGTGCTCAGCACCTGGTAGACACTTAAATACATCATAGATTTTGAGAAGGGGAGCCCGAGAGGTCATCTGTTGCCAACTCCTACCCAGGATGGGGATCCCTTTGATATTCCGCAGAGCTAATTGTCCAAGCCTTTATCAAACACTTGACTGACTCTTCACAGCTACATCATAAGACAGAGTGATCCACTGCTGAAGAACCCTAGTCAACAGAAAGGTTTTCATCCACCTCAAAAATACAGCAAAGTGAGTGAAATGCAAAGTACCAAACAATATGTTCAGTATGTTTCCCCGTATGCATGTACAGGCTCAGAATATCTCAGAAAGGGTATCCAAGAAGCTAGGGTTATCTCTGGATGGGGAGTTTGGGTGACTGGGAGACAGGGGTGGAAGAAGACGTAATTTTCACTATTAGACTCTTTGGTTTATTTAATAATTAAACAAGTAAAATATGCTTTAAGTTCTTTCTTGTTACACACTTAAATCTTCCTCCGTGAAACTTTTATCCCAATCCTATTTCTGATCTCTGGAGCTGCCCAGCGTTAACTAATTATGTTGATTGATAGATTGACATTTTAATGAACTGTTGTTAAGAATCATGTAAATATGCACATTCAACTGAAGTTTATTATATCCCTTAAAAGTAACATAGTTTTAATCATTCTCTTAAATGATTAAAACTGGCTCTAACATGCTTTAATATGCTTAAACAATACTTATTTTTATTTACACTTTCCAAATCAGTTGTCTTCTTTTAAAATTTTTGCATAGGCCTTCTATGGTATTTTCAACCATATTATCACAAGACACTTGTTGTCTAAGGCATTTTGATGTTATCTTGTATATTACATGAGCAGTTTTGTGATGATCTTGATGCCTACAGTGCCTTCTTATTACCTAAAGACCTAAGACATTTTTAGTAGCTTTAGCGATATATTAACACTTTTCAGGATTATGCATAATCTCCAAATCTCAAAACACTCTTGAGAAGGAAGGCCATTTTTAACTACTTTGAAAAATTTTACACAATGGATAAATATATTATCTTGCCTTTATGAATACACATATATCTTGGGAATCAAATAACCTATGCTCTAGTCCTGACTCTTTAAATGTCTCTGGGCCCTCCATCTCTTCTCCATCACTAACACAGGCATAGGTATTTGACTTGTTTTGAGAGTCCTTCCCTATCTAGCTTTCTGTCTATGACATCTTCACGCCAGCAGGTGCTCAGGTATTACGGCACATATAGTTAGGATTTATAACTAATGAAAGCATCCCTCTTCCTGGGGGTATGAAAGGATTCCTTAATGCTGGGATCATCACTGGTTCAGGCATTTGCCTTGTCATTTATCAACAACAAACTACTTGGACAGAGATCCTTCACAAGCCTGTTTGTGTTTTATGTGTGACCAATTGCCCCATTTGAACTATAAGATATTGACATCATGAAACTTGCCATCCTTCAACTCTCTTGAGTTTGTAGAGGTATAGTGGAGACTTCAAGCAATGATGACTACTACCACCAGCTACAGTGTGTATTGCAATTGGTAATTGGCTCTAAAAGTCCCATTAATAAAATCCAGCCCAATTAAATAAGAACTCCTTGCGTGTCTACTAGATACAAGGCAATGTGCCAGGAACTGCAGAACACTTTGCTCTTTTCTACCCCATACGAAGTAAAGTATAAAATGCCTCCTATGAGTGAAAGGGCTGCTTGAGATTACACTGTGCTCATCAAGCACCTGCCTGTCTTTATCAATTCTATCGTGATGACCAGATTGCAAGCTTGCTTCTGGAAATTTTTCCTGTAATTCATACCCTGTAGTTCCAGTTCTCAGTAACATCAGAAGCAACTGAATCCTGAGGCAAACCACACCCCTACTCAACCAAGTCCAGGCTGGTGATGTAATCCTCTTATAATGCATTTTCCTATCTGTACTTGGGATACCTGAAAACCTCACTTTGCCCATCTATTGTGTCTCAGTTTCTCAGTATGTATAGAGAGTCATGATTTCCACAACCAATATTTCACCTGTCAGGTATTCCTGGGGTTGAGGGGTTGGTGTGAAGGAGAATTGGAGAGAGGTCATGTTCACTTTTTCAGACACAGTAGTGTATTCTGGTCTCCTGGCCACAAAAAAATAATAAAGGCTTATCTTAAATCTCCTTTGTCATTTCTACTACTGCTGGAGGGCAGAAGGCAATAGTGGGGAAAAAATCCCTGCAAATACCTTCCCTTATCACCTTTTATCATTGGAAGAGGGCATAATGTAATCAAGCATGTGCTTCTTGCAATTATTTCTTGTATCGGCAGGTATTTACTGAGCTCCTACATCTATGCTGGGATCAGAAGAATCCAAAAGCAGTGAAGACATTGTTCCTACTCTCTGGAGCCTCATGATTGAATGGGGAGGTGGGGTTTACTCCAAATCCAATTGAGAACAGCTAAGTGACAAATCACCTGATACTAACAATAAGACAAGAAATCAACTACACAGCCTTAGAACTATAGGAAACCTGGGGGCAGGGGATCAAACCCAACCTCTCCCTATAAGCAAAAATCTTTCAACATCCTTGTCAGGGTCATTAAGCTTCTGATACAATGTGAAACTCATATTTCACAAAGCAGTCCATTTAATTTTTCAAAGTCTCTTATCCTCGAATGAAGCAAAACTCTCACCTATCTGTTATTCTATAAATCAATGATTTCAAAACTAGTTCCCCTTCTCCTCTACCTCCTAGCAGCACAAGGCACACCACAGAAAGCCTGCAACTCTACAAAGCAAAATTTGAACATTACTGCTTTAAGGATATATTAACAGTTTTAAGAACTTTAAGGTAGAGTAAATCTGATCGCAACTGCACATCTCAGCCCTTTGAGGATAGCTTTCTTGTTCCTAAATCTTGGATTAAACTTGCCCCTTTCCAATTGTCTATTCTGTTATAGTAAGTAATATTATAATAACTCGGTATGGTGTCAGATGGGTACTAGACTTACTAGGGTGATCACTTTGTAAGTTATGTAAATGTCTAATCACTAAGTTGTACACCTGAAACTAATACAATATTGTATGTCAGCTATAATTGAAAATTTTTTAAAATTATTTTTAAAAAAGAAATAAACTTGAAGCTGAGAAAAAAATTGTTACTCCCTTTCTGTCATTTTTCTCCAAATTTCCCTCATCCTAATTACTCTCCTCCTATAAAATGCAAAAACCATATCTGAACACAATTCTTTAGATACTGTGATCAGCTACAGACACTGTGTGTCTCATACTCTCTGGGCAGCACAAAGGGTTAAAGAAAGCTTAGTGAGTGAAGAAGGACCTGACCTGGACCTTGAGAAATGTAATATTTAGATAGATGGAAAGAAGAGAAGATAAAATTCCAAGCTGGGAAGCCAGCATGAGCAAAGATACAGAAATTAAAATGAGGGCCACATGACATACTTTGAAGACTTCCCTTCTAGACCCTTACTGGTTCTTTTTCATTCAGCCAGCTGCCCACTCTCTTATATTTCTCAGAAGAAAATTAAGCCAGATCTTATCTCCATGAATGTAGATGCCTATTGTCTTGATACCAAATGAAGAACATGATCTGATCAGTGCTAAAATTAGATCATTTCAATATTATAGTTATTATCACATACGGAAAGAGTACTTGGTAGAGATGTTTGATAGAACTGTGAAAAAATAAAACTCTGTCATCTTAAAATGAGTCAACACCTTGATGAGAAGATTCATAAAGGTTATAACACTACTGAGGAGCATTCCTGAGAAATCTCAAATCTAAAGCATACCCAAAGAACACCTTGCCTCTAAAAAATTATTTTTGGTTTGTCATTAATCAAATCACCAAAATACGTGCCTCTATGGTCTCCTGGTTGTAAAAACAGCAGCATTTTCAGATATATGAGTGCTAGCTAATCCACTAGGGTAAAATAGCCTGTGAAAACAAATATAAAAAGACCAATTTGGGGGGATACATATGTTCATTTAAGTCCATGTTCTCATGTTATTTAATTTTCCCATTTAGAGAAAAGAATCCAAGCACATCAGTTTTTCATATAAATTTGGTTTATTAATCAAGAAAGATCTTAAAGACAGGATATTTCATTATCTATCCTTTTCTCATAAAATGTATTTGTTAGTGATTGCATGAATACTTACTGCTTTACCTCACAGAAAAATGGGATTTCCACAGACACACACAGCACTCTAAAACCTAGTGAAATTAATCTTGTTCTAAATTTTAATATGTGTTATGAATCCATAGAATTTTAGGGTATTGAGGAAAAAAACTGATCTTACTAGCATTCAGGGTAATTGAATTCAAGAATTTTATTTCTATTATTTTCTCTTTTCCTTCATCTCAAAAGGAGATAATCTGAATGCTCTAATCTGAAAAACAACAAGTGTAGCAAATACTTGACAATGAAGATGGAAAGCTTCTAAAAATCTGTTACCTTAGTAACAGCAAGAATGTGGAAGAATAAGAATACACTGTCAGGACATCATTTCAGATTCCACAGATTTGAGGCTTAAATACAGTCAGCTTTCATTAGCTTTTTGTTTTTCCCAGCAGGTCCTTGGACTTTGAAACAAAACCTGAATGACAGCTATGAGCAATTCCAGCCTGGCTCCTGATTAGCTATGCCAAACAAAACAACTCTCTGCAGTGTAAACTTTCCAGGCATCTGCAACCAAGCCTCTGTAGAGACTATAATTCCTCAGTGAGATTTGAAGGAGAGTCAGAGGTTGGGGTGTAAAGGATGGACAGGAGGGGGGAGGGGGAGAAAAGAATCAGAACTTCCCTTCTACCTCAAGCTAGTTCCCTGAACTAGTCTCTGATGAAGGCAGGGAGGAAAGTAAAGTAGAACTTGTCTTAGTGGCAGTGTCATCATTGTAGTTTTTACCTCTGTCTAGTCTACAATGTAACTAACCAGTTCTCTAAATCTGAATATTTGATTCCAATACACACCCATAATATCCTCATATTCCAAACCACCCATGTATTTAAACCAAATAAGTAATTCCAAGGCCCTACTACCATCAAATAGAGCAAGCAGTCGATTAAAGAGAAAGGGAGCAACATATGTGAATAGACTGTGCCCCATGTAAAGGCAAACTAAGATTTTGTGGCAATTGTCGTCATTCACTTTCACTGCATACATACCTAAAATTAATTACAACAAGTGACAGTGCACTGTGCAGTGTGGTCCCATTTACTACATACTTAGATCCTGGTGGAACTATTAAGAAGCTTTTTTTTATGATCAGTGCCCTCAATTCTACCTAAAGAACATTCTTTTATCTACAAAAAAGAATTACAATGGTAGATCTCAAAGCAGTCCATTGTGATCAGATGCTGGCTTTCAAAGCTAATAAGTGGTTTCAGAAAAAGTTGTCTGGAGAAAATTCTGTACTGGAGTACAAGATGGCAATTCAGCTGTAAAGAGATGGGTTAAACTAAAAGGTTGACTTAAACAGCCAATAATCCTCCTAAAACCTCAGCAGTAAAAATAATCATTTTTATATTTCTTGGTCACCCAATAAGATGGCAGCATTAAAACTTCCTCTTTTCTTCTGGAAAAGAAACATTTAACCACACTCTGATATCTACTGCTTCTGAGATAACCTACTAAAACTGATGGTTGACATTCTTAGAATGGTGGGCAACAAAGGTCCCTGCTTCTGGTCAATAACCATTTTTTTTTAATAGTTGCATGTTGAACATGTAGCATCTAAAGCAGGAAAATAGTTCTAACATCCTAAGATGTAATTTTCAGATATGTGGCAACAAATATCACAGAAATCTTAACATTTACATAACCACATCATAAAAGCCTAACTTACATTTAGGATAACATTAAATTTAAGTCATCAAAGGTTTGAGTGGAAAATTCAAGTTCGGACGTAGAGGAGTCTATAAAAAAATTCATCAAAAATCACAATCAGGGAGATATTAATTTTGGAAACTAAGGACAAGGAAAATTTCAATGTTTGAGATAGGTAATATCAAACCAGAAAGCTACATTCCCCATTATTTGACTTGTCTGCAATCCCACCACACTATTAAACTACAGAAAAGAACCTTAAGAATATTTTTAATTTTAGATGAAGATAAGGATAGTTAGTGATGTTAGGATAGCAGAAAAACCCTCATTATGAGTCCATGCTTGAAATCCCAAACCAAACCTGCTGGTTCAGCACAAAGTCATCAACAGAGTTCTTATCTATAAAAGGAACAATCCATTGTCTGGCTGAAACAAAGGGCAGTGCAAAGGAAATCAGCCGAATCTGGGCCAGATGGTCACTGATTCAAGTTTCATTCTCCCCAACCCCCACCCTCCCTGGCACTACAAAGATGGATCCAGACAGCATTTTTGGTTACTAGGTGATAACCCTGAGTGTAAGGTATAAACCTTTTACAGTTACTTATACCAGCCCACACGTCAACACCATCTAATTTACTAAAACAGAATGTCCTCATAAAAAGTTAAATGAGAAAGTTGCTATGTAGCAGTTATTAAAAGGAAAATACCTCTAGAAACCCAATGTCTGTTTCTTAGGCATAACATGCAGTTTTACCAGGTGAAATGATTTAAAATATTCATATTTGTTCTCATCTATTGTTTCTCCTCACACCATGACGAAATGGAAATGAACCCAGAGTAAACTGATTTATTACACTCATTTTCTGCATGGTAACTACTGGGCCATCACCTTGCGGAGTCCTGTGATTTTTACCCTAGGAACACTTTTTATCAATGATAAGGCTACCAACAAAAGAAATCACTGATTTTTATTTTAAACAAATGTATCTGACCCCATATTACAGAATCTACTGGGTACTTTAAGATTCAGTTTTAAATTCTGAACAGCAACCATAAATTAAAACAAAACGTACATAATTACATCTTAAAATTTGTAAGCACGCAATAAAAACATACATAATAAAGAATATCATAAATAAAAATGTAGGACCTCTCAATAAATTTGTTCAGAAAACATTCCTTTACTTATCCTAACTGTATAAAAGAAAGATATTTAGATTAAACAAAGGTCTTTTCTTTGAAAAGAACCCTTCATTCCATAGCAGTTGCTTGGGAAATATTTACATTTATGTTACCAGAGTAAATTTTATCAAACAACAAACAGCAATTCCTTTAGTAAATTTTATAATCCTTTTAATAATTACATTGGAAATGTCAATGCAGAAGTACATTTTATTGGTATGCTACAGTGCCACTTTTCCTAAATTTACATATAGAAAGGTTAGGGTAGATCAAAGAGATTTTTGTCTATTTGTTTGTTTATTTTACAAGAGATAATCACAGGCTGGTAATTCAACGGCTAAAGACAAAAATGACTTCAAAATATGCAATCAACAGCAACTCACACAAATGGCCTGTTTTATTGTAGGGAAGTTGAAAAAGCTGCTAAAGTCAACACAAGGTAACCTCCGTTAAGAGAACATTCATGGTAGCTTACACAATGCCAACAAGTGGGTATAAAATGAAGGCAAATTACAGAGCTTTTTTCTTCGGTATATTTTATTGAGTATGCTATTACAGTTGTCCCATTTTCCGCCCTATATCCCCTCCGCCCTGCACCCCATTTCATCATCCCCACACAAATTACAGAGCTTTGAATCTTGACCTTCTGTCTGAACCAGAATAGTGATAAGTGAAAACTTTTTCACAAGCTTGTCCTCAGAAATTGTTTCTGTAAGTTGATTTATATTTACAGTATCAGACTAAATTTTAAACACTTTTAAAATATAATCTAAATATATACACAGTATATAGATATGCACATTGTGGGTGACATACATACGTCAGTGTGCTTCTGTTAACTTCAATATTTTTTTAATGTCTTAGATTTAGTTATTTGAAATGTATTTCTACTACTGATTTCTTTTGCATAGTACTGCGATACTCAGCATCATACTGGAAATTGGTGAACTGTTGTTATAACACATGTTTTCCTTTAATATAATTATATCTCAGAAAAACTGCTAATGTGAAAAAATTAACAACCCATTAAGAGCATTTAAAATAAGGTAGTTGAATACTGGTTGTTTAACATATTTTTTTTCTTTAGTGTAAAACAGAGTTTTATTTCAATGTTCATGAAAAAGAAGAAAATGACTATTCAAATTAAAATTATCTACCTTCTGAGCTCATCTTTAGAGTCGCTAGAAGAAATTTACATTTGAATGAAACACACACAAAGAGAGCTGGACTATCATAATCATCCCACACACATTAGTGTTTTTAGAGATTTAAATCTCTAATTCTTAAGAGAGAGAAAATTGTTACTACACAATTATTTTTAATCACTCAGTTTTATTTACACATCATTGCAATAGGATTTATATGCTAATGATTTAACTTAATATAAGAGTTAAAGGAAACACATCTCTAAATAGTTAGGTCAAAACAGAATTTTACTAATGAAAATCAACTCAGAACAGACTTCTCATGCACATAATTTAAAAAACAGCTTTTAAATAAGATAAAAACAAAAACTATACAACAATAATAAATTACCTAAATGTAATGAGTTAGAATTCAGCAGACTAAATTATGATCTTGTTCTTTATTAAGCCTTAGTAAAATGGAGTAACAGGCTTTAAAGCTAAAATACTATTCTATAAGTACTGAGTTCTAGTTATCCTTTCAGCCTTTTCTCTTTATATTTTTCTTTCCTTAACATATATCTTCCTTTCTCTGGTGGTCCACAAATAAGGGAGAAAATGAAATTCAATTCAATTAAAGAAAAAAATTGCAAAACACAACATATTTATGATAAATATGGTACTGATTAATCTTATTTTTTATTACTGTACATAATGAGAAACATATATCAAGGGCAAAATCAGAGAGTGTGCATAGCCTTCACTGATGAAAAACTGGTGAAAATCCAAATGTCTGAAGAGTGAATTTCATTTATAAGAAAATGCTTTATGATATATGCTTCGAATGTATATTATTTCTGTATACATTAGTAAGATAAAAATGTAGAAACTAAGTAAACTCATATGACTATAAATGTATTTTAAACACACTGAAGGTCAATATAAGCTTTCATTCACTTTCTGTATAAATGGTATTTTCTCGTACCTTAAATTTACCACATAAATAATGTCTCAAAAGGAGATTATTTACTACAATTAGTCTCTGCTCTAAGATGCAAAAAAGGGGGAATCTGAGTTGAATTTTCATGAAATTAATATGCCCCTCTCAAAATATACTGCCACAAATTTTTGTTTTATTTATAGATACCCCAATGTACATGAAGTGTTACCAACAAACTTAAGGCTCATACCATGATTTCCTTAACATCACCAGCACTGTTTCAAACTTTACATTCAATGTCTCATGAACAAAGTTAAAAGTATCCTCTAGCTTAAAAAATGAAATGGACATTCAATCACCATTAGATATTAGTTCAACTGAATTATTTTATAATTTTGGTATTTGGTAACGGGACAAATGATATCCTTACATATTATGTTATATGAATCTTTTATTTTATTAGTAATGATTTGAGGAACATGGTTTAAATAAAATTAGATCTAAATCTACAAAACCACAAGCCATGTGTTTTAACTACACTGTAGGCTTCCCCATGATCAGGGACAGTTCTTTATTTTCCTTTCTCTTTCTCCACAGCACAATTCTAATTATAGGTACTTGATAAAGACTTATTAAGTTGACTTTTATTGTTAATTTTCTGCCCAGTGGAAAATTCTATTATCCCCACTGAGTATAAACTTCTTGCTCAACTATGAGAAGAAAAACTATATGAAAATAATTTTTAAGGAAGTGACAATGTATTTGATATAGTAATTACTTTTTATCCAAAAGAAAACTAAGAAGCACTTTGATATTATAATTGTTATTGCTAATTACTACTTCAAAGCCCTAAGAAAATCAGTACAGGTTAAACACAAACTTTACTCTAAGATAGAATTATGGTATCTGTTTGCAATATGTGAACTTTAGCTTCCCAAGGGTAAACACCATACAGATGTCTGGTAATGTCTCATGTAACAGTATCTAAAAGTGAGCCCACACTGTTTTGATTTTGGAAGTCTTATCAATTTAAAATCTAATGAACAAAATGAATTGTAACATTTATACAGTACGAGAAATTTGTTACATTTTTCAAAACACTTTTTCCAGGCTATCAATTCCATGATTCTATCTCACTATGCAGTATATCCTAGAAATATATGGAATTCAATTATTTTTTATTAACTAAGATATATTTATTGGTAAATTTAAAGTCCATATGCCTAAATTATGCAAGTAAATTTGTAAGTAAGTAAATCTGATGATAACCTGAACAGACATGAAGGATTACAAAAACACTGTTTTGTAAAGCTCAAAAAGAAGAAAATAAAATGCATCTCCCTTCATCTCTGCCACAGAATTGTTTGGGGTTTATTTTTCCCTATTAGCATCCTTTATTCAAAAGATAATGCTACTGACCTAGCTTCCAAAGGACCTGGGCCTCATCTTGGTATCTGCGGTAGAGGTGATAAGCTTATGTTATTCCATCTATCCTCCCTTCTCCCAGCTCCCTTGCAGTCAGTGGCTTAGGCCTGAGAGAAGTTTGGCCTAGGTTAAAGATGAATTCCAGAGGCATGGAAGGAAGCTAACAGGTCTCTACAGGTAAAGAGGTTATTCATTCATTCATTGAAAAACACTTATTTAAGGGCAACTCCGTACTTGTCCTAGGTGGGGAGATAGAGCAGTGAACAAAGAAGACAAAGCGCCTATCTATACCACCTTCAGCAAGAGCAGCAACTTTTGCCACAAAGTTATCTTGCTGGATAATATACAGGTAAAGAATAGCATACACTTCCTGACATTCAGATCTTGCAATCCAGTTGACTTACAAGTACCCAAGAGTATGACACAAAGGAAAGAACAAGAACTTTGCAATCAGCCTGCCTGTAGGTTTGAATTCTGACTTCTCTGCTTACTACCCGTGGGCTCTTATAAAATTTACTTAAAACTTTCTGAGGCTTAGTTTTCTTAGTTATAAAAATGAGAATCATAGCCCTTGCTGAGTGGTTTAGCTGGCTGGAGCATCATCTAGTACACCAAAAAGGTTATGAGTTCCATCCTGGTCAGGGCACATACCTAGGTTGTAGGTTCAATCCCCAAAAGGGGTAAATTGGGGTGGCAACCAATCAATGCTTCTCTTTCACATCTCTCTCTCTCCCTCCCCTCCCCACCCTTTTCTCTCTCTCTGAAATCAATAAATATACCCTTGGGTGAGGATTTAAAAAAATGAGGATCACAATGCCTACTTTACAAGGCTGTTGTGAGCATTAGAAATGATGTATGTACAATGCCTAAAATAGTGTATATTAATTTTTATCAAGTCATTAGATTAAATTATTAATTCCTGCTATAATTAAAGTATTAAATAGCAGGAAAGGGCTAGGCAGAGAAGCATATATGAGTCATAAAGACCTTTATAGTTGTTTTATGCATACACACATTTTCTGACATATATGCACACTCTCTCTGAAATTCCAGATATGCAACTATGCTATGTATTACTACATAGTTCCATCACAGTTTCTGCTCCGGAGGCAAAAGTTGAGATAAGGCATACCACTGACTCAGGAGTCTTTATGATGGCAAAAAAACCTCAAGCATTTAGAATATCTGAAATACCATAACCCAGACACTACACTTCCAGCCTCCAACAGAGCTTCAAGTAGACTGTGTAGATGGCCCATTTAATACCTACCAATAGCAAACAATTCCTTATGCATCTTTTGACCAAGAATACTATGAAAATATCACACCTAGTATTACATTGTTCCATTTAAATAAACAAGGGGATGAAAGGTGATTTTTTACACTGTCCGACTTTCTTAGAAAAGGAAGAGTTTGGTAATATTAGTTGGGAGGCCAAAATTTAGTACTAATTGTTACTCTCTGGTGAAGTCTGAAGGTTGTTACTTAGCAAGTCTGATGAGGAAAAAGGACAAACATTTCCTGAGGGTCTCTTTTGTGCTCAGCATGTGCTCGGTACATTGATCCATTATTTTAGAAATGTGACTGTTCTGGAATCAAATTATGAATCAACTGTCTTAGAATAAAAATACATATCAAGAGCCTCAGAGAAAAATAGTTACTTGTTCAACAGAGATTTTATTTCTTAAATAATAGGTTGATTTTGTATTATAAGGTAATAAGCCTATCAGAGAATGTAGTTGTTTGTTTTCACATCAACCCATGGAATTATACAATATGTGAAATTATGCAAAAGAGAATATAAGAGAAACATTCCTTATATTAGTCCTAAATGAGATGCTGATGCTCACACTACCACTATTACAAATATTAATATTATTGGTAATATATTACTAATATTACTGTTATTGGTAATAGTAGCATTATTAGTCTACTTTGATCCTTCACTGTGTTCCAATGGTGAAGATATAGCTCTAGTCATTCTATGAGATGCCAAGACTTTAATCTCCTGCTCTAACAATTCTCAGGTGATTATTAAATCATCAAAGTAGATAAAACGGCTACCTGGAAATAAACCCTTATTCATGTGGGGTGTTCAGTTGTAACAGGAAGTTTCTCTATCAGCTAAGGCTCCAAAGGTTTGATTAGTTTATGTTCCACGAGAGAGTCAAGAGATCAGAGCACTTTTAAAATAGTCATTTAACCTAATTCCAAAACCAGATAAAAAGACTACAAAGAAAATAAATTATAGACTGATATCCCTGATGAACATAGATGCTAAAATCCTAAAGAAAATATTAGCAAACATGATCCATAAATACACTGAAAAGGTCATATACCATTACCAAGTGGGATTTATTCCAGAGACACAAAGTTGGTACAATGTCCAGAAATCAATAAACATGACACACCACATAAACAAAATGAAGAATAAAAACCACACAATCATATCAATAGATACAGAAAAAAAATTTGATAAAACCCAGCACCTATTTATAATGAAAACTCACAACAAAGTGGGAATAGAGGCCATATATGACAAACCCACAGCCAATATCATATTCAATTGTCAAAACTAAACGCATCTGCCTTAGTATCAGAAACAAGACAGGGATGTCCGCTTTTACCATTCTTATTCTATAGTACTGGAAGTCCTAGTCACAGCAGTCAGACAAGAGGAAATAAAAGGCATTCAAGTTGAAAAGAAAGAAGTAAAACTGTCATTATTTGAAGATGGCATGATACTGTACATAGAGAACCGAAAGGTTCCACCAAAAAAGTTCTAGAACTGATAAATTCAGTGAAGTAGCAGGATACAAAATAAATATCCAGAAATCAGTTGCATTTTTATGCACCAATAACAAACTATCAGAAAGAGATACTAAGAAAACAATCCTATTTACAATTGCAACAAAAATAACAAAATACCTAAGAATAGATTTAGCCAAGGGTATAAAAGATCTGTACTTGGAAATTATAGGACACTGAAGAAAGAAATTGAAGCAAAGGGAAATAAGTGAAAACATATAGTTTGTTCATGGATAGGAAAAATTTACATCATTAAAATGTCCATAATACACAAAGAAATCTACAGATTCAATGCAATTCCTATCAAGATACCAATGGTATATTTCACAGAGCTAGAACAAATATTCCAAAAATGTACATGGAAACACAAAAGACCCTGAATAACCACAGCAATTTTGAGAAAAAGAACAAGTTGGAGGAATCACGCTACCTGATATCAAACTATCCTACATGTCCACAGCAATCAAAATAGCATATTACTGGCATAAAAATGAACACATAGATCAATGGAACAGAATAAAGAGCCCGGAAATAAACCCATGCCTTTATAGTCAATTAATGTTTGACAAAAAAAGGCAAGAACATACAATGGGGTAAAGATAGTCTATTTAATAAATGGTGTCGGGAAAATTGGACAGAAATGTGCAAAAAATGAAACTAGACCACCTTCTTACATCATATACAAGAAAAAATTCAAAATGGATTAAAGACTTAAATGTTAGACTCAAAACCATAAAAATCCTAGAAGAAAACAAAGGCTGTAAAATCTCAAACATTTCTTGAGCGATATTTTTTCTGATCTATCTCCTGAGGCAAGGAAAACAAAAGAAAAAAAATAAGCAAATGGGACTACATCAAACTAAAAAGGTTTTTCACAGCAAAAGAAACCATCAACAAAATGAAAACACAACTCACTGAATGGGAGAATGCATTTACAATTAAAAAATGGGGAAAGGACATGAACACACAATTGCCCTCCTCCAAAGAGGACATACAGATGGTCAATAGACACATGAAAAAATGCTCAACTCACTAATCATCAGAGAAATGCAAATTAAAACTACAGTGAGATATTACCTCACACCTTTCAGAATGGTTATCATCAATAAATTAACAAACAACAAGTGCTGGCAAGAATGTGGAGAGAAGGGATCCTTCATGCACTGTTGGTGGAAATGCAGACTGGTGCAGCTGCGGTGGAAAGCAGTATGGAATTACCTAAAAAAATTAAAAATCGAAATGCCTTAAGATCCAACGATTCCACTTCTGGGACTATATCTGAAGAAACCCGAAACACTAATTTGAAAGAATATATGCATCCTATGTTCATTGCAGTATTATTTACAATAGCCAAGATTTGGAAGCAACCCAAGTGTCCATCGGTAGATGAGTGGATAAAAAAGCTGTGGTTGATTTACACAACAGAATACTACTCCGCTACAAAAAAGAAGGAAATTTTACACTTTGCAAAAGCATGGGTAGACATGGAGAGCATTTTGCTAAGTGAAATAAGCCAATCAGAGAAAGACAAGCACCATATGATTTCACTAATATGTGGAATCTAGTGAACAAAATAAACAAACAAAACAGAAACAAACTCATGGAGAACAGACTGACAGCTGACAGAGGGAAAGTGGGGTTGTGGGGCTGGATAAAAAAGGTGAAGGGATTAAACAAACAAACAAAAAAACCCTCATAGATACCAACAATAGTATATTACTCACCAGAGGGAAAGGAAGGTGAGGGGAGGTACAACAGGCTGGAGGATGGATAAATGGTGATAGAAAGAGACATGACTTTGGGTGGTGAACACACAATGCAATATATATACGGACAACGTTATAGAATTATACACAGGAAACCTACATAATTTTATTAACCACTGTCACCCCAATAAATTCAATAAAATACTGAAATAAATAAAATAGCCTATTTTTTTAAATGCTGCAAGCCTAAACCTTATATGGAACATCTTCATGTAATATTTATTAGTCTAACCGGAATGTTCAGGTTTATTTGTGGAAATAATATTGTGGAAATACTCTTACCATCATCCATCTTCCATTTCCAATTCTGCACACAGAATTATGATTTTTCAAAGAACTGCCAACTAAATAGACTGTCAATGCTGTCAAATATAATTGATCAGCCAATATTTTGTATTTACAATGTGCTCAACAGTATGTTAGACAGTTTGGAAAATACAGACCATAAAATACTATGGTACCTCCTCTCAAGGGGTTTGTGCTCTAATATTCAGAGCACATGCTTTCTGAAATAATTAGAGAATATAAATTTCTATAATGAAATTCTAAAACTGTGACATATAAAGTATAAATGCTATAGAAGTTTAGAGTAGGAGAAAATTAGTGAAAACTCCAGTATTTAGTATATTTCCCTAAAGGAAAGAAATTAAAATAGACCTCAAAGCAGTGGTTCTTCAACTTTTGGGGTGGCCTGGGGACTACTCCTAGGGCTCAAAATCTTGATTTAAACAGCATTTCCAGTTGATTCTGATATAGCTGGCCCATAGTTTGGCAAAAACTAGGTTAAATAAGAGGAATAATTTGCAAGGGCCCCTAAGGCAGTGCTGTTCAAAGAACTTTCTGCAATGGTAGAAATATTCTATACCTGTACAGTCTAATACAATAGCCACATGTGGCCATTAAGCTCTTGAAATGCAATCAGTTACCTGAGGAACTGAATTTTTATTTTTACTTAACTTTAATTAGTTTTAACTTAAATAGGCACAGCTAGCCCTAGAGAATATGAAGAAATTTCTAGGAGAAATATGAGCCAAGCCATAGACTGAAATGCACATGAAGAGGAGAGACATTATTGGCTTGTCTAGAATACAGGTTTTGTATTAGATTATCATGAGGTCAGATTATGAAGAGCCTTGAAGAGAACTGAGGAAATTGGATTTCATGACACACACTGCTGGTTGCCTAACCAAGCAATTTCCTTCTCTACTTCAATAGTAGTAACTCCAGAGCTTTTGCATGCTCACCTAAAAGAGTGAACCTTGATTATTCTACATCACTCATGATATATCTGTTTTTCTTGTTGGTAGCTGTTTTCTGCCAGTGTGTTAAATTGTAGCCAGTGAGATTGGGGACATCTAAAAAGTGTTTAGCCTGAATAAAAAGAACCTTTTCCTGACTCTAGTCAAAACTTGTGAGGCTTGGGAGTGTTGACATGTTGGGATAATGAAGAGACAAGATGAAAGACAAACACCAACAAGCTGAGGATATCAGAGAATGACCAAAAGAACGTAGGTCCTTGCTGGCACCTGAATTGATTTCCCCCATTCCCCTCAGACATTTTGGGGATGTAACGAATTCATTCCTGTTTAACATCTTTAGTTTTTTATTCTATTTCATACAGCTGACAGCATTATACCAGGAAAATAATGGTTAGGGAGACACCCTCTTGAAAATGCTGAAGTAGGCAACTGATAGCCATTGAAGGCATTTTCTTAAGGTTGGAGGTGCATATGAAGCAATGCTCAAGGCTTAAAAATAACATGCATTTAAAAAAATGTCAGAAGAAAGAAAAGGCAGAGTTAAGCTGATCAGCTTTATTAAAAGGCCTGAAAGTCAAAGTTACCAAAAAATTTTGGAAAAATTAGAGAAACATTACTATTATGTAAAAATCATTAATGCATATAAATTAATACTTGAAGCAAAAATGGGGAAACAGCTTATTTTAAGGGTAATAAGATTGTAAGTGATGTTTCTTCAATTTTATGCAAGTATATTGTTTTCATATGTTGTTTCTACTTAAAATCTAAACAAATTACAGAAAGTATAGTCTCTAAATGTTGTATATTCAATACTATTTGGAAAATGGGAAAATTATTGAAATATTATAAAAATATTTCTCTGTATTAGCTACAATTAAATGTATAAGAACGCAATGACTAACAATATGGTAAACCAGAAAGCATGCAGAACTAGCTGAGTGACCTTGGGAAGTCAAGTAAACCCTGTGGCGCATTGTTTTCCTCTAGGAATGGATTGCTCTAGAGCTGTAAAATTCAGTAATCTCTGGTTTCACATGGAAGGAAATACTTTTAAAATAAAAAAGGTCATGCAGTTGATAGCAAAATTTAATTTTCTCAACCCTGTTCTCATCCTTTGTCATGTGAGCTGAGTCTGAAAGAGAATAAAAGTCAATCTCCCTCAATTCTCTGAGCAAACCAGAAACCTCTGGAAATAATTGTTTTATAGATTTAATATAACTTTCACAAAAGTTTCTGCATATATTTTCAAAGAATAAACAAAGTGGTTCTGAAAATTTTAATATGCATTAAAGTTCTATATTAACATCAAGTAGGTATGAAGTGATAGTTTATTATTATTTTTAACTTGCACTTTCAAACAACTAATAGGACTAGGCATTTTTGGTAGTTATTGACTATTTGGAATCGTGCTTCTGTGAATGACCTAGTCATATCATTTGCAAAATATTTTAAAATTACGTTTCATAAAATATTTTAATATTTTGTTAGGAGTTCTTCATATGCCAGAAATGATAGTCTATTTTCCTGCATATGTAGGGATTTTTCTTTTCCAATCTGTCATTT
The DNA here is from genome assembly GCA_004026545.1 of Mormoops blainvillei. NCBI lineage: Eukaryota > Metazoa > Chordata > Mammalia > Chiroptera > Mormoopidae > Mormoops > Mormoops blainvillei. The sequence continues at coordinate 14,489 of PVJD01002224.1, read as the reverse complement.
GTCTATGGTATTTGTTTATGGTTCTTTTTAGTCTTACAAAAATGTTTTTAAACTATATAATCAGATATGTTTGTCTTTAATATATAGTTCTATTTTCTTGGTTAGTTACAATAAATGCCCTTCAGTAAAGTCCTAAGTTCTTTAACTGTGGAACATGTGTACTACAGAATATTATGCAGTCACTCAAAAAATAAATAAGAGCTATACCAGTGTACTTAGAGGTATATCTCTTGTGATTTAGTAAGTGAAAAAAGAAAAATGACTTTATCTATGTATCATATTTTATATATAAAGATACTATATATAACATACTGAAAATATACAATATATATAAGGTTACATAATCATGGAAAAGGTTATAACAAAATAAATTGCAGATTCTCAACACTGTTGGCATGACAAGGTAGATTAAAGAGGAAATTTAGGCTCCTTAAATTTTTTAAAAGGTGTGACTACAGTTTTTAAAAAAAACACACTATGATCCCATTACGTAAAATTTTTTGTGTTGGTGAATATATATAAATCTGCACAGAAATGCATAAAAGAATATCCACCAAAAAGTTAATGGCGTTTAACTTAGGATGCTTAGATTTCAAGAAGAAGTGAAGAGGAAGAAGAAAAAACAAAGCAAGCAATAAAAAGAGAAAGAAGAAGAAAAAGAAAACATGATAGAAAAAATCAAATAATTTTAAAGTTGTCCTTTCCAAAAAACAGAACAGAATGGATGAGGTGGAGACAGAGCCCTCAAGTGAAAAGGTTCCCCCATCCCCTGGTTAAGAATTACAGTAATAGTCTTACAGCTTCCTGAATACTCCAATAGAGATATATTCATAAGCTTACTATAAGTAGTGTCAATTTAATCCATTTAAAATGCAAGAAATAATGAAACATTAAACAAATTATATCTTCTCTTTACAGCATGACTTCTACAGGCAGTGGTAACAATTTTAGGCACAACTGCTCTATAAAAGCTAAATTTACAGAATGATAACAGTAAGGAGTGGTTCTGAGACTTTTGTGTCCATAAAAACCACCTGGACAGATTGTTAAAATGCACATTCCAGTGTCCCACCCCAGAAACTCTTATTCAGCAGGTCAAGAGACCAATAATCCGCATTTAACAAGCACCCCAGGCAAATAAGGCAGGTGTTGAAAGATCACACTGAAAAACAGTGAATTTAAGGATGTCTGATCTATTTACAAACTGATTAACCAAAGAATTCAAGGAGTGTGGTATACTAGAGAGAACAAAGAATTTTGAAGTCAAAAGATCTAGATTACCTCTCTGACCTAATCCCCCACTCACTCTGTCACTTGTCTCTGCAGCTGCAGCATTGGCCTACTAGTTACCCCCTCACAACCACCAAGAATTCTCTTCCTCTAATCTTCCAATGGTTCAGGTCCCTTGCAGCACTCAGGTCTTACTCAGGTGTCACTGGTCAATGACACCTTGTAGAGAATCTCAATTCCCATCTTTCAAATTCCCCTTGCTGTTTCATTTTCCTCTCTAGCACCTCTCACTACCTAAAATATCATGTATCTTACTTTTTTCTTATTGTTTGATTCTGATAAGGACAGAAATATTTGTTAGTTTTCTTCACTACAGAATCTGAAACACCTGGAACAGTACGTGGACAGAATTCAAGGGGATTTCACTTGGCCAAGATAAAACAAATTAAGCTTGAGAGACTCAGTGACAGAAGATAGATATAGCCTGTAAGTGGAGAGCTTAATGCACAGATTCCTGGGCCTGTCTACAGATCTGATTCAGTGGGGTTCGAGTGAGGCCTGAGATTCTGAATTTCTAACAGAAACCCAGGTGATATTGATGCAGCTTTGAGAGCTGTCAAGTGCCTCTGTTCATTGTTTGGTGAAAATCAACCTATTCTACTATATTAGAACAGCTGTAGGCTAAAAAGGGAAAGTTTTGTTATACTTCTATGCATTTTTCAGAGAGAAAAATTGCTCCCTAATCTCTATGTACCTAAGCTATCTACTCAAATAAATAAAATGATTCTTCAGTAAGGATATTTTCACTTAACAATATGTCATGGATGTTTACTAAAACCTAATTTTTAATAAAAACACAATGTTTAGTTCCTATTTTTTACTCTTATAAATAATGTTTCAGATGATTTTTTATTATATGCCTTTGTGCTTTGTCTAATTACTTCTTTCTAATAAGTTCCTAGAAGGGAAATTTCTGTGTCAAAAAGTTTAGACTAGTGCTGTCCAATAGAACTCTGTAATGATGGAAATATTCTGTATCTTTTCAGTCCAATATGGTAGCCACTAGCCACACAGAGCACTGAGCACTTGAAATGTGACCAGTGCAACTGAGAAACTGAATCTTTAGTTGTATATATGAGGTCTGTCCAGAAGGTATCCAGCCATGTAACGTGAAATAGAGATATTTATTGAAGAAGATAAAAGATACAAGAAACATTGTACACAGGACAATGACATCTCAGTTCCTTCCAAAGCAGGCACCGTGGGTCCCCACACAGTTCTCCCAACTGTCATCAGCTACCCCGTCGTATTTTCCTGAATCTCATCAATGGTCTGAAATCTCTTCCCTTTTAAAGGTGATTTTAATTTTGGGAAAAGCCAGAAGTCGCAGGGTGCCAAATCTGGGCAATAGTGGAGGTGAGTCAACTGGGTAATTTTGCCAAAAAACTCTGCATGAGATCTGATGCATGCACAGGCAGTTGGCGTGATGAAGCTGCCAATCACCAGTTGCCCATAGCTGCATCATCTGAATCATCTGAGTAGTTTCTGTGGAGAAATGTTCAAGCTTAACACAAAATTTGATGTAGATTCATTGCTCTACTCACTTAGTCATTTTGAATGCAATGGCCACACAGTACACATGCTCACTCAACGGTATCCACCCCCCCCCACTGACTAGTACAGTGAAGTCATCATTGTTCACGTATGTGCATTCCATCCACTCTCCTGGCTGCCTGCTTACGTGATGTTACGCAAACTGTTCTCATTGTATTAACAATGGTTGGACTTTTTCTGGACACACCTCGTATATTAACTTAAATTAAATAGCATATTGAATAGGGCAAGTACAGACATTTAAAGTCTTGCTAAATGATGCCAAATTGCTCTCCAGAAAACTTGAAATTATTTTGCCTTCACTCTATACTGTATAAGAATAACCATTTCTTTACCTTGCTGCCAATAGTAGATATTATCAATCTATTGAATCTTTATAACCTGAAAGTTGAAAAATGTTTGTGTGGCTTCCATATGCATTTCTTTATTAATAATGTTGAACAAGGCTGTTTTTTCTGCCATTTAAACGCAAATATTCTCACCCATGTTAATTAAATGAGAGGCTGAAAATTACCTGGCTTCCAGATTTGTTGGGTCCATATGTTTTCTTTCAATTTTATTGTCAACACTTAAATTCATATAAAAAACAAATTTCCAGCTCCACTTGAAAAATCAAATGCTCTGGCAACAGTGACCCACACTACCACCGGGCAAATAACCGTGGAGCCTTAGAAACTCTGCCACCTTCAGGCTTCTTGTCCACCAGAACTCATTATCCCCTCCTATTTTACAGGGTTGCTGCTTCACTCAATCAGATTACTTGGTTGGTCCCTTTAAGAAACTGATTTTACAATTCCTGCTCTGAATTAAATTTTGAGAAATTAAAAGATAAACAGCAGCTAATAAGATGAGTTAACTTTTATTTCACACTTAGCATTCAAAAGTGATGTTATGATATGTCTAGATTATTTTAAAACTAACATTCAACTAGCAGAAGCATAGTTTCCTAGTTGTTGTTGACATTTCCTACCCTCTCAAGCAGTGGTTCAGCCTCAGAAGGGTTGTCAAAAGCAGAACGGTAGGCTCCAACCCTGAAGTTTCTGACTGAATAGGTTGGGTTGGGTCCCAAGAATTTTCAGCTTCACAATGAGATGAGATTTTTCTCAAGGATAGGGACACTCCTGGAAGTACAGTGATAATGTATAATTTTGACAATGTAGTATAAATTTGTATATCCTTTTTTCTAACATTTATTATTTTACTTTATTTTCATAACAATCCTGTGCAGAAGGTTGATAATTAGAGCAGTAATTGTTAATCCCATTTTACAGAGGACAAGTAAGGTACAGGAATTAAGAATTTCCCCTACACACATAAGAAGCTAAAAGAGTTAGAACAAACATATTTCCTAACTCCTAACCTTGGTAATACGGGCAAACACAGCAATCCAGGACACAACTGGAGCTATCTTCACCAGACTGGTGCCATAAAAGTAGAACCATACACAGAAACAGAGAGACCATATAGCATGTGGTTCACAGCAACAAACTTCTATCAAGTGCTGATTATGTGTTAATCTATGTTAAACATGCCTACAGTCTCTACTGTAGGGAGGCTCATCCAACATAGAAAAAGATTAAAATTAAATCTGAAACCATTACCTTGAAAAGATAGTGAATTCTCTACAACATAAAACAAAAGCAAATATGCCAAAGGGGTGGGTGGTAGGGGTAAACAGAGAGTTAGGTAGAAGAGAGGAGTCTCTGTGGGAGCTTCACATCTGGACTTGAAGGAGTTGCTATGGCCAGTCAGTCAAGAATGGGAGGGAAGGAAAGTACACAATAGCGAGCCCTCCTGGGGCTCAGCAGCACAAAGAGCTGCTGTTATCCACGTTGGGTGTGTGTTTGCCAGAAATATCAGGGCTGCTGGAACTCCAGAAGTTACAAGGGCATGCTTTTGTGTAGTCTAAATTACCTTGACTATGTAAGAACTCAAGTCAGAGGGCATAACTTCATTATCCATTTGTAGCCAAAAGATAACATGATTAGAAATCATGAAACTTTCTGATTCCCCCCCACCCAAGTTCTGAGAAGCATTCCTAGTAAAAATCTACTGGACTGTGATCACAATAATGGTAATTATAAATCAGCCCTTCATGCGAAAAGAGAGAGGGTCGCATCTCCACTTAAATAGAATTGATATATGTCATTTATTAATTTTAACAGCTACTTTTCTAAGATTAAAAGTAATAACTAATAAAATTACTATAAGAATACAAGAAAACTGTAATTAACTTGAAAGAACCTATTAGAAAATTTGGTTCTGAAACTGACCTGTCCTGTATGCCCACCATATAGTTTAGTTCAAAATGACTGAGATGATGAAGCTTCCACCAGTCCATATGGAAAACTACAGCAATGTGGTTGAAAACAATTCCTCTCACTTCTCACAAGACCGAAGAAATACAAATCAAAACAAGGGATCCAATTTTACAATGATTATACAAATTGGTCACAATAATATAAATGTTTTAAAATAACAAGCATACACATTGATTGTGAATGAAGTATAAATTTATATAATCCTTTTGGAAAGTAATTTGGTTGTTACCAGAAATAGAAAAAATTCCTGATAAAAATAAAAGCTAACATTTACATATGTTTTCATGTGTTTCGGATTTTTAATCTTAACAACTTTGTAGAGAGTTATTACTATACCCATTTTACAGATTAGAAAGCCCCGAGAACATGTTATATGCCCAATATTGCCGATAAGTGATAAAGCTAGGTTTTGGACCCTGAACGTTTATTTTACAGCCCACCCAATTACAACTACACAATACTGCCTCTCTAGGAGAACGATCCTAAGGAAGTTTTTAAGAAGAATAACAAGAAAGATACATTCATGAGAGTGGTCATTATACATTATTAACATATTAGGAAAAATATCTCAAAATACAGGAAGGGCTAAGTAAATTGTGGAATGACAAACTAATTACAAATAATAGGAAGTAAATTATAGCAAAATGTTTAAGAAAAGGAGAGTAAAAATGTATCTGCGATACAAGATATCTATAAAAATATATGTTCATATGGCAAGATGGGAAAAAACTGGAAAAAATAAAAACTATTCCATTATTAGAATTTCACTACTAGTACTTAATTTTCTTTTGTTTGTCAGTTTTATCAACCAAGATTAAGCATCCCTCAAATCTATTCTTGTAGTTCATCCTCCTATCATCCCAATAACAATTTCTAAAACTTCACTATAATTTATATTACCTATTTATTCAAAATAATTGCATAACACTCTACTGGTGATTCTGAAGATTGAAAGTATGAGATCTCCTTCTTAACATCAATGATATTTGCAATCACCACTTACAGTGTTTTTCTGAAATCCCTTAATTGAGATCATATTCAGTAACTAAAATAAGCTAATTATAAACTTGCAATGACTCCTCAGCTCCCTGCACCCATCCAGGAACCATTAGCCCAGAGGTTGCAGGTGTTTTAGAGATTAGGAAAGTTTTCTGCTAATAACATGATCTCTAAGTGAATATGTATAAAGTAACTAAAATATCTTAGCTATAAGGGATATCATATTCTAAATACTTTTGAGAATTACTAATTAAGTCGCATCAAGTCCCTCTGAAATAGGTAAGTGAACTTTATTGCCACTTTACCAAAAAGAAAAGTAAGATTTTTATAAGAGTAATTTTCCCCAAAATGGTACCATGAGCTGCGAAGAAAATTTACTCTCTATATCCACACAAGTTGATGCAGAGAGATCCATTTAGCCTAGGGTTTGGCCTCTTTCAGTAACATAAACAGACATTTTGTGGAAAAGTAAAGTAGCTGCTCTCAAATAATACCAATCTCACAAGAGCAGGGATGTGGTTTGAACATCTATAACTTCTTCTTTATGAATCTACCATTCAGGAATTTATATTGTCACTCCACAGGGCCAACTGTGAGTTATCCTTAGCCAGTCTTAGGACACCTAAAGAAATTATTATTTAAACCACAGAATTTTGAAGTCAGAAGGACCCTTAGAAGCCCTGTAGTTCAATTCCTTTAAGAGAGGGGGAAACAAAAGTATTTCTAAGAATGCAACTTCATTTAGCTAGAGCAAACCAGGCCTAGAACTAAAAGATGTGAAAACGTCTTAAACTTGGCCTTCATATTTCTCCCTTATCATTAAAATTTTTATATTATGTCATGCTAACAGAAGTACACATATGTTCTTCCAATGTCTTCAGATATATACTGCACTAGACAAAACAAACTACAGTTCTCATTGTCTACATCATAAAAATTTCTCAAATGGAGGAAAAAACCAACAAAGGTTATAAAAACCAAGTGTAGAGAAAGTTGTGATGGGGGTAGGGTGGAATAATACTTTAATAGTTCTTATTTCTACTAAATACTTGCTTAAGATTTTTAGCATTCTAACTGGTTTTCGGCTGTAATAAGTCTCCCTTAGGACAAATAAAAGGTTCTAAAGTCATCATGAGTAGTTATCAAATTAATAGCTATCACATTAATACATCATTCTTTACTTACTTTCAGTTCCTTTCCTTTTTTATTTCCATAATGTAATTCTATTTTTATAGGAAGTTTATGGGAGGATATACAAGAAATTGACAACAGTGGTGAACTCTGGGGAGGAGGACTAGGGTATTGGGAGTATGGGAGAGCATTTACACAATTAGAAATTTTTACTCTACGCATATTACTTTTCAACATATATTAATTAAAATTTTCCCTTTAAACACATGCTTATATGCATACAATTCTATTACTATTTTCAATAAAACAATTATTTTTAATTTTTTCCTCTTTTAAGTAAGTTTCCAGTATAGCGATTTGTAAAACCACAGAGATATATTCAGAAAGAGGAAGAACCAACGCAGTCACAAAATTCAAAGCAGAATTCCAGGATTTAAAGTATAAGAAAATGTGCAGAGGAACCATTTAATTCAAAAATCTTTTGCAGAAAATCTCTTCCCACATTTAAACAGTTACGTTTTTAAAAGAGATTTATGTGAGATTTTCCATCCCAAGGGAGGGGGACTCTAAAGGCGTGAAACATAGAAATTAAAATTTGGTTTCTATGTTCTCAACGGGGGACAGAGGGCTGGGGTGGACTGCGTAAGGACCTTGTAGCAGTCACATCCACAGAGGAAAGGAACATGCTTGAGAGTTTCTCCAGAACCCGTCCGCCTCAGCAGCAGTTCCCGTGCAGATGAATAGTGTTCTAGACCTTACTTGGGCTCGATTTAACTGAGCCCACTAACTGAATCTATACAGAATTTCTTTTAATGGAGCTAGAGAGACTGAAGGAATTGATTTACTTCAGCAAACCGCCTCATCATCACATCCTTGTCGGGCCAGGGCACACATCACACTTCGTTGTCTACTTGTGTCAGGGTCAGCTGTCAACACAACCCTTTGTGTCTCATTCAGAAAAAGAGTGAGTGGTCCTTAGCCACTCAGCGAAAAATGGAAATGATGGCCGGAAGACACGCGAGCGCGCTCATGACGAAGTGACATTTAGTGTGGAGCAAAGAAACCCAGGGACACTGAGCAAACGCCCAGCCACCGCTAGCCGCTCTCAACTTTCCCCAGCTGAGCTCTCTGCATCCTTTTCAAGCCACCTCCGCGCCTCCCTACCTGCCGCCCATCCACCCCGCGAGCCCCTCACAACCCCTCCGGCTCTGGGAGACTGTCCAGCTCCGACCCCGGACCCGCCACCACCCCCCACCCCCTCTACCTCCTCCTCTTCGGAGCTCCCAGCCGCGCCGCAGCCTCCCTCATTCCCCGCTTGGGCTTCCTCGCTCCCGCCACAAAGACAGTGAGGAGAGCTCGGGGTGACAGGCCCTTGGCCTCCAAGCGCGGACAGCACGGGCCGGGTCCCCTCGGGGAGCTGACGCGAGGTGGCGGGGAGAACGCGTTCGGATCCGGGCTGGCACCAGCGCCTGCCCTCGCCATACAAACAAGCTCGCGCTCACATCATCGCTGCGCCTGCCTAAGTCCTCCTCTCCAGAAAAAGTCCGCCGCAGAGCTTCCCCGCGCAGGCAGGGTGTCCACAGCCCGCCAAAGGGCAGCTCCTGCCGGGCAGAGGCGTGAGCTCGCGCCCAGCTCGCGACCTCTCACCTCCTGCCTCCCCGCGCCCGCGCCCCAGAGTCCCCGCAGCCACTCACCTGGCCCTGGAGTGGCGCGAGGGCAGAGGACTAGGGGGTGGCCCTCGTCTCGGCCCGGGCTCGTCTCCCCACCCCCAGTCCGGGTCCCAGCGCTGCGCCTCCGCTCGCTGAGGCCGCCCTCCTCCGAGGTGCTAGCGCCGCCGGTGGCTGGCGTCTCTCTGGCAGGCGTCCTGGCCGCGCGCTCAGTTCCCCGGGGCGGAGCGAGGCCGCGGCCGCCGCGGCCGGAGGCGGATTCCTCAGGTGCTTGCCCCTCCCGCTTCCCCAGAACGTCCGCGGCAGGACCCCCGCATCTCCTTCCCCACCCCGTCTTTCGGCCTCCTGCAGCCTCTGCGCCTGCGAGTAGCCTTTAGGGCTCCGTTGCCCTCCAGAGTCGTGGGCGCACATTGCCTTACCCGCCCCCTCCTAGGATGCCCCCACTCATACAGTGGCTTTTTAGTCCACTGTTTTCACGCCTCCATTTCCAAACTCCCCGGCACAAATGATGGGTGTGGCCATGGCAGGGTGTGGAGGGGGTCTTCTGACGCGAGATTGCCCCCCAAGTGCGGCTGACGCCCACAGCCAAAAAGAAAAATTATTTTCTCGCTGATTCCGCGTTTGCTGGGTGCTCTCGCTTCATTGCGCTATTGCTTTCTCTGTCAAGAGGACAGGGACTAAAGCCCCCTAAGCGGGTACTCCGCTCGGGCAGTGGTGGGTCAAGAACTCAGACCTTTTGCATGAAGGGGGTTAGTGCACCGGCAGGACACGAACAAAACCAAACCACCCCACGAGCCCCGGCCAGGGCCGACTTTTGCACCTCGTTAATGAGCACGCCGGTCCCGTACCCAGAGAAGCTGCCGGCTTGCACGGCTCGTTCCGAACTTCACGGACCAAAAGGGATCCTCCGCCCCAAGGGGCAGCGCCTTCCAGGGGACCCCGGGCCTTGCGTTTGGCTGCAGGGACAAACGCTCTCGAGATATGCTGCGCCCGGATAATGATAAGATTTAGCTCCACTTTCCACAGCTGGTGGTTTTTCTTATTAGAGATGTAGCTCCGTTTTTTAAAAAACTGTCATTGTTGCCAGAGACAAGCGACTAGACTCCTTGACTGGATTGCCCACACTCTGAAAGAAGTAACTCCATGCTGGATGTGATGGAAGAGTCTAGGTAAAGAAAAGTTGATCTGTTTTTAGTGTCTTTGGAGCAAGTAGAGCTCCAGATAGCTCAGCATGTTCTTGAAAGTGGGGACGCTACCTCGGCGAGTTGGTCATTATTCTATTGTTACTGTATCATTTGTCAATTATGGTTTAAAAACAGTCTTAATTAAAATAGATCCCATAGGATCTCTAAGTCAGTACATCGTGTATGCTTGTCTTGCCTGTTTTTCTTTTTTTAAGAACCAAAATGCAACCCCTCCCCCCCCTTTCATTATAGAGGGAATTGACTGGAAGGCTGGAATCTCCAGAAAATAACTGAAGACATAGTTCAGTTCTGACCAGCAAAAGTAAGAGATTTATTTGTGGTTTGGATTGTCTTCTCTCACTCCTCCAATGCGAAGACATACTCAGGTACCATTAAAAAAAAAAAGATCAGTTTGTTCCTTGTGGGGTTAAGGAGCAGAAATGTTTTGTTTTGTTTTACAATTGAATTTCTATCGTCCAGTCTTTCAAAACACATAGGAAAACTTTTATGGGTCACAAGGGCAGGAAACGGGCTTTCTCAATCGCAACTGTATTCCCACAATTCTGGATCTTGCTCACAATACAGGTTTAGTAAAGGAAATCGATATGGTTTTTCAGTAACCACAGCATAGAAAGGTACAGATGATTAGCAGTATAAATAAACATGGAAAAGAAATCCAATGTCAGTTAGCAAACTCACAATGGGAACTGGCCATATATGTGGAAAAGACAGTAGAAACCTGAGATTTCAAGTTTACCTGGTGAATATAAACTAAGCCCACAAGAGGTTAAAGCAGGTGAGAGAATCTTTTGAAAAACCCAGTCTTTCACAAGGTCTATGTAGTTAGGGAGGGGGACACCTTCCATTTTAAAGATAAGAAAACTGGGAACAATGAGCAGCCTTAAAGTATTGTAAAACCACAGTGCAGTTTTCTCTCACTTTAGTTCAAGGACCATTTGTCGAGTGCCAAGCACACTAGACTCTAGAGATGTGAAGACAAATTTGACACAGTTACTCAAAGACCTTAGACTAATATTACAAGACTCTGGTATTCATTCTTCATTCAATCAACAAATATTTATTGAACACCTACTGTAAACCAGATGGTGTAGTGGGAACTGGTAAACAAGACAAGTCCCTAACAAGGTTAAAAGTTAATGATAGTATTCTACTATATTCTGGTAGATTGAAACATTTCAATGTTTCATTTATTAGATAATAAACTCCCTTGCCCTGAATTTATTTGTGTATATGCCTTGTGTATTACACATATTTATTTGTGTATATCACCTACATGGTTTACATATCCTTCATCATGTCCAACAGATTTCTGTGATTATCAGCTTTGATAGGTTTAAGAGTAAAAACTGTAGTTAGATTTCAGTTTTGAATTCTGGCTCCAAGACTTATTTATTATGTAACCTTGACAAAGTTACTTGACCCCCATCTTAGCGTCCCCATCTATAGAATAACATTATAATAGTACCTACCTTAGGGAGTAGCTGTGTGGATTAAGACAATGCATTGTGCCTAGCACACTATAAAATGTTAACAGTTGTCATTGTCTGTGAATCCTTCATTCCACTCTTCCCCATAACAGTAATTCCTGAGTGTTTCTTCAAATATAACCTGCCTTAGAACCCAAATTGAGTGAAAAATGTGAGACTCGTGGCAGTCAAGGTCCTTATAAATAATAGAACCTCTCCAAGGGGTTATTGTGAAGATCCCCTGCCTTGTCAATGGAAATTCTAGGATTATATCCTGCTTCTGCTCTGAAGGATGAACACCCTTTGTCATAAATTTCTGAGGCCCTTGGCTCTACACTCTGGAAAGCTCTTCCTTGTTCATTATCTTCTGTAGCCACATTTGAAGTGGAATTGGGACGTAAGCCCACTTTGAAGACCGTGTAATTTTCATAGCCCATTTCCTGCTGGTACAAGTTTGGGGTCCTGAGAGTTCTTTTACATTTAAACTTCTTTAAAGGCCAGGCTTGTGGCTGGTTTGACCATACAGTTCCTTCAGACACTTAGTAGACTTCATATTTATTTGCTTCCACTGAGTTTTATGTACCAATAGTGACACCCAAACTTCTTTATTGGGCAGAGTTTAAAATACTTTATTCTTTTTTCTGTCAAAGTTTGAAGCTTGGTGGCTCATTTTGTGCACCATCAACCATTATCTCCTTAAAAAGGGCTGGGGGATGAGACTACAGCTTTCCCCACTCAGAGCCAATTCAATGAAAGGGAAAAGCAACCTCCAACCCATCACCACCATCCTCAGAGAGTAAGACCCACTGTGTGGAACAGTAGCTTGTCTGATTCTGATGGGACGCCAGTTACCAATGCCTGAATGGTCTAGATCTCCACTTATAAATATGAACAGATAAAAAAATATTACTAGATCTGACTGGAGTGGCTCAGTTGGTTGGGTGTCATCCTGCAAAGCAAAAGGTTACCAGTTCCATTTCCAGTCAGGGAACATGCCTGGGTTGCTGGTTTGGTCCCTGGTGGGTGCATAGGAGAGGCAACTGATTGATGTTTCTCACATCTGTGTTTCTCTCCCTCTCTTTCACCCTCCCTTCCCCTCTCTCTAAAAATAAATAAATAAAATCTTTTTTTTTTAATGTCACTAATTGGAAGGAGAAATTCCACTATTTGAGAGAAGAGGACAAAGTTAGAGCAGATATTATACACTAAAATGGAGTTTATGCAGGAAAGTGGAGAAAATTAAAAGAAAAATCTTTTTTTGCCCTGGCTGGTGTGGCTCAGATGGCTGGAGCATCGTCCAGTAACCAAGGGGTTGTGGGTTTGATTCTCAGTCAGGGCACATATCTAGGTTGTGGATTGGATCTCTGATCCCGGCACATGTGATCCCTGTTTGGGAGACATGGGATCCCCAGTCTGGGTGCCTGGGGAGGCAACCAATCAATCTTCTCTCTAGGATCACTGTTTTTCTCTCTCTCCCTTCCCATGTACCTTCATCTCTCTCCAAAATCAATGAAAAAAAACTGCCCCCAGGTGAGGACAAAAAAAGAAATCTTGTTGGGGTTCTTAGTGAAATTTAAAGAATAAAAAGGGCAGGTTGTCATGAAAATGGAGCAATTTGAGAACCACAATGTCCCTGGAAATTAAAAAATACATGAATATTTAAGTTGAAAAGACTATTAAAGCAGTTAATAGAAAAAATACTGATAAAAACTGAATTAAAGAATTATAAAACCATCTCAAAGAGTCCTTTCAGAGTGTAAAGCAAAAAGATAAATACATTGAAATTATAAAAGAAAAGGTAGGATGGAGCAGAAAGGAGGAAGATTTTATCACACTACTCAGAAGAGCATGTAATTTAAAATTTTACCAATTATTTATTTCTGGAATTTTTCATTTAGTATTTTCAGACTGGTTGACTTTAGGTAACTGAGACCATGGAAGGCAAAACAGCAGATGGGGGGAGACCACTGCAATGTAAGAGCTGAAACTATAAAACTTATTTTATCGAGTTGTTTGACAGTGGGTTAGGCAGTGATTTCTTTCTCTCTTTTTTATTTTTTTGTATATTTTATTGAGTATACCATTACAGTTGTACCATTTTTCCCCCTATATCCCTTCTGCTGTGCACCTCATTTCATTATCCCTACACCTCTTAGTCCATGTCTGTGGGCTGCACACACCAGTTCTTTGGCTTCTTAATTTCCCACACTACTCCCAGCCTCCCCCTGACCACTTTGTTTTTATTTGTTTTTGTCAACATTTTCCTGCCACCACTTTCCCCAGCCCAACACACCCCCACCTCCCATCCTCAATCCTTCCCCCATTTGTCTATGTCATGGATCCTTTATGCATGTCCCTTGATGATCCTTCCCCTCCCTTTCCCCTGTCATCTCCCTCCCTCCTCCCCTCTGGTTACTGTCAGTTTGTTTTTTATTTCAGTGTTGCTGGTTATATTTTGCTTGCTTGTTTATTTTGCTGATTAGGTTCCACTTATAGGTGAGATCATATGGTATCTGTCTTTCACTGCCTGGCTTATTTCACTTAGCATAATGCTGTCCAGTTCCATCCATGCTGTTGTGAAGGGTAGTAGCTCTTTCTTTCTTTCTGCTGTGTAGTATTCCATTGTATAAAGGTACCATAGTTTTTTGATCCACTCATTTCTGTTGGGCACTTAGGTTGCTTCCAGTTCTTGGCTATTGTAAATTGTGTTGCTATGAACACTGGGTGCATAGGTTCCTTTGAATTGTTGGTTCTGGATTCTTAGGGTATAACCCCAGCAGTGGAATTGCTGGGTTGAAAGGCAGATCCATTTTTACTGTTTTGAGGAAATTTCAAACTGTTTTCCACAGTGGCTGC
>PVJD01002223.1:0-213615 GCA_004026545.1 Mormoops blainvillei | reverse complement strand
GGTGCCAGGTGCACAGGGGAGGAAATGGATCCGTTCCTGAGGCACGTGGGGGAAGGGTGCGGGGTGGGCGGGGGCTGGGCGGGGCCTGAAGCCAGGCGGCCCTGGGGCCCTGGACAACCCCTCACTTGGGCTCTAATGCTGTTCATTCAGGGCTGAAACAGAGGCCACCCCAGGCACTGGGTCCTCTGCAGACATGCTCCAGGCTGGCAAGACGTGGACCGCCGCAGGCGAGCTCCTCCAGAGGCTGAGGTAAGGGGCTCCTGCACTGATTGAGTGCCTCCTGTATGCCTTGCACACTTCCTCACATTTCTGTTGTCCTCTGTAAGAGGCAGGACTGTGTCCCCAGCGGGCAGTTAAGAGAACTGAGGCTCAGAGAGGTGAAGGGACTGCTCTAAGGTCCCACAGCGGTCTGGCAGCTGGCTGACTCCCGAGTCTGTGCTTTTAGCCGCTGTGCTCCTTGTTACCACCAGGCCTGGAAGGAGGCTTTTTAGAGGGCCTGAAGGTTCCTGACTCTGGAAGGACCACAGGTGTTCATTCAGACTGTGTCTGAATCAAGCATCTCCTATATGCGGGGGCCCCGGGGGGCCAGCTGCCCGGCCTGCTGCCTCCCTCTACCCCAGACTGGATCCCCTCCGCAGTGAACTCAGCATGGCTCTGCTCAAGGGCTGGCACACAGGAGGAGCGTTTGTCCGACCAGACTTACCCGAGAACAGAAACTCCATATCTGGCCAGGCCGCAGGGCGGCTAAGGGGCAGCTTCCGTGCCGGGACCGCCTGCCTTGAACCCAAGCACTGCCACAAACAAGCTTCGTGAATTTGGGCTTGTCACTTAACTTCTCTGTGCTGTAAGTCCCTCTTTTGAAATCGGGACAGCAACACTACCCGTGTCATGGGGTTGTTCTGAGGTCAGATGATCTGACACTATGAAGCACCTCAAGGAGGGCCTGGCCCCCGTGGGGACTCTGGAGGTGTCAGCTGTTCCGGCCTCTGTCTGGGTGTCTCCTCAGGGTCAGCCAGTGCCAGGGCCCGGCTTGGCCCCTCAGCGGTTTCCATCTTCGCGAGGAGACAAAAACATAGGAGAAGAGGCAGGATGGTGAGACGGGCAGGGCCCAGCATATACTCAGGAACTGTCTTAGGATGAAAAAAATCAGGATAAGGCTTTGTAAGTGCATGGCCCTCTACAGTGGGCTGACAGCTTGCTTAGCCAAACTGCAGTCCCCCTTACAACAGTGCAGGGCTGTTTTTATCTTACAAACCCAGAAAGGGGCTCAGGGAGGCTGAGACACTTGCCCAAGTTCCCACTGAAGCCAGCAGCTTCCTAGCTTCCAGGCTAGAACACTTTGAGCCAGGACAAGGCCACCTGGATGGCACGAGTCTCTGGGGGGGTGGGGTATCTCAGCCAGGTTCAAAGGGCAGCCAGGACCCATATTTGTCTGGAACCATATAAACCAGAACTTGAAAAATGGGAATTAGAGGAGGTGGAGTTTGGGTGAGGGGAAGGGGAGCAGCCTGGAAGGAAGGGCATGAGCAAGAGCGGAAGTGGGAAGGCAGGTCCCGGGAAATAAACACTGGGCTGTTCTTGGCCGTCCGTCCGGTCAGTCCGGCAGCATTTGATGTTGAACGTCAGCTTTGTCCAAACCCCTGTGGGCAAAGAGGCTCCTAGGCCTGGTCTGGCCTGTCATTGTTGGGCAGATCTTGTTTTCAGGGTCAGGGGCCACCTTCTGACCCCAGGGCAGCAGTGATTAAGGGGTGTCATCCCTATGACTGCTGCCCGTCATAGGGAACTTCTGGGCGGTCCATATCTCCCAAGATGCTAAATTGGCCCTTCTTGATTCCAGGGACATTTCTTCTGCCAAGACCCGCTTTGCTAGGCGGCCGCAGGAGGCAACAAGGGAGACCAGGTCTACACACCTAAGGCAGAGGAAGAGATAGTGTTGGGAACTGGAGAAGCTCTGGGAAGAAAGTCTGTGTGGAGATGGAGGAGAGGTGGCAGCCCAGGTCAGGGAGACTCTCCACCTGTTTCCTGGACCAGGAAAACCCACCTGCTGGGATTGGCACAAGCTCTGGCCTCCTCGCCTAATGAGAGAGCGTCCGCCAAGGCAGCTCTGAGACGTCACACTGCCCAGGAAAGCCTTCAGCTCCCAGGCTGCAGAGCAGCCACCCACCCTGGCTCTGGTCCCACATCCTTGCTGAAAGGAACTAGCCTGGAGGCCACGTCCTGAGAGGGGTCCTGCCTGTCGGCTGCAAACCAGGAACGATGCGCAATGATGGATGCTTACGCCTCGGCAGCCCTGAAGGCTGGACGGGTCTGCCCGATGGCTGGTGTCCTGGGTGCCCTCATCTGTCTCTTCCAGCTCTCCCTCCCCAGAGTCCTTGTACCCTCATACCCTTGGGACACTCCTGGTGAGAAGGGCCTATTCTGCTTCTCCTGTCTGTATATAACTTATTTGCTCTAAGAACTTTTTGAATTCCAATTATTTATTGTAATGTATTTTTTTTTTTAGACTCTCAATTATTTGCCTGAAAACTTGTGTTTGTAATAAACAGTGAAATGGTACTCTGGTATTTCATCTTAACTGAAGGCAGGGTGGCAGACCCCTCTTGCAAAGAGGCTACTTGGAAATTAGGGGGACACAGGAAGGGGGAGGAAAAGGCCTGGGGCTGGTGGCCAGAGCCCTGGGTTCCACTCCTGGTGCCCTTGCTGGGCATCTCTGGCTGCCAACCCACCCTTTCTGGGCTTTTGCCTATCATGTGCCTGGACCGCCATTTGTAGCCTTGACATCCAGGATTCCAGGACCTACGTCCCCCTCAGACCAGGAATCGGTGGCCAGGCTTTTCCCAAGAGCAGGTTTGGCAGGAGCCAAGGCCCACTTCTGCTCCAGCCACCCTGTGCCACCAGGGGCTGCTAGGAGGCCCAGAGCAAACCTGCCGAGTGGGAGTGGCAGCTGGATGGCTTCCAAGGCCGTGGGCAGCCCTAGTGGCTAATGACAGGTGCTGTGGTGGAACCACTGCCTGGCCCTGGCCTTGTCTCGCACCTTAGGCCTTGGGTAGGGTCCTGCTAGAGATAGGTCAACACCCCTCTGACCAAAGAAGCCTAAGGCTCTGAGACTGGGCTGGCCAATCCCACCAAGGCCCAAGAAGCAGCCCACCTGCGTTCCAGGGACAGCTAGCAACGAGGGCCACCGCTGCTCACAGCCAGCTGGACCCACAGCCTCCATTTCTGCCAAATCCGCCTGTGAGCAAATAGTTCCCTTTCCTCCTGGCCGGCCTGAGCTGCAAGTGGCAGGTTGTGGCCTGGGCCAGCAATCGAAAAATAATTATTTATATACTGCTCTAATCCTGCCTTGTCCACGAAGCCGATCCTGACCTCCTAATGGAAGAATAACATGTTGACATATACTGAACTCCTACTGATGCTGGGACTTTACCCAGAATAACTCATTGCCTCCTCATGTAACCTTAGGACGCAGGTACTTTTATGATTCCCACCTTAGAGATGAGGAAACCGATGCACAGAGAAGGCAGCTGACTTGCGTAAGGTCACACAGCAAGTAAGTAGTAGCATCAGGTTTTGAACTCAAGAGTCTGTAGTACGAATGCATGTATGTATTTATTAAATATCTGTTCATTGAATTTATGTATCACCACTGCATGTCACCTTGAACAAATCTCACTTTCTGAGTCTTAGATTTTTTTTTAATCTGTAAAATGGGAAACAATAGTCCCTACTTCACAGGGCTGATGTGAACACTAAATGGATAAGCTCTGCTGCTGGGCTCAGCCGCAGGCCTGGAAAGAGGCAGGGCCTGCTTGTCAGACAATCAGTCACAGGGGCAGGCGCAGAGCTGAAGGGCCTGAGAGCAGGGAGGGGCTGGGGGGGCTGGCTGGGTGGGGAGGAACGGTCGGACAAAGTCTAGACGAAGGCTATGCCCACAGCCTCCAAAGACGAGTTAGACTAAAATAAACAGAAAAAGAAGTCAGAAGGGAACTCCGGGTAGAGGGACCAGGAAGGGCGAAGGCATGGCAGTGAGAGTGACAGAGGAGGTTCCCACGGAGGACCCCATGTAGCGTGAGCATGGTGACGGGGGAGGAGGGTAGCAGGAGTGAAGTCAGAGGGGCCTCGAGGGCTTCCGCTTGTGGGCCGCGAGGGCCACGAAATGCCTGTGAGCACAGGGGACCTGGTCAGAGCTGGGCTTTGGAAACAGGCCACCAGGGGCTTACATGGGGCCAGAGTGAATGAGGGGACAGGCAGCAAGGAAGCAAGTTCCCAACCAGCCCTCAGGAATCCACGGTCCATCCTGGATGCTGAGGGTTGTTGTAATGGGGCCGTCCTGGTCACTCCCTACCACAGCCCAGGGGCCAGAGCACACTTCTCAGGTCTCAGCCAAGCCTGATGCCAGGGGAACCTCACTGCCTGGCAGCCCAGCAACCCATTCAAAATGCCCCTGCCCCCACTGGAAGCCCAAAGTAACAGCCAGTGGCCAGGAGGGCAGCCGAGTGGGGCAACGCCAGGACGACAGGTGTGACGGAAGCCTGGCAGAGGGGTGACAACGGTCTGGCTGAGGGTGTGTTGGAGGCCCAGGGAAGCAGGCATTCACTGCCCTTGGCACAGGCCCTGGTGGCCCTGGCCAGAGTTCAAAGATCAGCACCCCAAATGATTAAGAAACAGAGATGATTAAAGGGAGGAGAACAGGCCCAGGAAACAGGTAAAGGCAAGGTGACAGTGCAGTCCCCCAGAAGTGGGGGCCTCTGGGTAGGGGTACCTGCACTGTAGGGGTTCCCACTCTGGCCTTCCTTCAGATGAGGAGTTTGCAGGGCCAAAGGACTGTGGGCACCCAAAGTCTAGGCCTGCTTCTAGACCACATTCCAGGTGGCCAGGCCCTGGAAGTGTTGGGGTGGGTAGAGTTTGAAAGAAACAGAATATTTGTGAGGAGCAGCTGCCAAGGGAAAGGAAACCCTGGGAAGAAAGGTATCAACATTTTAGAAGGCTTGTCTGGATTTTGTAGGACAAAGTCTCCCCTTTTCCTGAATTTCCCATAAATACTTAACAGGCTTTATCAAGGTTTTTTGAGTCACGTTGGTGTTCCTTTTGATGGAAACACCAGGCAAAGACAGGCCAGAAGGGGCACAGAATGACCCAGATTTATCGGCGTTCCACGCACAGATGGGAGCTGAGGCAGGCGGGAGTTCAGTCCCAGGTCCAGGGCTTCCAGGCCTGATACCTGCCCAGGCAGCAGCTGGGCCCTTTCCCTCCCTGGCTGCCTCTGCCCCCTCACTCAGGAAGGAATCTCGAGGAATTATGGATTCCTTGTAAAAATGCTGGATTTGCACTTCAGGAAAGTCATTTGCCTATCAGCGCAATAAATCATTAAAATGTGGCCAGCCATCCATTCGACAATTATGAATAATCATCTCTCTGGAGATCCTCGTAAGCGAGACAGGTGCAGCCCCTGCCCTCGCAGGTCGGAAGGAGGGCCCTTCAAGAAAATAGTGTTAAATATGAAGATGAAAGCAATAGCTTACGTTTATGGAGCGCTCGCTAAATGCTTTCTGCACGTGAATCCCTTGATTCCTCACAGCGAACTCCTGCAGCAGATTCTATCATGACTATTCCTGTTTTAGAGAGGAGGTAACAAGAGGTTAACTTGCTCAAAGTCACACAGCTAGCATGTCGCCGAGGTGGGATTTAAGCCTCAGACTCTAAACTTGTAAGCCGTCCTGTCTCTCTGACAGGGTAGGTCCACCCTATGACAGAGCTTCTGGGGTGGGGGAGCCCAGGGTGGCTTCCTGGAGGAGGTGACATCTAGGCCAAACTCAAGGGGAACTAGTCAATGGAAGGAGGGGAGTGGACATGAGTGTTTCTGGCAAAGGGAATAGCAGAGGTGAAGGGAGCTGCCCTCAGCCCTTTTCAGGAAGCAAAAGAAAGAAGGGACAGGGAGAAGGCTGGCGGGGCACAGGCGGGGATGGGCAGTGCCCTCCTGAGCACCGGATCAAGGCCGAGTACTTCGTGTTGGGGAGGGGGCTACAGGCAGAAAGATCCATGGCAGCTGTCACCCCCCAGCACAGCCTCTGACAGTGTCTCCCAGGGGAATATTACCAAGTGCCCTCCATCGGTGCTGCATGTCTTTGGATCAAACCACACTCACTGCCCTCGGGGTCTCACAGGCTAGTAGAAAAGACAGTCAGGGCGAAATAAAGGGACAGGAGGTGGGGTATGTTACGGGCTGGGGTGGTTGGGGGTGGGAGGGGAGGAAGGGTTTGGGTATAGGTAAGGTGTGCACATGCTGGGATGGGGTTTGAAAGGGCATCACTGCTGGGGAAACGGTGTTAGGCATGTCTGGCCAGATCATGGAAGAATCCAGAGAGAGGCAGCCGGCCTGATGGGCAGGAATCAGGTTGGGAGTTGCATCTGATGCCAGGAATTTGAACTTGAGTGATGGGGAGCCAGCGAAGGCGGCTAGCAGGGGAGAGCCAGGACAGGAGCGGGCCTCGAGCTGCTGGCTTATCGCTGTCCCCTCCACAGCCAGCCAGTACTTCCAGTTCAGGAGGGCCCTCCCAGCCCCTCTCAGGGGGAGCAGAGTGCGGGCCTCACCTCGCCTGCCAGGGACCCGAGCCAAGAGCCCTCAGCAGCTCAGAAGGGGGCCGTGTGCAGGCCCACCGGAGCCCTAGAAGAGGAATGCAGCCTAATTAATTCTCCGAAGCTCAAGGGCCTCGCCTTGTGGGAGCAGCTGCCAGGACAGGCCTGCCAGGATGCCACCGGCCCAGCCTGTCGATCACTCAGTGCTGAAGACAGTGAGGGGGACAGCAGGAGGGAGCAGAGAAACAGGGGCTCGGGGGCCAGCCCCTTGCCTCCGGGCACGCACGTGTCCTCCGGCCTCTCCACAGGCGATGATGCAATAAGAGTGAGAGTCCACAGTGTGCCAGGCTCTGTGCTAAAAGCATGTTGTATTCACTTACCTAATTGTTACGAAGACCACCGACCGAGGCGGATATGGTTATTATTCCATTTTGCTGACAAGGAAACGGAGGCTGAGCGAGATGAACTTCCCTGCCTAGAAAGCACAGGCAGGAGGGCAGCTGGGATTGGGGCCCACGCAGCCTGGGCCCCAAGAGCATGTTGTCAAAACCCCCATGTCGGACGGGCTTGGCAGGGGAAACCAGGTCCCAGGAAGGCGGCATGCCTTTCTCAAGAACAGTAGGCTGAAAAAGGGGCTCAGGACCCTGAGCGGGCTAAGGGCCTACGGGGCGGGGGGAAGGCCACACCCCTCAGCTTGGCTTCGACTGCCTCTTCCCAAGGTTTCCCAGGCGGCTCTTCTGCCCCGGACCTCAGGTCACTCACAGGGACTGTGGCTCACACTCCAGGCAGGTGGGACGGGAGGAAGTGGCCCTGCTCCCTGGGGTCTCCACCTGTGCCCTGTCCCAGAGGCATGGCAACGGCACTGCCAGCTGGGCGGCCCACTCTCAGAGACTCCTCCAGACCCCGTCCCTGCTCCACAGGGGGACGCAGAGGACAAGGAAGGCTCAGAGTGGTGCAGGGACAGGCTGGACCAGGGCCCTACAGCTAGAAAGTGGCGGAACCAGGACGGGGACCCAGACTGTCCGGAGGCCGAGGCTCTGACAGCAGAGCCGGGCTGTGCGCCCAGGGCACATTTCCTCTCTGGGCCTCAGTTTCCTCATCCGCCATGAGGGAAGAGAGGAACAACCCCAGTCCGTTAATAAAAACCCACACCGAGTCCTGACCGGTGTGGCTCGGTTGGCTGGGTATTGTTCCACAAAGCGAGACCCAATTTCAGTTCCCGGTAAGGACACATGCCTGGGTTGACAAACTGGGTTTGGTCCTCGGTTGGGGCACGTGAGAGATTGTGTGCCTCTCACGTCAATGTTTCTCTCCGTCCCTTCCCCTCACCCTAAACATAAATAAATATATTTTTTAAAAACCCCACACGGATGGTACTTCTTGTGTCAAACATCATCCCAAGTATTTTATTTAATTTTTTAAAACCTTCCAAAACAAGATTTTATTCATAGTTACATAATATATCATCAGGAGGCTATACTATAATGTATTTGAGGTAACAAATGTATATTTAATTTTGTTCAATTTCCCACCAATAAAATAACACTGTGTGCTACATATATACACAAATTTCATATTCATCCCTGATTCTCTTTTGCTACATATTTATTATTGAGACATAATTCACACCATAAAATTCACTCTTATTTTTTAAAAAATCAAAGATTTTATTTTTAAACTTTTAGAGAGGGGGAAAGGAGGGAGAAGGAGGGAGAGAAACATCAATGTGTGAGAGCTACATCGATCGGTTGCCTCTCACACGTCCCCAACTGGGGACCTGGCCCGCAACCCAGGCATGTGCCCTGACTGGGAATTGAACCAGAGAACTTTCGTTTTGTAGGCTGGTGCTCAATCTACCGAGCCACACCAGCCAAAGCAAAATTCATTCTTTTAAAGTGTACAATTTAAAAGTTATACAACCATCACCACTATCTAATTCCAGAACATCTTTGTCACCCCAAAAAGAAATACTGCATCCTTAGCAGTCATTACCCATATCCCGTACCCCCAGCCTCTAGAAATTACTAATCTACTTCTGTCCCTATGGATTTCCCTCTTCTGGGCATCTCCGATAACTGTAAGCATACACTATGTGGCCTTTTGTGTCTGTCTTCTTTCATTTAGCATCACATTTCCAAGGTTCATCCATGCTGTAGCATGTCGTACTTCATTCCTTTCCATGACTGGATGCAATTCCATTACAGCGGTAGACCACGCATCATTTATCTGTTCATCCACTGAAGGACATTCGGGTTTTTTCCGCTTTTCCGCCTAAGCACTTTATTTCGGCCCTCAACAACCCTACAGGGAGATACCGTAGAGCCGTCATACAGACAAAGAGACTGAGGTCCAGGAAGGCTAAGTCGTCCTTCCCAGGCCACTTAGCAGTGAGTGACAGTGGGGGACTTTGCCCCAGGAGTCAAGCTCCAGAGAGGATGACTTTAGCCCTTGGGCCACACCATCTCCCCGGTCAGAGTAAGACAGTGCAGGCCAGCGGCCACAGGCAAGCTGCACCAGAGGTGGCACCATTTGGCCACTTAACCAAGGGTGGCATTTCTCAGCAGCGTTTCTGAAGGTGGCAGGGCCAGGGTCTACCAGGTAAGACCCCACACTAGGACAGGGGTGTTGGGACACTCCGTGATAAGGAGTTGCTGCCTGAGCACACAGGTGACTCTCGCCGGCATGGGGACATCACTCTCCCCCCAGGTGGGTGTGCTCCCTCGGCTGAGCCTCGGTGGCCTGCGAACCCCGAACACATTTCTCCAGCCAACCCCAACTACTAGGCTGCAGCTCCTTTCCTAGCCCCAGTGTCCTGCCGCTGGGAGGCAGAGGAAGGACCCTCGGGTGGGGTCAGGATCAGAGCTATAGCCGCAAGTCAAGGCCACTTTTGAGCTTGGGTTGGTCTCTGCCTCCTTAGGACCTCCATCTAATGAGACAGGAAGTCTTAATGCTTTTTAAAGGTTTTTAAGAGAAATCTTAACGCTTTACTAAAAAATCTTTTTTAATTACAAAGACCATAAACACACAAAAGCTTGTGGCTCAAAAACAAAAAAATAAAATAAAATAAAAGTGCAAGGAGCATCTAGAATAAGAATTATCTTCTTCTTGCCACTCACTCCAAGGTACTATAAGAGTGAGGTCTGTTGCCTTTTTTATGAATTGAGGCATGTTTCAAAGCTAATTTTTTAAAGATTTATTTACTTATTTATTTTCAGAGAGAGGAGAAAGGAGGGAGAAAGAGAGGGAGAGAAACATCAATTGGTTGCCCCTTGCCTGCGCCCAACCAGGGACCAGACCCACAACCCTGGCTTGTGCTTCGACCAGGAACTGAACTGGTGACTTTTGCTTTATGACACAATGCCCAACCAGCGGAGGCACACCGGCCAGGGCTATATCTAATGTTTAAAAGATATTTAAAATAATAAATGGAGGCACAAGCCTCCCTAGTCTGCAAACAATTTCATGACCTGCTTTCCTCAATTCATAGGCATCTTTCCAGACCAATCTGCATGGAGCCATCCCAGTCTTAGTTTGAACAGCTGCACAGTGGTCCCTGGCAGGGACAGACCCTTGCTTACTTACCCATTCACCTGTGGATGCCTTTGGGATGTCCTCCATCTATTGCTTTCATAAATACATGGCAGTAAACACCCTGTAACAGATTTTTAGATGTGAAATTGCTGGATCAAAGGACAGGCACGTGTTAAATATTCTACCAAAATTGAGGTCCCAGTGTGCACTCCTGCACCCACTGGGTGTGAGTGCCCCCTTCCTCACATTCCCTCCAGCACTGGCTGCTGTGACGGAGAAACCATTTCTTCATAAGGAATCTGATGTGCAGAAGAGATATACCTGGTCTGCCCGGGCTGACGGAGGTGAGGCGGTGAGGCGCCTGGAGGCTCAGGCATCCCCCTCCCCGGCTGGTACAGAGGGTGCCTCCAGGGTCTTCCTGTGTTGCTGGGGTCTGGGATCCTGTTAGGCTCCCAGCCTGCCTCTCTGCAGCTGGCATTAGCCCCCGGCCTTTCATTGGCCACCCCCTCCAGGGAACTTAGGGATGGAGAAGGGGCTGGCCAGTCTCATCCTCAGGTGACTCCACCCCCTCTGAATAAATGCACCTTTGAGTAGGGCCCTTCAAGGGACAGCACCGTCATTGGAAAGCGTGTGGGACGGGAGACTTTCGGCACCTGAATCTGCAGGTGTTTTGAAGAGGGGAGCCTGGGGCACACGCATTCCCTCCCAGCCTGTGATCCAAAGTGGCCTTTTGGGTCTTGCCTCTGCCCAGGCTTTACTGTGTGGACCCGGGCAGGCTGCTGTTCCTGTTGGGGCTCCAGGTTTCCCAGCTGCAGAGCTGGGGAGATCCCTCCCAGGGAGCAGGTGTGGAATCTGCTCCACCTGCCATGCGCATTGAGATGGAAGAAGATCTCCTCCTGGGAGAGGGCAGACTGGAGACAGGGGAGGGGCAGGCAGGGCAGAAGAGGGAAGCAAGCCCGAGTCCCCGCAGGGCCAGGCCTCTGAGGCGCCCTCCCTGTGACTTTGACGCAGCATGGCAAGCTTGATACACCAGAGTCCCCCTGGTTAATATGAGACCATGCATGAGCTCATGCACACAAGGTACACCTATGCACAAAACATGTTCTTCTGGGCGCCACGAGGAGACTTCTGCACATCTACAGGCATCTGGGTTTGTGTCTCCTCTGAAGGGTTTTCATGCACAGTCCACATGTGCGCATAGTCCTGTGCATGTCTGCATGTACAAGCATATGTGGCTGTGAGTGCCCTTGAGTGTGTCTTTTCCTGGTTGTGGCTACATACAGGTGTGTGCACACATGTGCCGCATGTGTGTGCATGTGTGAGGATGCATGTGTGCCTGCAGGATGCACATGCAAGTCCCTGATTAGGGGTGGGCGGGTGCATGAGTGACATGGGCATACACACAGGCGTGTGTGCTTGTGTCTGAGTATGTGTAAGAATGCGTGCATGACATTTATAGAAGTGTAGATTGAGTGTGTGCATGATGTGCACATACACATGTGGATCCAGAGGTGTTCGGAGTGTGAGGGCAAAACTGTGTACGGAAATATTATCCTGTGGCTCTGCAGATGTGACCACACACAAGTGTGCATTGCACCCCGATGTGCCCCATTGAGGTCTGCGAACACTGACTTTCCCTCCAGGGCCCACCCCACCTTGCCTGGACCTCTGTCCCCTCCCCACACTGAGGAACAAAAAGAGGAACATTGTCACTGTATAACCTCTGAACCTCTTGCTTTATTTACAGGCAGGATAACTGCTTTAGTAATTAATAAGTCATTATAAACCTTATTGATTTGAAGAACAAACATATCACAGATGCAATATTCATATGGTATTTCACCGACAAGCCCGGAAGTGGAGGATTTCCCAGCCCCAGCCTGCAGGGGAGCTGTCCAGGGTCAGTGAGAGCAGTGTTGTCTCCATGCATTCAGGGGTCAGAAAGGGCAGGTTCGGGAGGAGCCAGAGCAGACAGCCCTTGCCTCCATTTCCAGGGCTGCCCGCCCGTGAGCTCCAGCCCCACCCCAGACCCAGAGAGTTGATGGTCTGGCTCGAGTGGGATTGGGGTCAGGGGAGTATCAGAGCTCCAGCCAGCCCCTGCCCTGACAGAAACTGGATGGGACACGCTCCCTCTCAGCCTCCACTTCCCTTATCTGTAACCCAGAGGTAATCACACTTACCTAGAAGCTGAAAATACAAGCTCAGACATCTGACCCCTTTCTCTGCTCACCTCCCTCCTGTGTCCAGGACAATTTCTATGCCCCACCCGCCTCCACAGGGCTCCTCTGGCTCCTCCCTCTGCCTGCCCTTCCTCCTTGCCTCAGGCCTGACCAACAAACTTCTACCCACCTGTCAGCGCCCATGCGCACGTCACCAGCTGGCCACATATTTGTCTGTCTTCCTGGGTAGACTGTGAACTCTCAGGACAAAGACATTCCTGGATCCCCAGAGCCAACCTTGACCCGATATGGCTTAGCTATCACTCACTGTTGGATTTTAAAAATTGCAGATAAAGAGGGAAGGAGGGGGAGGGCTCTGGGAGCCGCGATGTTTGGTACACACAGCAGGTCACTGAACACCCCCTGACTAGGTGAGTAAGCTGCCCTGTGCCCTGGAAAAGGGAAATCACTATTCGTCAGTCTCCATTGATACCGGCGCCACCGCCCTGCCGTTGACAAGTCTTACTGCGTTTGACCTTCACCGCACACCTGGGAGGTGAACGATATTTTTATTCTCATTTTGTTGATGCAGAAACTGACCCTCAGAGAAGATGAGTCAGTCCCAGAGCTGGGACTCAAGCCATCCTGATTCCAGAGGCTTCCACAGGTTCCTTTCCTCTTTTATGAGCCCCACCCACATTCCTAAGCCTTAGCAGGTATTTGTGACTCTGCCCTCAGTGGGCAGCCCTTGACCGTGAAGAGCAGGTTGATGGTGGGACAACTCTCCGGCTGGCTCTGCACCACCTCCTGGAGCCCCAGTTGCCCACCTGTTGCTCATTAACTTGCCTACCTCGCCTCCCACATCCTTTATGGCTTCCCAGAATCACCTTGCTAATGCACTCCATGCCCTCGAATCCTGGTTCAAGTCGGCTTCCGAGAACTCAACCCATGGCCCAGGGGCAGCATCTGTGGGGCTGTGAGTGCCTGGGCAGGCAAGAGAGCCTTGTTCCAAAGGACCTCTGTCTCAAGGGCCACGACACCCCTGCAGGGTCCGAAGCAGCTCAGGCTGTTTACTGTGGGGAGAGAAGGTCACCCCCAGGGCTGTTTACTCTGGGCAAAGAGGGCATGGGTGTGAGTGCACTAGGGCTTATCTCTGGGCCTGACTGCGCCCACGCCTCCCTCCCTTCTGCAGAACTATGCCTCAGACAACCCTGACCTTGTAGGCAGCAGGGCAGACCCCTGGCCCTCTGAAAAACCCCAAAGTTCTCCACCGGCCCTCTCCCACTCAGCCCCTCGGGCCTGGATCCGTCCAGGCAGAGCAAGGAGGCTGCCTAAGGTAAGGCCCTAGGGGTGAGTCTGAGCAACTCGTGTCCTTCTCTGAGCCCCAGTTTCCCATTCATCAAGGTACAGGGCCTGGGTGGGGCTGAGGAAGGGGAAGAAGTAATCTTAGCACCGCTTTGAGGGCTCATATTCTCCAATTCTGCCAGGAAATCATCTGTACACGAAACACTGGGTATGGCATTATCTTGTCTCTACACACTTTCAAAACAGGGTAATACCCTCTTTTTGAGTTAGGAATACTAACTCAGGGGAATAAAGTTCTAATGATGGAAACCCAAGCACTAGAAGAGATGTAGCTTGACCTCGGGGATTGGCCTTTCTTACACCCCTCTAATGATGCCCTGTCTACCCTTAGGTGGGCAGGTTCATGAAGTGGAAAGAGTGCAGGCTTCAAAACCAGACAGACTTGGGCTCAAATCCCCTTAACCTCTCTGAGTCTCAGCTTCCTGAGCTGTGAAACGGGCTGACAATACCCGCCGGCCCCAGGGAAGCACCTTCAGTCTTTTTCAGTCCTCTCTCGGCGGGGAAACAGCTCTGGCCCCCAGCTGACAAAATAGGCAATGAAAGCCCGGAGAAGGGGTCAGGCGGGCGCTAAGAAGGCCAGCCCCTGCTGAGGTGAGCACAGAGTGGTCCAGGACCTTCCTGCCCCTGCCCCCTGCTGCCCAGGGCGCCCTGTGCCTGGGTTGTGCCCTATCCATGCCAGCCTTCCCCTGCCTGGCCTGTTCTTCACTAGAGACTCACCCGTTGACCTATTTCTGCATCTGGCCCATGAGGCAGCTGGGGCTGAATCAGGCTCCTCTGGGATACCTTTGGCCTCAGGAATGTTTGGATCCGGGCCAGGAGGTCAAAGGACCCACAACCTGCTCCTACTCCCTAGAGAAGCTCTTAGAGACTCACGACACCTGGGATAGGCAGACATGCCCCAGCCGCAGAGGGAAACTGAGGCCCAGCGTCTTCCATGAGGAGAGGAAACCAGTGGCCTCCTTGGTTATCCTGAGTGGGGATCAGAACAGCAGCAGATGAAAAATGAAATCAAAATAAGCAATGGATCAGCAATTCCTCTTCTAGGTGTATACCTCAGAGAAACGCCTAGATATGTTTGCCAAAGTATGGGTGCTAGAATGTTCACAACAGCCCTATTTATGATAGTCCCAAGCTGGAAACTGCCCAAAAGGCCAGCAATGGTAGGATGAATAAAGAAACTGAACTGCCATCACACAAAACAATATGGATGATCCCCTAAACAAAGTGTTTAAAATGAAAGAGTACATTTCATAATAGTTCAATTCTATACAGTTTTGATGGTGCTGGAAGTCAGCAAGGTTGTTTTCCTTGGTGGGCAGTGACTGAAAGGGGGCCGGAGGGGGCTTCTGGGGCCATGGTCATGTTCTACTTCTTGATCTATAGCTGCAGGACGCATGAGTGTTCTTCTCAGCTTAGGAAAGTCATCAAGTGATCATTTAGGATTTGTCCACTTTTCTGTTTGAATATTATGTTCTTGAACTTTACGTAGGTTGAATCTCATGGTATGTACTCTTTTATGTCTGGCCTCTTTTCTGCAACATTATGTTTCTGACATTCGCCCATATTGTTAGATGTAACAGAGTGTGTTCTTTTCGTTGCCGTACAGTATTCCATTGCATGAACATACCACCATTTGTTTTTTGATTTTATTGTTGATGGAAGTCAGGCTGTTTCCAGTTTGGAAGCTACTATAAATAGTCCTGCTTTGAACACCTTTGCACCTGACCTTTAGTGAATGCAGGTATGTATTCCTGCTGGGTATATACTTAGGGGTGGGATAGTTGGGTCATACGCTATATGTATCTTCAGCATTATGAGCTACTGACCAACAGTTCTCAAAACGGTTCACCATTTCATGCTCCCATCAGTATGACAGTTTCGCATCCTCACTAGCACTGGTGTGGTCAAACTTTTTCCTTTGAGCCATTCAGTGGGTGTAAGAGGGTATTACATTATGGTTTTAATTTGCATTTCCCTGATGCCCAGTGAAGTTGATCACCTGCTTGGATTCCCGAGAAGCAGACCCCAAGACAAGTATTCAAGAGCAAGAAGTCTCATTGGCAGGTGTGTTAGCTCAGGCCGCCACCATAAAACACTGCAGACCAGGTGGTTGAAGCAACAGACCTTTATTTCCTCAGAGTTCTGGAAGCTGGAAGCTCCAAGGTCAGGGAGCCATGAGGGCTTGTTTCTGGCGAGACCTCTCTTCCTGCCTTGCACTGACTGCCTTGCTGTGTTCTCACACGGCCTCTTCTCTGCGCATGCACGGAGAGAAAAACCTCTCTAGGGTCTCTTTCGATTCCTATGACATCAGGGCACCATTTAACCTTCATTACCTCTCTAAAGGCCTTATCTCCAAAAACAGTCACACTGGGGTTAGGGCTTCAACATGCAAATCCAGAGCAACACAGTTCAGTCCGTAACAGCAGGTGATCCCAGGGAAACTCATAATGGAGTGAGGAAGTGAGAGAAGGGGGCCCCTGGAGCGTGTGTGAACAAGCAGGTTACCACCCTGGGCTTCTGGAGTCTCATCCCACAGGGAGACTTTGGGAGACTGCAAGGCATGCCCCACAGAGTCATAGCACCCAGAGCAGAGAAGCTGAAGTTTTATGCACCAACCCCTGCCAGTCATCATTGAGCGCCACTTTGGTGAGGGAGGGCCGGCGTTAGCTCCTTGGCACTTGCGGCAGCACAGCCTTGCCAGGCTCCAGAGAAACACTGGGGCTCCATCCCCGCTGCAGGCGCTGGCCTTGCAGGGAGCACACGCTACAGCAGGTCTTCACATGCTAGTAACTGTCGGATTCTCCTTTTTTGAAGGGCTACTTGAGGGCTACTTCAGCTGGACGTTGAAGGATGGGTATTGGCTGACGACGCAGCAGAGGGCATTCCAGCCGGGGGACCAGCACGGAGAGGCATGAGACTGAGGTCAGGGACAGTAGAGACTGTACCATGACAGTCAGATGGGAAGGTCGTCCTCTGGAGGCTCAAAAAAGGGCATGTACCCCATGTCTATGCCTATGTCCTCAGAAACTCAAGCTGGGCTATGCCCCTAAGGTTATCCCAGAATGCTGTTTTCCAGGACCACCCCCCGCCAAGTTTCCTGACTGTCTCCAATCCAGCCCCCCACACAGCAAGCACCCCCAAATCCAAGAATGCCTCTGTAGCCAGAAGACACAGGTACCACTCCCAGCAGAGAGGCTGCAAGCCAGGCCTGGGCACTGGCCAGACAGTAAGAACAAAGGGACAGTGTTTCCAGGGCAGCAGAGGCCCAGCCACTACATGAGAATCAGGAGAGTCAAGGGTGGACCCCAAGACCATCCCTGAACCAAGGACCTTGAGCTAAGCGTGTCCTAAAATGCTAAGTGTTTCACCTCGGGCCACCTGAATTCAGACTGTTGCTCTTCTGAGGCCTTGTCAGTGGTCAGAAAGTCTCTTCGTTTGCACTGTCCACGGAGCCCACACGAGGGTCAGGGAAATGCAGGGCCAGGGCTGTGGGCTTAGCTGGGCGACCCTGACATTGTTTCGGCCTGAGGCGGCTGGGTAAGTGGGACCCTAAGACAGGTCTGAGCAGGGTCCAGCTGCTCTGCATAGCTATCGGACTGGAGTACAGCCGTATCCAATTCTGCATCCAAATAACAAGCATCTTCTCCACAAAGGCGTAACCCTGATGGAGGCCAGGTATCACGGACACCTGTTTGTCAGTTCGGCCTTTCGTCGGCAATCCACGTCTCCCCCATTAACCCTGCCCCATCCATGTGGCTCAGGTGGGACCACCTCGCCGCATGCCCAGGCAGGGGGACTCGTGAGCTAGGCCTGGCCAAAGAGAGCAACCCCCTCCCACCCTGGGCACAGTGATTAACTCAAGGATAAACACATGGCCCAGGGCAGGCCAAGGGGCGTCTTCCCTGAGACTGTTGCTGGAGCTCTCAGGAAAGTGTCTCTTCTTCGGAGATTGTGAGCTATAACGATGAGATTGTAGCAGCTGATGGACATCTTGCATCACATGGAGAAAATCTGCCAAGAAAAAAGAAAAGCCAAAGGCAGGCAGGCCTAGCGGGGAGAGGGGGAGAGAGAGGGTCTTAAGGTGTCGGTTAAACGCCTGGACGCTGCATTCCTGAGGTTCTCAGACTTCTCGTTTGCATGAGTCCATACATTCCCTGCCCTGCTTAAGTCACCTCAGGGTTTCTGTCACTTGCAGCCTGAAGGATTCTGATTCAAACACTAGGTGAGAACGCAGCCCCGTCGTTTCTGCACCTTCATATCCCAAAGATACACCGATATGCAGGGAATTTCTTTTCAAAAGGCCATTGCAGCTGGACTGTTGCAATGAGGCAAAGATCCATGTCCTCCTGACCTTCCAATTGTCACTTGAGAAGTGACAATTGACTAAGCTGAAATAGAGCAAACACGTCCAGCAATTTGTGTTCAAGGGTTCAGAATGTTAACTCACACCGGAAGGGCCTGGCCCGCTGCCCTCCATCCAACTTCCCAGAGTGCTCTGGGGAGTGAAAAAGAAGGCGGTACACTTTTCTGACCAACAACTGTGGGCTCATTTAACAACTTTTCTGTTTGCTGAAGTGAGGGGATGAGAGCCCTACAAATTTAGGAGAAAGGGAAGAAAATATTACGTTTTTGCGACCCCGGCATGAATGGGCATTGTTGGCACATTGCTCAACGGATACGCTTGTTACTTCAACTGAGATCAATAAACTACCTGAATGCCCATCAATAGGGGTCTGGTTAAATAAATTACAGTGTGAGGGTTTAAAATGAAGCGAGGTGGCTCAAAATGTACTGTTATGGGAATATGTAATATGTGAAGGGTTAAAGGCAATTTTCACAATCATACCTCAATAAAGGGTTTTTTTTTGAGTAATTTTTAGAATGATATGTATAGCATGTGCCCATTTAAAAATAATACCTGGCAGTTCTATCATTTACAGGAGTTCTTATCATTTATACACTCAGTCTGAAGTAAAGGAGAACAAACTGCAGTGACGGGCAGCTCATTCTCTTTAGGGATTCAGTCACTGCAAACTGTTCCTGTCGGATCGGTTCCCTATCAGAGCTATTTCCCCCTCACAGGGCGTCTCCCTCCCACGATGGGGTCTAAGAGCTGGGAGCGTGGCTGTCCTCCTGGCATCGGGGAAAGGCCCCTCCCTGGACTCAGGCCACCCTCTTGAGAGAGTATCTCATCCTGCTGGTCCCCGGCCTCAGTTTCTGTCCTAACTACCACTACCTGTGTAGCGGGATGTTCTGACTTGCGCGAAGACTCCCAGCTCCAGAGTTGCTGGGCGGACCCGGATCCCTAAGGTTCTGACTGGGACCTGGGGGGTGGGGGGTGGGGGTGGGGTATCATTATTCCCTGTCCAGGGTTCTGACTAATAAGTGACCCACCGGAGCTCTCAGCACCCTTCTGTATCCTCCCATTGGTGGGGTGCTAGGAGACTGGGGTTTCCCTTCCACATCACACAGGAAACGAGCACAACTAGGGGCACTATCCCTGCTCTTCTCTCTGCCTGAACACCCTGCAGTGGGTTGAATGTTGGCCTCCAAAGAGATGAGTCCACATTTTGACCCCTGGAGCGTGTGAATGTGATTTGGCAAAAGGTCAAATTGATATCTTTGCAGATATCATTAAGTCAAGGGTCTCAAGATGAGATCTTCCCGGATTATCTAGGTGAGCCTTAAATCCAATGACAAGTGCTCGTAAAAGATAAAGTCAGAGGGAGATTTATCACAGAAGGGGAGATGACTCAGAAATAGAGAAGACCTTGTGAAGACAGGCAAGATCAGAGCGATGCGGCCACAGGAATGCCAACGGCCACCAGAAGCTGGAAGGGGCAGAGAACAGACTGTCCCCTAACATCTTTGGGGGGAGCGCAGCCCTGCTGATGCTGCCATTTCAGGCTTCTGGCCTCCAGAACTGTGAAAGAATAAGTTTCTGTTGTTTTAAACCACCAAAGCTGTGGTAATTTGTTATGACAGCCCGAGGAATTAACATATACCTTCTGTTGCCCTGTCTGCTCTGCTGTGAGCATGGACCAAACATCCCTCCGGACAGCATCCTACAGGGTCTAGAGTTCTAGGAGTCAGTGGAAGCCCCCAGCCAGGGTTTCTGGTTTGCCCGCAACCCCTCCCCGGGATTGGGCTCAGAAAGAAAGCTGGGGCGCCGGGTCCCCCAGGCAGCCTCTTCGCCTCCCTATTGCCTCCTCCAGAACTGTCTTGCCATCTCTCCCGTGGCTCGTCTGAGACGTGGAAGCACTGCCCACGCCTCTCAAGCTGAGCAGGAGTCTGCCTTACATCACAGCCTGAATTTGCTCCACCTGCTCTTGCTACCTACAGAGAAGTTCTGGGAAGGGAGAAATTGACTTCGTTCTTACGGTACATGGTGTTGATTCTCTACCCATCTTCTATTTCCTGCTCCTCCTCTTGAAAATACCCCAGTTTCCATTCCAGAATTCACCTTGCCCTCATATCACCCATGTGCTTCAGGGGAAGTGGGCTCCATCTTCGGATCCAAGGGCAGTTCTAGCTGGTGTCATGAAATCCCACCCTACTTGCCCAGTGATGGTCCATAAATCCAGGCCTCAGCACCAGCTCAGGGCACAGCCCCTAACCACAGGATCAGGCATGTGACCCTCACTGAGATGCATGGGGGGACTTGCTGGGAGCTTCTGGGAAAGGTGTCTCCTTGCTCTTAAGGAGGACCCATCAGAAGGGACATGTTCTACCTTGCTAACTGCTGTGGTGGTAAATGTGTAGTCCAGCCATTTGGCATTCTGAGGGAGGCCAGCCTATGGGTGAAGCCATCAGATACAATTCAGCTGCAGAGAGATGGCCCTAAGTTGCTGGATTAAGCCAGCCCTGAAGCCCACCCTATCTCTGGAGTCTGGTTACCTGAACCAATACATCTCATTGTTGAAGCTATTGTGTGTTGGACTTAATGTTATTTGCAGCCCAATGCACCCTAATCAATATGTCACTCACCAAAGCCAGTTTTCAAGACTATTGTCTTGTTGTGGGTTTTGAGATCCTACTTGGGGGGTCAAAAGCTAACTAAGCATTGTTCTTCCTTCCTCTTCATATTACTGTTCTAACTATTTTAAATCTGCCTGAGGAAAATGGATTTCTCTGGCTGAATAGGAGGAAAATCTCTCACAAGGAAGTATGATTTTTAAAAAGTACACATTACTGTATTTCCAAGAAATTATCTATATTACACTAACATTCACACAAAAACCTGGAAGCATAAACTACATTTGTAATTTAAAATCCTGAGGATTCAAAGGTGACACAAGGCATCCAGAGTCCCCTTTAGGGCCTGTTGTAGCTCAATGTCAATCACATGGGATGTGTGTGCATGGGACGAAGTAACAACCTAAGAAGGGTAATAATATTTTTTCTAATTTAGATTTAGATTTTCACCAGCTGGCACCAGCCTGACCCTCACTGAGGGAATATTTCCTGCTTCAGAAAGACCTTAGCCAAAGCTTTGCCAAATGGTGGTTTGTAAGACTTTGGAATCTCCTGGGGGTCAGGAGAGTGGCTGTGGCTCTGTTGTCCAAGGCCAGGCCCCACCCTCCATCCCATCCCTGAGTAGCAGGGCAGGAGGTGCCCGCCCCCCTCTGACTCCTGAGTGTCCGCCTCACAAGGTCCCAGCCTGGGCTCACACTCCTCCTGCAGGAGAGGTGCCATGTCTTCCTTGGATCGAGCTGAGCCCCTTCAGCATCTCCAGAGGCATCTCCAAGCTGGGGACCAGAGGCCACAGCCAGACCTCGGAGCCCCCGGTGCCTCTGCTCTGCCCCAGAGTCCCTGTCACCCTCTAAAGCCCCGGTTTCAGGATCCTGCTCTCAGCTTCACCCTAATGCAACATTCAACCCAGAAGGCCTGAATCTGACATTCCTCCAGATTGGTGAAGACAGGATCCCCAGGGTGGGTGGAATGGTCCTCTGTCCCGGACAGGAGAAACCCCAGGGCTGACCGCATACTCCCCAGAAAGGGCTGAAGCATTGGGTTCAGGCTCAGAGCCTGGGGAGAGGAGGAAGGAGGAGGGAGCTCGAGAAGAAAGTATGCGGGACCTGCTCACCCTGACCACCTCCCTCCCCTTCCTGGATCACATCCCTGTGCTGGGTCTCTGGACTCTGTCCCTGTCCAAAGCTTCTGGCCCTGGCATCTGGAAAAGCCGCAGCATGGAGCCCCAGAGGGTATCATGTGGTCCCCGCTTCTAGAATCTCAGCTCTCAGAAAGGCCAGCATAGGGGACTCTCACACTTCCTAGCCGCCCGTCTCTGGGACTGAGGTGGGCCTGGATTTCTCCCATGCTCGCCTCCCCCATGAAGGGCTGGGCTTCCGCCGAAAGACACCTTGCCCCCCATGAATACCCAGGCCCCTCCTGAATCTCTGAACCTCTTCATTCACCCCTGACTCCTACCTGGCTGGGTAGCAGCTACCCTAGAGTTTCCGGGTTCATTCTGACCCCAGTGTGGCTTCCTGATCCCCAGGAAGCCACGTGTGCCAGGCCCTGTGCTGGGCATCCAGTTCAGAGAGGAAGGTCCCGTCTCTGCCCCAGGGCAGCCTGGTCCCGCGGATAGATGGATGCCCAGATGACAGCATCAGCAGGGGCTGCCATGGGTTGCACAGTTGCCCAGCCTGATGCCTGCTGGGCTATGGTGTTGAATTGAGGCCAGTCCCTGTTCTCAGTAAGTCAAGTTCCAGGGGGATCTGCACAGACACCCTCACCAGGTGCCACATCGCTCTCAAGGGTTGGCTTCTTGGGGTGTTCCCCAGTGAGCACACTATCAAGCCAGCGACCCCTGCTCCACGGCTCCGTAAAGCATGATTCACCATCTAGCACTGCATGTCTGATCTGCTTTTTTGGTGGTCTGTCTCCCCATGCTGAACGTAAGCTCACTCTTTGAGGACAGGCTGTCTGTGTTGCATCCCCAACCCCTGGGACGCTGTCAGGTGCACGGTGGACACTGACTATATATTTGTGGATTCAGTATATCTGGATGAAGGACGGGGGTTAAACACAATTCTTGTCCCTTCCTCTCCCTCACCAGTCACCTATCCAAGCAGTCTCCAAGTCCTACAGAAAGTGTTTCTTCCCCTGCTCTGCCATCTTTCCTTCTCTCCCTCCCCAAACTCTAAGCCCAGCCTCACCAGCCCTTACTTAGTATTTCTTAATCTTCAAGGCCCCAGTGGAAATGTCACCTCCTCTGTGAAGCCGACCAGATTCCTCTGCAGTCACAGTCACATTGTCTATTACTTGAGCTTCCCTCACTCCGTACGGCAGTCATTTATTTATTTACACGTCTGTGTTCCCCGCCTCGCCCCTACACTGCCACCATGCCAGAACAGAAGGTCTTTAGAGCTGGACATGCTTCTCTCTGCATGTCCAGGGTTTCAAAAGAGGGTCAGGTTGGGTATGACATCAGAGCTCCGGAAGTGTTTGCTGGGTGAGTAAAAAGTGCATGAAGAAATGAACGAGCTCCCCCATTAGTGAATGGGTATGTGAAGGAACAGGCAGATGCATGAATGAGCCAGAGAAGTTACTGCGTGAATGAGTCAGTGACAGAGGGGAGGAGGAGGGGGAGGGAGGGAATGGTGAGTGAGCCTGTGAAGGAGGGAGAGCCCAGAGGGTTCCCAGTTTCTCCAGCAGCCCTGGCATCAGTATGTCCCCGCCACCCCTGGGACTGTGATCCGTGCCAACCAGGCCTCACGATGCCTCCTCCCAGAGCCAGCCCACGTCAGTGCTGCTCAGCGCACACTCCCTGATGCTGGCCAGACCCTGTGCTGGGCCATGAATCAGACAGGGCCCTGCCCCGGGGCTGCCGGGATCGAGGGCAGACAGACAGCCTCATAAATTAACTCGATGCCACGCTGGGCAGACATGTGTTCTGGCAGAGCACTGAGCTCGGGGCTGGCTCTGCAGCCTGAGGCAGGGCAGAGCCAGGGCAGAGGGACCTGGGAGAGCCTGAGAGGAGGCACCGGATTGCAGCACTGAACCTGGAGGGAGGGGGCCGGGGAGAAAGGGCATGACGGACGGTGCCAGCAAAGGCACAGCAGCTTGGGGATGCAGAGCAGGAGACAGTACAGTGGGAGATGGGACCACAGTGAATGCTGGGCCTGGGTGAAGCAGCTGGGCTTGGCAGAGCCTGAGACAGAGACCCAGGAAGATGAAGAGCAAGGTTGTGGGCTAGCAGCCTTGTGCGTTTCAGAAGGAAGACACGAGGTTCCAAGAAAACGGTACAGGAAAAATACACATCAAGGAGTTTCCAGGGTGCTCGGGGCTGGGTCCTGTTACAGCTTTGCATGACTTTGCTTCTGGCTGCTCTCTGCAGTGAAGTCTCAATCATCCTCCCAGCCCTAATACGCCCATCAGCAGCCTGGGGTACCTGGGGTTTCCAGACAGGGGAGGTTATTTGGGGGGGAATATTTATGCGAGTGTTTGCAGGTCAGGGTTGTTTTACCAATGAATGTGAAAGCATTCAGGGTGGAGTCAGGGGAATGCTCTGGGGTTCCTGAAGCAAATCAGGGATTTCAGAGTTTGACAGGAAACCTTGAGATCGGGTCAGTGGAGGTGAGGGAAGCTACTGAACACCCTGCGATGCACAGGACGGCCCTCTACTCATAGAATGATCCAGTCCCCATATCAAAGGGCCGAAGTTATGCAGCCTCACTTCCACAAATGAGAAGACTGGGAATGCCGGATCCAAAGGGGCTCCTAGGAACCATAGCAGCTCTTCCCGTTTGTGCCAGGGCCTGTGCTGAGTACCTAACCCTATTAGAACACGTAACCTATTCCTAACTTGAGGATGAGAAAACTGAGATTGACTTGTCCTTGCAAAGGTGGGATTCCAACCCAGGGAGTCTGCCGCCAAAGGCTATGCTCTTGGTCAGGACAGTCATGACCTCCCACATCACCCAGTAGATGGGACAGAGCTGGGACTCGAACCCAGGACCCCACTCTCCATGGCAAAAATTCATTCTACTGTGCCATGTGCCTCTGGTCCACACGGAGTCCTGGACAACTCCTCTCAGAAGTGGAGCTTGGCAGCCGGGACCTCGGTTTGTCAGGGATGCGTGGGGCGGGTAGGAGGCAGATCGCAGAGACAGAGGGTCTTTGTCTGCCTGCAGATGGGCAGGCAGGCCTAGGCTGTGCGGCCCGGCCCAGGGGCTGATCGGGTACAAACTCATTAGACAGCCGCTGAGGCTGCCAAGGAGACGGGAACAATTAGAAGGCCCGGCTGAAGCCAGGAGTGGAAGCTGCACTGTGAGAGCTGCTGAGCTGCTCAGCCCTCCTCCGCGGGTCGGCTTCCAGGAAGCCGCCGCAGACTTTCTCTCCAAAGGGCGACAGCCGCTCCATCCCCACTGACTGAACCTACTGTGTGCTGGGCTGGGCGCATTACACATCTTGTCTCCTTTTGGGGGGTGGGGGGTGGGTGGGAACTATTCACTCTGTTGCATTCATTCATCCACTCATTCATTCAACAAATATTTACTGAGTTTCTACTGTGTGCCAGCGCTGTATGGGGTCCTGGAGATATAGCCGGGAACAAAACAGACAAAAATCCCTGCTCTCATGGAGCAAACATTCTGAAAGTGGGAGACAGACAGCAAAAAAGGAGCAGACAAGGTAATGGCAACTTGTGACCAGTGCCATGGGAGAAATGAAGGGGCAGATGGGAGGCAGGCCGGGCGAGGCCACTTTGCATAAAGTGATAAGGGAAGGCCTCTCTGAGGAGGCGAGCATTCACAGAGGAGGAACTGAGGCTCCGAGAGGACAGGTGATTTGTCCAAGCTCACAGAGCTGGTAGGTGGAGAAGCAGGGACCTGGCCCAGGCCTACCCGATTCCAGACCAAACCCAGCCACCTGTTACCTGGAAGCCCTCCTCCCTGCTGGGGCTCATCACCACCATTACACTCGTAGATAACATGGACACAGCATTTCCAATCCTTCTTCGTACCAACCTCAAGAACTAAGTAGGCTTGCAACTCCATTTCCAGGTGGGAAACTGAGGCCCAGGGAGAGGCCATAACAAGCCCCAGGTCCCAGCAAAGGAATGAACCTGAGTCGGCGCATTGCTTCCACCACACCTCGACCTTCCCAGCCAGGCACTTGGCTGCACTAAACACTTAGCAGGCCTGTAAGAAACGGAGTAGTAGACAGATCATGTGGCTGTGGACAAAATTCATCAGACTTTGGGGCTTCTATTTCTCCATTAGAAAATATGAAATTGGTCCAGCCCATCTCTGAAATGTCCGAGTTCACCCTATTCAGGCAACATTCTTTGAGGAGTGCTGTACCCGGGGAGACCGGGATAAAGGAGATGCTGCCCGTCACTGCCCAGTAGGGGAGGCCATGTGACTCAAGGTGCCTTGGCTGGGAAAGCATTCTGGGCGGAGCCAAATGTGGAGCAAAGGCCCAGAGGTGGACAAGGAAATAGCGAGGGATCAGTAGGAACTTTTATCCAAACCCTCCTGTCCTCATGTACACAACCCTTGCTACCTGCAGGTCGTAGGCCACCACAGCTTCCGTCCT
Organism: Mormoops blainvillei; assembly: GCA_004026545.1. NCBI lineage: Eukaryota > Metazoa > Chordata > Mammalia > Chiroptera > Mormoopidae > Mormoops > Mormoops blainvillei. Next base: position 187,441 of record PVJD01002223.1, on the reverse strand, counting down.
TCCCAGTCCCAGGTCTGGCATGGGTCCAGGAGAGTGTCTCAGAGGAGGGGCTGAAACAGGCCCCGGAGAGATCTGAGCCACCAACTGTGTACAGATTGTGTGACCTCAGTCAAGCAGATATTTCCCTAAGTCCACTTTGTTTTTTTGATAGATTAGCTGAGGAAGGGTGATCAGAGCAAGTTGGTAGCATAATGAAGGGGAGGGTTTGTGAGCACTTTCTTCATGTGAGGCAGCAGTCCTTTGAGACAGGTAATGTTATGATCTCTGATTTACAGGTTAGAGATCTAAGGGTGAGAGAAGGGAAGTCACTCGCCCAAGGCCACACACTAGGAAGTGGCCCGGTAGAGATTCACATACACACAGCCCTGGACTCCAGCACTCCGATCAAAACAAAAGCTGCTAACTTGCATAAGTGTCTGTGCCCTTCCACCCATGTGACAGTCAGCCAGCCCCAGGGCTTGACCTCTAGGAAATAATCCAAGAGAACCAACAGATGCTCATTGCCACCACGCATATGATATGGACGACAACTGCAGGCAGCCTGCCCGACCACAGGCCTTTCACTTCAGAAATCAGACACTTGTAGAACAACTGTGGCTAACTGAGCACCAAAGGCGGCATACTCTTTGCCAACACACTCTCTTGAAACCCCCACTCCAACCCTGCACAGTGGGTCTGGCTCTCCGCATTCCTAGACATGGCCTCAAAGTTCAGAGAGGGGGACGGGTTTGCTGAGGGCCCACAGTTAGTGACAGTCTCCTGGTGCTGCTAGGCCTGTTCACAGCCGCCACCCACCCCCCAAATCCCCCCCCCACACACACACAGGAATGGGCAGCTTTGATCTACGAGGAAGGAAGCTAAAACTCAGAGAGGGCAAGTGATCTCCCAAGACCACACAGATGATGAACAGAGAACTGGGGTTTGACCCCAGGCACTGGGAGTCCCCACACTGCCACCTGCTGATTGGGGAACTGCAGATGGGTCATTTAGCCTCTCTAAGCCTCCTGGGCTCCTCGCCTGTAACCTAGAGATGAGAATGTCTGTTACATGCGATGGCAGTAGGGGGAATTCAGGGAAGGTCTAGCCAAAAGTTGAGTCACTATTAAGCAGCGATAACAATAATAAGAGTGATGATGGCAATAATAATAGTAATAATAGTTGCTACCAATGAGATAGCATTATGTTGCGGGAGGGAGCCATGCCCGGGAGTCAGGGGGACTGGTTTCAAATCAGCTCAGACCCACCAGGCTCCTCTCTGGGCCTCAGTTTCCTCACCTGTAAAATGGGGGGAGACAGAAATGAAGATGGTTCCCGCCCTGATGGTCTGTGAATCAGGGAACCTTGTTGTCTCCGGTTTCCCACGTAGAATGCAACCCCGGGCCCTGCCTGCTGGTGCGTCATCGCTGGCTGTCCTGAGGGGAGCGGCGAAAGGCTGGGTTTGGGCTTGAAGGCGCTCAGAGACATGCACTGAAGTGAGGACAAGAAGCCCTGGGGAGAGGGAAACAGGGTGAGAGCAGGAGGCCCCTGCATGGTGTCCCACCAACACGACCCATGGCTCGCCACCTAGCGGCTACCTCAGAGACTGTCCTGTCCTGGGTCCCATCCCAGCGGATGGGGCATCTGTCTGCCCTCGGCCTTCTGAGTTGATCCTGATCCTTGGTGACAAGGAAGCAGAGAAAAGCAAAGAAAGAAATTTGGAAGGGCAAGCACTGTGTCACTGAGCCATTGGCAGAGTAAGAGCTGGAAGGGCCAGGAGCTGGGGAGAAAAATGCCCAGGCTGGGGGTGATGGCGGGGTGGGGAGACCTGGGGCAGGAGAGAATTGAGGAGGAAAGAAAAGAAGCCCAAGGGGCACTTGGAGGTCTGTGACAGTTTGGGAGGCCCAGGCCGAAGGCAGGATCCCCTTTGCTAGCCCTGGCAGCCTCTGGAAGCTGCCTCATTGCGTGTAGGCCTTTCATATGGGTCATACCAGCCCTGAGGGCAGGTCTGCCATAGTGACCCCAGCCCCCAGCACAGGATGGTCACACAGAAGGGGTCCCTCTCCCAAAGGGCCTCTAGGTCACTCTCTAACCCGCAGCGACCCCCGAGAGGGGAGGAAGGTGACACGGTGGATGATTGGAGTGCAGGTGACCTGCGTCTCAGGCCTTTTTCCAACTCGGCACCTAAGGGTCCCTCAGCCCTGAGCAGCTGCAGGAGGAGCCCCCGCCTCTGGCTCTGGCTCTGCAACCAGCTGTGGGACCTGGGTCAGGGCCTGTGGCTCAGCGGCTGCTCCCTCAGGCTGGAGGAGCATTAAATGGGGTAATAGACGTGAAAGTACTTGGAAAGAAATGGGCAACCCTGCGAGCTGAGGGTGGGGCCTCCGTGATGCAGAGCTTTGACTCCTGAGAAGCTGAAGGGGCTGGCAGGGAGCACACAGATGTGGCATCAGGGACTCCAGGGAGCGTGAGCCCAGGAGGAGCCTTCACAGGGGTCTGAGTGGTCCCAGGCCCTGGAGCGCAGGGGGCAGGGAGGCAGGCAGCATCCTTGGAACTGAGGTCCTGCAGCAGAGGGAGCAGAGGCCAGGGGGCCCAGGGGCAGTGAGACCAAAAGACAGGGGGGATCAAACCAGTAGCAAGCTAGGGCTTTCGCAAGCTCCCCGCTGCAGCCAAAGGCAGGAGATCGGTTTGCAAACAGACAACAAAATCCCTCAGACATGCCCCAACTCATCTCTGCCGTGGGCTCAGAGCTGGGACTGCCTGCTCGGGTTTCCTCGCCCCTTTGCAAGGAGGTGGGCAGCTAGACTTAGACCTGGAGAGGCCAGTGCCTCCCTCGGGCCAGTCCTGTTCCTTCCCCCTCTAACTCATCCACAAATCCCCTGTGGGTTTATTGTTTGCCCTCTTCCTCGCTGGACTCCAGTCTCATCCCCACCTGCCTGATGTGGATCCTGCCATCAGTTCGGCTGAGCCTTCTCCCCAAGCCTTCCATGGCTCCCCATGTCTACAGGGTCTAGTTCAGGCCTTGACTTGGTATTCTGCATCTCCATGACCTGGCCTCTAACCTTGATCCCCACTGCTCCCCCTCTGCTCCAGCACCGACTCCGAGCCTTTGGTGGGGTTCTCCCCATGCGGCCTGCTCTTCCGATCTGGATTCAGCCTGCCAGGCCGTTGGCCCCTTGCCCATTTACGACCTGTGGTCGAAGGAGGGATCCCAGCCAGTGGACATACCTTCCTCAGTCAAGGGAGCCAGGGCAGAAAGGAACCCCAATGCGGCCACTTCCTGCAGTGCGAACTTAGGGAAGGGAGACTCGGTTTTCTCTTCTGTACAATGGGAATGATAATCCCTTCACGAGATTCAAAGCTCTTGACGTAGTGCAGGCCACAGAGATGGTACTCAGTACACGTTAGCTACTATTGTTGTGATCACACCACTATTGCTTCCCGCAGTTCCATGTGGCAACTATTCTAAGCACCAATCCACCAGCAGGTAGCAAAGTTGTGGAATTACAGCCTCACATGAGAATGTTAGAAACACCTCCAGCCCAACTTAAATATGGGAAACTGAGGCCCAAGGCCCCAAAGACAGTTAATGGCAGAGCTAAACCAGGAGCCTGCTCTCCTGTTTTATTTACAAGCCAGAACTCTTCCCTACAAGCTGCCATTGCGAAGAGTCAAATTCAAACACCAGGTTTTAAATATGACAGTCTCGAAGGACGACAGAGAAAAAACTTTAGCTACGTATAAGTATCTTTATTGTTAATTCTCACTATAACTCCCCCCTTTAACACACCTATGCCCCTTTAGGGGAAGCACCTCCCTCCTCCTTCCAGGCAAAGCCCACTCCCCAGCCCCACTTCCTGCCCCGCCAGCACTCAGGAGGCCTTTCTCCGACCTGCCCCGGTTGAGCCAAAGGGCAGTTGACCGCTTGCCTTTTTGCTCCGTAGCTAAAAAGCCGAATTCCTTTTCTCCCAGGGCCCTCCTGGATTTTGTTGTTGTTCTTAGCCTCAGGGGTCTGCTCTGTGCAGGAAAGCCAGAGCCACCCTCTCCCCTGCCTGTGAACGTCCCCAGTTCCCCCCACCTGAGAACCACCAACAAGCAGACAAAGCAAACCTTCCCCTCTCTGCTCCTTCGAGCCAGCCCCATTCTTTCTCCTTCAGCCCCATTTCTTGGTGGAGACCTGTTATCTCCAGATCCCATCTCCTGGGCTTCACTCACACGTCCCTATCCACCATGGGCAGCTTCTGCTCCCTCTCCACCCCCCACCCAGACTGCTCCTGCTCAAGTCGCCTGTGACTAAACCCAAAGGGCACTGTGCAGTCTTCAACCCGCCTGACCCTTCGGTGGCGGTTCCCCTGCTGACCAGCCTCTGCTAGGGGCTTCCTGCCAGTCCTCTTGTCCCCCACCCCCTGCTACTGCTCTGCCAGCATCTTCTCCATCCCCTTTGTCGGTTCCTCCTCCAACAGAGTGGTCACATTCTATCTTGGGTCCTATTCTCTTCCCATGGTGCTGTTCTCCTTGTCACTCCCGTGGACTGAATTTCTATCCCTAGCCAACGATTCCGAGATCCACACCTCGAGCCCAGGCCTGTCTCTTGGGCCCCAGGACTGGGCACCCAACTGCTGCCGCAGAGTGTGTCTAAGGCAACTTAAACCTAGCATGTCTAGCACCATCTCATGATTCTGTCTCTCAAACTCTGCTTCCCCTCCCAAGCCCCCATCTCTGTAAACGTCCGCACCATCCACGTTGTCATTCAAGCTGAAGACCACCAAGGAGTCATCGGCCCCTTCCCCTTTCTCACCCCCACACCCTGTCAGTCACCAAGTCCTGTCGAGTCCACCTTTCAGACGCCTGTACAATCCACCCAGACCTCCTGATTCCGCTACCAGAACCTGAATCGGGGACTCCCCACCTCGCCCCTAGTGGGGAGTCCTAACAGGTCTCTCAAAGCCATACTTACCCCTCATTCCATATTCCTTACAGCAGCCAGAGGGATCTTTCTAGAACACAGACCTCTTTATGTCCTTTCAGACCTCTTTATGTCATATCCCTACTTAAAACTCTTCACTGTCTTCCAGTCACCCTCCAGTCACCCCCTCAAAATATTTTGTCGCTTTGTTGTACCCTCACTCTGGCTCTCTCAGTACCAGCCACTCTGGCCTTTTAACTTTTCTTTCAATTCGCCCTCTCGGTTCCTGTCTCCGAGGCTTTGCTCCTGCCGTTTTCTCTGCCTAGACTGCTTTCGCTTCTCCCTCCATCCCCAACCCCTCCCCAAGAGATCAAGCCAAGGGTTTCTCCCCACATTTCCCACCGCCTGCATTCCCACCCCCCACCCCCGGGGCCCTCGGGTTTTCATCAGCTGCCAGGTCGTTTGCATTCACCTATGGGTGCCTGTGGCTGCTTGATTCATGTCTGTCTCGGCTCCTGGACTGTAAGTTTCATGAAACCGGGGGCCATGTGTGCCTTGTCACCCTACAGTCACACTGTACCTGGCACATGACCTCTCAGAGCCCCGCTTGCCTGAGCCATCGCCTTACCCAGACAGCCAGTGCCGACTGCCGCGGGGACAAACGCTAGCCAGGATTTCAGGGCCGCGCCCTTCCAGTGCCCCAGGTCCTCCGCCCTCCGCACACACCTTCTCCTGTCCACACTGCGCAGCCTCCCCTCTCCTCTCTTTGCTCCCACTGGTCCCCCCACCCCTCTTTTTCTCCAACGCTGTTCATGCAACAATAGCCAGTTCGCGCCCCTCATCCTCAACAACGTCGCTGTCCCCCGACCGCACAGCCCGTCTTCCTCTGCGTCGGCAGGCCTGCCTCACTAGTTCCAGGATGAAGTCACGAGGCACTTGGGGCCCTTTGCAGTCCAACCCCAGCCTCCACTCTCAGCTCCCCACCGCCCGCACCCCTGGCCCCCCAGAGCCCAGCACAAGGGGATCAGACATTTAAAGCCATGTTTCCTGAAAGGATAATGATAATAGTAGTTGTTGTAGTAACAATAATAATAAATAATTTTTAAAGCCTTATCTTCTGTATTGAAATCCGGCCTTCGCCTCTTCCAAGCTTCAGGATCTTGGGCCTCTGCTCCCTCACGCATGACACAGGGAGAGCAATCGTCCCCACCCCGTGGGATTTTGTGAAGATTACATACAGAGGCCCACGGGAGGGTTTAGCCCAGTCCCTGGCCTCCGAGGCTCATTCCTCCATGGTGGCCCTGCCTGGCTAACCAGCCCGTCCTTCCCGCCGGCCCCGTGTTGAGTGGGCAGACCGGGTCCCTTTTGTCTCTGTATCTCCCTTGCCTAGCCCAGTGCCGGGTCCCAGAAACACTCAATAAGTGCTTATTAATGAGTAGACAGACCACACACTTGGCAGAAATCATCTTATTGTTCCTTCACTTTCGCATGTGTAAATCTTCTCTCTCCTAACAGCATTTGAGCTCCAGGGTGTGGGGGAGGTGGAGCAGTGGGAAAGAGAGCTGGGGCGTCTTCATGTCAAAGCATTCAGACCTGGAAGGGATCTCTGAGCTCCTGACATCCTTCTACCCCCCACAGTGCCCGGCCAGGAGAAAGGAGTCAAGGAGGCCTTGTTGACAGATGGGCCCACCATCTTCCCCCAAGAAGGAGGCATGTTTCCCTCTACGAGATACTGCCCCAGTTATTCCCTGGTTCCTCCCCTCCACACACACGTCTGTTTTCTTAGGCAAGAGCCTGCTTGACTTACTCACACAGAGTTCTTTCGGCTCGCTGTTCTGAGCCAGCTTGGCCTGTTTCTTCAGAAACTACGGCAGAAAGAGAGGAAACATTCTCTTAAGGCCGCAGAGCACGAAACCAGAACAAGGGATTTATCACATCTCATCATCAAAAGACCAGCAGCGGATTAGCACTGGCTAGATCACCTCAACACTCTCCCGAAGGCAGACCCAGAGGGCGTAGGAGAAGGGTTCTGTGCATTGGACTTTGCACTCTGGGAGGCTCTGGTTTGAATCCAGACTTTGCCCCTAATCCAGTAGGTAACCTCAGGCAATTTACTCATTGTTTTCTAAGCTCGGTTTCCTTGACTATAAAATGGGGGTAATATTAATACCAGCTCAGGAGGATTTAATTAGACGAGCACTCACAAGGTTGGCTGTTGTTGTTATTGTTGTGACTATATCATTGAATGTCAGGTCCAGAAGGAAACTCAAAGGTCATTTGGGAGGAGGACAGGTTTTCAGCGCAGCCCGCAGCAGTGGCCTGACTTGGCTAAGCCATACGGCAAATTTGTGCTTTTCTCTCCACGCCTTCTTATGATGCCTGTCAGAGAACCAAGAGGAGTTCGCTCACTTACCCGCTGGACTCAGAGAAGGTCACCCACCTCGATGTGAAGAGCTCGGATGTGGGGGTCTGGAAGGGGGATGCACAGGGGTGTCCATGGCAATATTAGACTTGTTATCAGGAGGTCATTTCTTCATGAGTGGGCCCCTGCCTGTTGAGGATGGCACTGCTCACTGATGATACCATGGTTGCAGGGCAGGTTACAGCTCTATTGGCTGTCATTCAGGAGGCAGGGACTGCGGTTGGGTTGGGTGGACACAGCATGGACCCTACAGATATGAGGACCCTGATGCCAGGTAGGTAAGACATGACCTGGTCCCCCTGGGCTCAGCAACCTGGCCTCTCCTTAGCCTGGCCCAGGGGCTCCACCTACCCACCTGCCTGCCAGATGGAATGCCTGCTTCTACCCACCCCTGCGGCCCCTCCCTCTCCCTGATGCTGGGGATGACCCACCTGGTGCATCCGGAGGGATCCCGGTGAGCCCTGGGCATGAGGCAGGGCATGGGGCCTCTTAACCACAGCTCAGAGGGGCATTAAAGGCTGTTCTTCTCCCCTACTGGGGAACGGGCTACATTGAGCCAAGAAGGCAGGTCCCAAGCTGTCTTTAAGTGAGGGTCCTAAGCGGTGTCTGCACTGAAGGAGAACCTGAAATGCACTCAGAGAGTACCGACAACAGTAACACCTGTCGTTCACTAGGCAGCCTCTCTCCTTAGCCCACACCACATGTCATTCCAGTCAATCCTTGCGGCAACCGCTTCTTCACTGGGGGTTTTTGAGTCCGCATGGGAAGACGCCTCTGCCCCAGAGGACCTAGAAAGGGGGAGGGCTTTTAAGTTAGGGCTGGGGGTGATAAAAGCTGCCCACTAGCTCTCCATCAAAGCACAAGTGGAGGTATCCCTTGGAAGAGGCCCTCCTTGTTCAGGTAAGTGTCACTTGGCCAGGGTGGAGGAAGCGTGTCCCTCCCAGTTCTCCAGCCACAAAGCCAGGAGGCCATCGTGGTCCTGGGGAAGGGTGAGAGGACTTACTGTGGCCTGACAAAGGCTTCTCCCACTCGCCTTGGCTTGCAAAGCTGGTCTCCGAGGCATTGGTGGGCAAATCTACATGGGGACAAGAATCCTCCATGTTCAGCATTATGCCTAAAAGGCTAGGCTAACCCATTTTCCAGAAAAGACACCAATTACCTGCCACACCATCCGTGAGTGAAACGATGAGCCGACTCCACACAGGGTCTGGAACACACCGGTAGGAGGCTGGCTCTGAGGCTATAGCCCTGCCTGGTCTGACAGGGCAGTTTGCTTTGCAGCCGACGGCCAAGGGTGTGAATGGGAGTCTCAGAGGGCTATAACCATGGAACCAACCTGTGAAAAGCACTGGGGCACTGGTCCTGCCACCAGGGAGGACAGGTATTCACAAGGCTGTGCAGGCCGTGTCTGCAACAGCTCCCCCGTGTGGTAGCAGCAGAGGCGGTAACAATGGAGCCTGATGTGAGCTAGTTTCCCTCTTCCTAGCATTGGGAGCAGGATTCTCCCCATTGGACAGAGAAACTCGGGCTCATTTGGACAAGGGCGGGCAGTGGCTTCAGTCAGGAAATACTGGATTCTCGTGAAGTTGTGCAGGTGGGTACTTGAGCAATCAAATGGAAAATGAAGAGACTTGTGACCAATACTCTCAAACTAATGAGGCGAGTGATTTCTGGCTACAGCATAGAACTTGACTACCTCACTGGTTCCTTCTAATAGCTAAGTAGGCATAATTATGCACATTAAATATATGAGGAAATTGAGGCTCTGGCGATCGATCGCTTTCAGTGCTCCACAAGGTAAGAACAGCAACCCGAGGCCACACAGGGTCAGCTGTCCTCTTAGTGGTTCTTTCCCATCCTTCAGATTATGGCTTAAATGTCCCCTCTTCCAAGAGACCTCTGAGCCACAGAACCTAAGCTGGGTCCCACCCTATGCTTTTCTGTGCGTGAGGACAATATTATTTCTCTCTTTGAATATCGTCATAATGATCCTAACACCATTTTTATTCATACTTTTAAAACTCCCGTTGGTCTGTCCCTCGCCAGAGAACGTATGCCCCACGAGGCTGTTATACTCACCTTTGGGGTCCAAGGCTGAGCACCACGCTGAGCACATAGTAGGAGCTCAATATAAATATTGGTTGCAAAGGTGACCGAATCACTAAGTAATGAGAACTTGAAGTCATGTCCCCTTGGATGGAGCGAAAAAAAAGTCTGGAAATATCACAAGGAAGAGACGATTCAGAGAAAACATGGGCTCTCTCTCCAAATTCTAAAGAACTTTGCTTTCCTGCAGCAAGAGGAGCAGGTGGGATGGGAGGTACTAAAGCAGAGTCACTTACACGCAGGACCATCCATGGTTAGGGGAACTAGGCCCCTTGGGAGGTATGAGCTCCCTGCCCTTGGACGTGCAAGCAAGCCCTGAACCCCCCTTTATGCCCCAGCCTGGGCAGGTTCAGAAAGAACCCCAGCCATGAGTAGAGGAGGTCTATCAGGGACTCCAAGCAAAGCAGGTGAGGGGGGCTCCGAGGCGAGGTGAGGCTATAGGTTTCCTTGGGGATTATCAGGAGTGGGAATCTTTAGGCAGGGAGACACCGGTCTGTCTGCTGAAACTTGCTCATTGCAGCTTCTGGGGTTTCTGGCCAGATAATTGCAAACAAAATAGACTGGGGCCTGGGCAGCAGCTACAGCCTCTTTCTACAGAGAAGGGCCCGGGAGGAGGCACGCAGGAGCAGGTACAGGGCCCTGAGTCAGAGGGAACCAGCCGCACTCGGGATGGCTAAGACTCTGGTCTCGGAACAGTTCTGTGTGAGGGTAGGAAGGCCTGCCTCTGTCTGGCTGCAGGTTGCTCATCTGAGGACTGAGAACCTACTGGGCATCCACACTGCCCTTGGCCAGCACTGGGAAGCAGGAGCCATCGGCACTGCCTTTTAGGCAGCCAAGGGGAAGGATGCGCTTGGCATCCAACAGCACTGGCTGACACACTAGCTCAGGCTCCAGGGGTGGAGGTCAGAGCAGATCTGGCGGCGAGGTCCAAGCCCTGAGCCCTTTCTCAGTGTTGGTTGGGGAAACGCTGACCACCTATAGGGGCTTGGGAGACAGCCAAGAAAGGCCTGGCCTGAGGAACTGCGAGGCTGGCCAGGGACCGCTGGGACTCTGCTGGCTGGGTTTCCCGCAGGAAGTGTACATTTATGTTACTTTCTTGTGTATCTGCCTATAAATATGTGAATCACTTATTTCCGTATTTGTGCATGTGAAGCTCTGTACTCGCTCGTGCATGTACGTTTCTACCTAATCGCTTCTCGTATGTGCCTATGCATGTGTGCGCCCTGAAGTGTATCTGTGCGTTTCTAGGTATATGTGGGAGTACAAGTGATTACGGGAGCTATACATTTATTTATTTATATACATGCATTCATTCCACAAATAATTATTAAGCGCCTAGCATGTACCGCATGTGGTCCTCGAGGCTGGGAAGGCAAAGGTGAATAAGAAGCCCAAAGTCTCTTTCCTCACGCAGTTTACATGTAGTGTAAGATACAGGCAATAAATTAATCATCAATCTCAGATAGTGATCCCTGCCATGAAGGGAAAAACCAGGGTCATTAGGAAGAGAGTGACTTGGGCAGGGTTACTTTTTATAAAGACGTTGGAAAGGTTGCCTAGAAATGCAGAATCTCGGGTCTCGGCCCAGGCCTCCTGATTCCGAATCCACACTTAACGGTATCTCCCAACGACTGGCGTGCGGGCTAGGGATTCAGAAGCACTGGGTTAAAACCTATTAACATAAACATGATGGGGAGTAACCCAGGAAACACAGGTGTGGGCAACAGCAGTTCTATAAACCTACTTTTGCTCACCCCTGTATATAAGCAAAGGCTACAGATCTCCTTCTGCTACTCGGCACCAGCTACTAGTTGGTGTTTATCAATGTCCTCCTTTCCTTGGCAAGGTTCTTTCCCCAGTGAGGTCTCCCAGCCACTCCTATGGACCTGAGTGAGACCTTGGAGGGCCTGCCCATGTAGGGCAACCGTGATCTTCAGTTAACTTTTAGCCTTAGATGGTTGCCATTCCAATGACTCCTTGCTCCCTCTGAGTATGCTCATGGTAGTGAGAATGAAGAACTCGGTCAAATTGTAACCCGTTTTCTGCTTGTTTGCCTGGTGACTAAGGAATGGCCAGCTGACATCCTCTACTTCCACTTGAATGCAAACATTCTTGTAGCCTCTAGTGAAAGCATTCCCTCCTTGGTCATTAACACTTCTAAACTCCAAGTTTGGGGAGAAGGTCATTGGGTGGAATTGTGAGTGGTGCCACTCCTGCTTTTGCCCCTTGGCCCCCTAGCCATACATTGTAGCTCTGGGAGAAATAGCACCATGTATAAGCAGCTGGTTAAGACTGTATATGACACCCTATACAAGAGCCCCATGACATCATAGTATTTTTTTAAACACAGTTGACTCTGGAACTAAGTTCTTCATTAGGTCATAATTCTATAGGCCCACTGCCTCTAGGCAATGGGGTACCTGGATCCAATCAACTTCAGTCCATTGGTTTACTTCTCTCTCTCTAAAATGAGCTCCTTGGTCTCCAGCAGTGTCACATGGATACCAGGACAGTGAAGTGTTTAGTGCGTCTGCAGATGGTGTCGCTGGCAGAACTATAGCAGGCAGGGAAAGCAAACCCAAATCCAGAATAAATGGCTATTCCAATGAGGAAAAATTGCTATTCCTTTCCGTGAAGGAAGAAACCCAGTGTCGTCTACCTACCACCAGGTGACATCCATGGTTGCACTATCACCGAGCCCATTGAGCAAGCACTGGGGTGTCCAGAGGAAGAGACCAACTGGCACCCACAAAGAGGGCCTCTTGTGGGTGGTTTATTACTGTCCTTCCTTACAGGGTCTCCAGGAACATTCGGTTTGAGTTCTCATAGGACATAGGTATGCCTGTGACACTGGGTCCATTCTAAGTGTCCAAGCACACGCCTTTTCCCCAAATTCCCCTTCCACCAATCCTTCTATCTTGTCTCTTCTAGGTCCGTATCTGGCCAAACCATTAGCCACTTATCATGAATCGTTGTAGAACTTAGGCCTGTTCTTCCAGACCAAGACAATGAGATGGAGCAAAGTGCGGCTCCCTGGGAGAACGTCCCCATTCTGTCCTTCAAAGACACTTCTCATGGGGCTGTAGTATCATAGCGTCCCACCTCCAGCTGATGCCAGCACACCAAGCAGAGCCATTTGTTAACCAGGCTCGGGAGAATTTCTCTCAGTAAGCCATCCACAGGCAATTTCTATGCGGTCACAAGCGTAGGCTGGGAAAGGTACAGCATCGGCAAGTACGCACCGCCTGCTTATGCAACATACTTGTGCTTTCAGGACGTGCTTGGGTCCAGACCCCTGTCTGCCATTTTCACCTGATGAAGCAGTATTGCTGGGCATGCTCAATTTAATGGCTAGATGGACCAGATAACATGGTGGGTATTTTGGACTAAACAATTACTTCATAGTCTATGGTCAGGTGTTTAGCTTCTGCCAGTGCCAAGGGGCAAGCCAAGAACTGCTTCTCAAAAGGTGTATAGTTATTTGCCAGAAAAGGAATGGCCTTCCTCCAAAAATGAAGGGTCTCTAACTGTGATTCTCCTATTTGGTCTTGCCAAAGACTCCACACAGCCTCACAATCTGCCACAGACACTTCAGGCTCCATTGACTCTAACTTATCATAAGAATTTGGCATGAAGCCTTAACCAGCTCCGATCCCATGTAAAGCCAGCAGCTTTTTTGATCACTTGGGAAATGGCTCGAAGTGGTATATGCAAATGTGATACACGTTGCCTCTAAAGTCCACACCAGCCCACCAAGTGGTGTGACCCTTTCTTAGTGATCACGTCTGCAAAGCTTAACAACCTATTATTCTTCATTTTTGAAGGAGATATCCTGAACTTCCCGGGCTCTTATTTTCCCAGGAGCGTAACCGGGCTTCCAGTATTTTCTCAAGCTCTTCTGCCACCCACCAGCCCACCCCCTCGAAGCACAGTTGTATTTTAAGATACTTGCCATTTTATGATTTCTAGGCCCTAGTACCATGATATCACCAATGTATTAGACTAGTGGGATGTCCTATGGGATGATGAAATGATCGAGGTCCCTATGAACGAACTTAGAAAGTTAGGGAGTTGGGGAGTGGACACAGTACCGAGGTAAGATGGAAGGTGAGCTGCTGTCCCTGCCATGAGAAATCTATAGTACTTCTGGTGTCCTCTGATAATTAGGATAGAGGAGAAAAAAATATTCTCTGGGTGTCAGATACTCATTAATTTGTTCCAGTTATGAGGCCACATTTGGAACATCGTGGAACTGTAACTGGAGTCACCCTCTGATTACTTATAATAATTTGCTTTCAGTTTGTGAGACTCAACCACCTTACACACTGGCCAAACTGGAAATGAAATGGATTCACCCGCCCTGCGTCTTTCTTTGACAGTGGTTTCACTTTGTGATTCCACCGAAGAAGTATTGTTCTGACTTTATATGTTTCTAAAGAATTTTTTAAGACTTTATTTTTATTTATTTTTTAGAGAGAGGGAAGGGAGGGAGAAAGAGAGGGAGAGAAACATCAGTTGGTTGCCTTTCTCACACCCCCAACTGGGGACACGACCAGCAACCCAGGCATGTGCCCTGACCTGGAATTGAACCGGCAACCTTTCAATTCTCAGGCTGGCTCTCTACCTACTGAGCTACACCAGCCAGGGCAGACTTTCTATTTTGATGCAGTTTGGGAACCTGCGGCAGCCTTCACTTGGCCTGTCCGCGCTCCATGAGTCCTGAAACCAGTGTAGTAAATCTGCAGCTCTGAGGATACCTATGCCGACGATACACTTAGAACCTGGATAAGTAACCACAGATAACACTGCTCTCTGCTGTGGGGCAAACTCCCATCAACATCCCATTTCTCCTCTGATGCCTAAAAGCCCCCATTCATTCCAACTGGTAAATCTCAGGGATAATCTGGGTCTTTAGGAATTAGCGTTACTTCAGGGCTGCTGTCTAATAATTCTCCAAAGGTCTAGGGTCTCTGCCAGTACTCTGTTACCCTGAAATATGGCCACCAGTCCCTCTGGCGAAGCTTCCAGGAATTAAATTATTATTTAATTTATTGTTATGGCAGAGTGTTTCCTCAAGGGGGCCCACTCCTTTTTTATTTAACAGACTCTGGTTCTGCATATTGACTGGGTGAGGTTCTGAAAATTTTTATTTTCCATTCGTGAGGTGTACATCTTTCTTATTATCTGAATCAGTATAGTGAGCTCCCCATCTCTTTTGGCCATTAACCCGTGATCATTAACCATGCAAAAAAAAAAAAAAATCCTGCAGTTTGGACCTTTTTGGTTACCAGGAGCCTCTCTGCTGTCTACAATGGTCACCGCACCCACCCAACCCATGACCTTTGAGTGCCACCAAATGACCTCTGTCACACCAGGCTCCTTCCATTCCTATTGAAATTGGGGGCCCATTCAACTATGGCAACTCCCACCCGCGTGCCTCGCCCACAGAGGACAGCCACTGGAGCGGTTTCTCAAAGAGGCTGGCAGTTCCCTGATCAGGGATTTCTTTTCCCCAAGGTCTTGGTGAAGGCTGTCTCTGCTGGGCTTCCTTAGGGGTCGGAGTTTAGAGGACACTTCTTTCTTTGGATTTTCTTACCTCAGGAAATTTCTTTCGGCTCCTCCAACCAGAGCATGGACTCCAGAGCTCAGACAGGCTCATTGACATCAGGAAATTCATGCAGATATAAAAGGATATTCCTTCTGAGAATTCATCCCCGCACGCACTCCCTAGAATTTTGCCAAGATAAATTAGCAAAGTCTTGTAATTCTGTCAGTGAGTGAAACTTTCTCCTCCAAGGTTTGTCTTTATAATTGGTCCCTAGGAACATTCTGGAATCTGACCTAGTCTTAAGCCTGGAGGGACAATGAGGATTGCTGGCTTCCCTTTGCAAGGTAACCCCCTTGGGCAAAGAGGCTTTCGCTAAGGCGGGACAGCCTCTTCTAACGGGGGAGCAGGGCCAGTCTGGTCAGCGTGGTAGACGCCACAAGATTTGGAAGTCGGAGTAGCTGACCGAGTCTGTTCCTCATTATACCCTCATTTTGATTCTCCATTATTGTTCTGTCTGTATTTATTTATTAAATTTTATGTAACAACACTGCAAAGGTTGAGAATTTGACTAATACTACACTTCGGCAACCCCGAAGAGCAGACCAGGCGTTTTGGTTGTGTCAGCCCTGCCTCCGTGAGAGATGAGATTCTTTTCCCCAGTCGTAGAACATTCCTGAGTTTCAGTCCATCATTTGAGCTAAGACTCTAGGGATTTTTGTTCATTATTTTCTTTCTTTAAGCTATCCAGCGCCATTAAAAACAGACATTGCCTCCCACAGTCCTTGAGTTCCTCCTGCCCTTTCTTCTGCTCTATGGTTCCGGCCTCTAATGTTTTGCCTTCAGTGGGCACTTCATTTTAGATGACCACAAGGGACACTTTAATTGGCCGTTGCAGCCTGGGTTCCGTGAGCTTCGGGGTCCCACCCCTTAGCACTGGCCGTTATTTTCCTGCTGTCTGTCCTAACGAGGGCGGTAGCCAATCCCAGGTTGCCACGATTCCCTCAAGGTCTCTGCCAGCACCCCAATTATGGCACCAATATCTGCATTAATCGGGGTCCTGGTTTGCAACAGGAAGAAACACTGGTTGACTTATGCAGAAAATGAATTTATGGAACAGGCATCAGGGAGTTCACAGGCTCTGTGCAGAAGCGAGAAGGCTGGACGGGAGCCAGGGAGACACAGACGAGCCCCTGCTGCAGGACTGACAGGCTCGGGAGCGGCTCTGGTGCCATCACCTGCAGCCTCCCTGTCCCCCGCAATAACCCTCACTGACCCCACACCTCAGGTCAAAATTTCTGTCATGTGTGTGTGTGTGCTCGTATGTGTGTGTGTGTGCACACTTGTGTAGGGAGGTGAGTTGCTTCTATAGGTTTTGTGGGGAAACAGAACCAGCACTAAAGTAGAAGTGACCTACCGCAGGCTGGAGTCCCAGCTCTACCAGCTGACTTGACTTAGCTACATGACCTTGAGCAAATCACTGACCTTCTCTGGGTGGGTCTCCATTTCTTCATCTGGAAAATGGGGACCGTACCCATTCTTCCAGTCCCACGGAGGTGTTGGGTGCCATAGCATCCTTCCTATCATGGATAGGACTCAGCTCGATATGTAACAAGACGTTTATTTGTGAATTTTACCAATAATGTCTGTTCCTCCAATAGACCATCAGCTCTGTGAGGTCAAGGACTATATCAACCTGCTCAAGCTATTTCCTCAACACCTAGAAAAAATGAATAAAATGTACTATGAGCCCGACAAATGTTTGTTGAATGAAAGAATGAATAACCTAAGGCATTAGGAAGGGCTCTGGAAACTGTCAAGCGCTGTGTACACATAAGGGCTGGGGCTTTGGAGCCAGAGAGACCTCCATTCAATCCCACTGTCTTCGTACGCCATGGCCTAGCTGGGCGACCTCAGTACAGGCCACGGTTTCTGAGCCTGTAAATAGGGTGCCGCTGTCTCCAGCACAGCTGTGTGTGAGGGGCCCGGCCCCGGGCCAGGCATGCAGCCAGCGAGGTGAACAGCCAGGGGGTTGGTTTCTGGCCCCAGCTCTGCTCTTTCCTTTCTGGGCAGGGAGATTGTTACCAGTGATCATGACATCCCTCCCAGGACAACACTTCAGGTCTCTCAGATGTCATCACTGAGTATCCCAGGAAAATAAGGCTCCTGTGCTCATGTATATACAGCAACAATGACAGCAAGGCCGGGGTTCAGACTTCCAGTCTCGCACTCGAGAGCCCAAAGGGAGGCCTGGCCCTTACAGAAGCCGTGAGGCATGCTTGCCCACACTCATGTGCGTTCAATGTCCTCTCATCCTTTGGATACAACTCAGGGGAAGTTGCCCGCAGTCCCCCGTGATCCCCCACTGTCACCCTGCACACCAGCCTCAGCACTGGCCAACTGCACTCTGACTGTCCGGGATCTGTCTGCCCAGCCCCTCCCTCCCACTACTTGGGGACTTACCCCAGGGCTGGAGTTGTGCCTTCTTGCCTGTAAACTCAGGACCCAACCCAAGGCCTAACACACAGTGGATACTCGGAAAATGAATGGCTGAGTGAATCAATTAATTAATTCATACATTTTTAAAACTATAAAATTGATCTTTGTTTGAGAACAGAGCCTGAAGAAATTAACTAAACCTGCAGGAAGATGCACTGAAGTTAGACCCAAACAGAAGCTTCCCTACAGTGTTGTCTACTAAACCCACAGGGGTGGGACGCAGACAGGAGGTTTGCTTTCCTTCTTCCTGGAGAGGAGCTGGGGGCTAGGTAGGGGGGCTGAGAACTTGGCAAAGCATGCCTCCATTGGCAGGGAGCTCATTATTTGTTGGGCCAGCCTCCTTGGTTACCGACTTCCTGCAGCTGCTGGGGTCCCCTCGGTTCCCATGTTTCCAGTCCCCACCCCCCATCTCTCCCACCTTCTCTTCTCTCAGGAGGCTGTGACTTTGC
Source organism: Mormoops blainvillei (assembly GCA_004026545.1). Taxonomy (NCBI): domain Eukaryota; kingdom Metazoa; phylum Chordata; class Mammalia; order Chiroptera; family Mormoopidae; genus Mormoops; species Mormoops blainvillei. The sequence goes on along the minus strand of PVJD01002223.1, from coordinate 169,541 downwards.
AGAGTTGGCAGTCAGGAGACAGGCCACCACTCACAAAAGAAGAAAGAGCTTTCTTTCTTTCTTCATTTTTAGAGAGAGGGGAAGGGAGGGAGAATGAGAAGGAGAGAAACATCGATCAGTTGGCCGCCTCTTGCACGCCCCAACCAGGAACCTGGCCCACAACCCAGCCATGTGCCCCAACTGGGAATCAAACCAGCGATCTTTCAGTTCACAGGCTGGTGCTCAATCCACTGAGCCACAGCAGCCAGGGCAAGAAAGAGCTTTCTAATGGTGGTTGTCTAATAACAGACCAGGCTAATTCAATAGTTAACAAACTCTTTAACGGTGGGAATATGCACAGAGTAGACCAGAGGTTTGTCTTTATAGCACAACTGCACTTATGGGAGAACTCTGAAGCGAACCTTCGCCCCTGTCCATTTGATTTGGCTGTTAAAGCCATTTCCCAGGTAAAAGCTGAGGGAAGGACAGTCCAGGCAGAAGAAATGGCACACGCAAAGGTATAGATACAGGAAACATCCTACATATTTGAAAAAAGACAAATCGTCTTGACTTTTAAGGTCAGAACATGGCACACCAATATTATGGAGCTCAGATACGTGCCAGGCAATGGGCTGAAGCCTGGGCAGGCACCGCAAACAAGACACACACAGTTTCTGCTCTCGTGAAATTTATAACCTAGTTGGGGAGACAGATAAGAAACAGACAGGCAAAAAAGTGAGGACGACCATTTCAGATAGCTAATGTGCTAGAAAGACTAAAACCAGGTGACACAAGGGAAAATGTCTGGGTGGTCATGGGAAGCTTGTCTGAGGAAATGACGTGTGAGCTGAGATCTGAAAGAAGCAAAGAAACAAGTCGTGCAAAGAGCAGGGCGACGAGGGTTTCATGTAGCGTGAACGGCAAATGCAAAGGCCCTGGGGCAGGAATGAACCTGGAATTACAGAGAAACTGAAAGCACAGGGAGGGAAGAGAAAAGCTGGTCCCACCTGCCCCAGTCTCTTCCCCTCGGGTTGGACACTGGGCCTCCAGGGCAGGCCAAGCGTTCAGGGTGAGACCCTACCCCCTGCTCCCCACACACCACTGCTTCAAGGATCTTGGCTCTTCCTGGCAGCAAGTTCCAGCTCATCTTAGTCTTAGCTCTGCGGTCTCAGCCTGCTGCACCCAGCACATGCACCACAGCCTATGAGCCCATCCCACCGGCCAAGATCCCAGCACCCACCCCAACCTCAACCCAGGAGCCAGGGTCCTAGCTCTGACCCAAAGGGGCTCCAGTCACAAAGCCGGACAGCCCATCACACTCAGACCATCTGAGGAACCAGCTCTGGGGGACGGTGTGCAGGGCCAGGAGTGGCAGGGGAAGGCACAGGACAGGAGATGGCAGAGCCAGACACCAGATCCCAGACTAGATAGAGCTGCGGGGAATGGGGAGGGGGTCTGGGCTCAGCGTTCCTAGGTGGTGATGCCATCTTCCAGGCAATGGAGGGCGGCAGGCAGGAGCCTCTGATTCCCCCAGAGGACTCATCCTTGCTGCTATCTGATGAGGGAGCTGTCGGTTACAGGAAGGTAAGACTGTTAACAGGGGAGCAGGAAATTAACCCACCATGCCAGAGGCAGGAGGTGCAGGGCGGGGTGGGTAATTAAGGGGCCCTGCAATTAAGGCGCCTTCAAGCTGGGCCAGTGTTGGGGGGGACTACAATCCTACTCAGTTGGGGGCCCCAGACGACTTTGGGAGGAGGAATGATGCCCTGCTCCTCACTCTTCCTTCGCTTTATGCTCCTGTCTGCCCTGGGCCCTGTCCCCTACCCTCTGTCCAGCCTCACGTGCGATTCACGGACTCTGCTCACTCCCATCCGTGCTCATGCTGCTCTTCCCGCCTGGAATGCCTTTCCCATTCTGCTCTCCCTCACCCAGTCCTGCCCTCCCATCAGACCCTGCACAGGCCCTGTCTCCTCCAAGATGCTTTCCTGGACCAGTCCTGTGGGAAGGGACTGCTCTGTCCTCTTAGGACACAGCCCCTTCATGTTATGGTAAGGACACAGGCTCAGAGAGGGCAACAATTTACCTAGGGTCACACAGCAAAACCAGGGCCAGAACTTGAGACTCCTCAGTCTCAAACTAACTTTCCACCACACTGCGAGCTCATTAACCACCAATCAGTCCGAGCATCATCCTGTGCAAAGGCCAGGGCACAGACCGAGGGCCACAGAGCAGTCAAGGATCCCAGATCGTGTTTATGCTGCATCTACTTCATTCTGGATTCTATGCTAGGCACTAGGGATGCTGCGACAAGGAGACACAGGCACGGCCCTGCCCTCAGGGAGCTCGTTAGCATCTGAGGGACACTTGGCGGGAACCGCTGCCCTTAGGGCGGCCCCTGCAAAGGAGAAAAGGGTGAGGAAGGCAGTCTAGAGGTGAGCAGGGACCCCAATGCTCGCTGCCAAGGCCACTGACCTCATCTCATAGCCCTTTGTGCATTGCACAAACAGGTACTGGTGCCAACCTTGTGCAAAGCCCTCTGCCAGGCCCTTCGCACCCAAGAAGGGGTTCTACTGACCTCCTTTACAGTGGAGTAAAAAAAGACCCAGAGGGAGAAGGGTCACCAGGTGAGCTAGTAGCAGGATGCAGAGTGCCGGGGATGTCTGGCTCCAGCATCCCAGCTCGCCCTTTCCAAGAGGAGGAGAAGTTCCGTGAGCAGCTGGTGGAGTCAGCCCTGGGCTCAGGGGCCACCAGACCCCTCCTTCTTTCCCCCATCACCCCCTCTGTGGGTCCTGGGCCTCTGGGGTAGAGGCCACAGGGGAGGAGAAAGGAAAGGAGGTGAGTCAGCTAGAAAGCTTCTGAGAGCCTTTGAGGCCACCTGAGCATCCACATCGGCATCTCTTCACTCCTCCTTCTGCCCCCCAGAGCCCCGGGCATCCTCCTCTGCCCAGGCAGCGGGAAGGGGGAGGCTAACAGAAACCTCCCGCCCCCACCGAGGCTGTCTACACAGTTCTCCTTCTGTCCGCCTCATTGGCGGCACTCCGACCAGTGCTGAATCCACTGTTCAGAAAACCCCGGACAGCTGGTCTGATATCGAGCAGCAGCAACCATGTCAGGCAAGCAGAAAACAGGAATTCTGTGGTCCATGGAAGGGCAATTGCGGGGCCCAGGCTGGAGAAGCCAAGTGTGGGAGAAGGCTGGCCATGTCCTGTGAGTTCTGGGATTCACAGGGGGATGGTCTGGCCGTGCGAAGTGGCTGCCCTGCCGCTTTGGGATGGCAGGGAGGGGGCAGGGCTTGGGACAAAGCAGAAGTAGCCCCATCCAGCAGAGGGCGCTAGCGCAGCAGAAACCCAGCCAGTAGCAAGCCGGAAGCCTGCCTGTCCTGAATTGGGTCTGGAGGTTACCAAGGCTGGCACATGATGCTGGAACAGAGAAGTAAAGCCACCTGCTCATCAGACCTGACTGTCAAGGCAGAACCTGGCACAAGGGCCCCCGTATGCGGTCATGAATACGCACAGGCTCCAACAACCACAAGGGCAGACTCGAGTTGGAATCCTGACTGTTGCTCTCTGCGTGATTTGGGGCAAGTCATTTCCCATCTGATCTTCAGATTCCATCTCTAAAATAGGAAGATGCTCGCAGCCCTTTCCCCATGGGGTTGTTGTGAGGCATAAATGAGAGAATGCAGGTGAGGCGTGGCACCTGGCATATAGCAAGTGCTCAATAAAGGGACAGAGTCCTTTGTGCGGAGCAAGAACACGTTCAGAAATCAGGACCAGCTTGGCAGACATCCACGTCCCCCTGAGCCACTGACCCAGGCTCCCTAAGCTCTGCACACTGGTTAGGGCAGGTCCCCGGCCGAGAAGAGCACAGAGCCGTGGGAGCAGGAAGGGGCTTCCAGTGCAGGGAGAGAAGGGCTACGGGGGCGGCGAGCCAGACACAGCACCGGGGATGAGGATGGGACCTCGGCTACCTGGCAGGTTTGCTTCCTTTGCTCAGAGAAGTTATCAAGCACTGCCCCATGGCAGGCTGTGTCAGGCACGGAGGTTTCAAGAAAGAAGACATACTTGTCCTGCCTTCCAGTCTCAGGCAGGGACATCACCTGCTGACCACAGCCAGGTGGGGCCGTCTGTCCTGTGTGAGCACTGGTTAAGCACTTCCTGGTGCCAGGTCCAGCCTTGACCTCACAAGACCATGTTATCGCTATGACTTGGCAAGTGAAAACTCCTGAAGGTTCTCGCTCAGGGAGGGGGCCGGTGGCAGAGCCGGGCCAGCTCCCACTCTCACGCTCTCTCCCCCACGCAGGCCACTGCTCCCAGAGACTGGGTGCTGCTCCTCAGAGCCAGGTGGTCTTGGCTAAGTCCTTCCTGCTCTCTTAGCCTCAAGTTCCTCGCTTTTAAAATGGGCCCCCTAGGCCCGGTAGGAGAATACAAGGAACACGCTTAATGGTTTACTATATGATTTCCCTTTCCTTTTCATAAGGCAAGCCCTTCTGCTTTAAGCTAACCCTATGAGGTTGGTACTGGTGCCCAGCTACAGCAAAGGCAATGTTCAGGGAGGTTAAGTGATTTGCCGAATATCACACCGTATAAATCAGGTCCATCTGACGCCAAAGCCTGTGCTTTTTCTGGAACATGTACAACTGCAGGGCAGATTGATTGTTCCTTCTCTATAATGGGCCCATCTGGGACCAAAAGAGTCATTTGGAAGAATAGCTCACGGGAAGCTCTCAGTGGTAAGGGGCCCATCTGGGGGTCCTGACCCACCATCGTTGGAATCCTAATGACTTGGAGGATAATCCTGGATCTGCTGCAGCCTGGATGACCTTGGACAAGTCTCTCATCCCATGCCTCCGTTTCCTCCTCCTTAAAATGGGGGTAGGAGTTAATTAAGCTTAGGGTATCCTCTACCTCTCTTTGCTCCTTACCTCTACCCGCTCCATCCCAGAGACCCCTTCCCAGGCTTTCCTCTCCAGGAACCCCCTAGGATCAGCCCCCTAAAATGATGCCTGATGCTGCCGTGCTGAAGGGTGTTCCACTTCTAAGAAGCATGGTCCCCATCTGGGGCCGTGGCCGCAGAAGCCCTGCTGAGAGGCCCTCTTGACGCACTGGGTTCTCCCCAAGGCTTTGCCACCAGCCCTTGCAGCAGACATCCCAGCTGAGGGGGCTCCGCATCTAGGGGCACAAGAAACCCAGGGGCAGGTCTGGGAGGCAGAAGTAGGGGTTGGGCTGCCCTGGCCAACTCTACTCCCCTGCCTTGGTCTCCGGTGCTTCTGGGTCCCCCTGGCCGTAGGATGTTGAAGGCCCAGCCTGACGTGGAAGGGACTCCCCAGGCCTGGGATGCCCAAATTATAACTAAACTCCCTGGTCAAGCCATCAAATAAATGGCGTCACCGTCACAGGAGCATGGATCTCCGGCAGCTAAACACCACGCCTACAGCCCACCTTCCCAGCCCGCGCTGAACATTCTGCAAGGGGGTCAGACTGCCATTAAAAAGGGTTTTGTGCTTTGTAGAGGATGTATGCAGAGAACTGCCAAGACACCCCATGGCCAAACCTGACGTGAGACAGCAAGTGCAGTGGAAAGAAGTCCTGGCAAGGCTGGCACCTCGTGTTTAACCAGGATGCCCGGTGTTCCTCAGGAAAGGGCAGCATTAGGGGATGCAACGTCTCCGCCCAGCAGGATCTAGCAGAGGGGACCCCTGCGCTCTCACCAGGGCAGCCCACTCGGTTCTCAGCTGCATGAAGCAGTTTTAGTTGCCTGAAACAGTTGGGGTCTCCTCTCTCTCTCTCTCCACCCCCGCCCCCACTACAAAATTAATACTCGTTAAATAAATTTTTAAAATACAACAACAGCACAAAAAAGCAAAACCACACAGCCCTGTCTCACCACATGCACTTTCAGCACCACTGGCTTCCTTTCGTCTTTGGCTTCCCCTCACTTTCGATGTCCCCACGGGGCACTTACCACTCGGCCAGCATCGCCCTTCGGCTCTGAGTCCCTTCTCTTCCCAGAGCTGCTCCCCGGTTCACAGTCTGAAGGTTGCTTCCATCTCCCGCTGTTCTAAACCAAGCCGCGATGGATACCTGCGTGCTAGCAGCTTTCCCCAAATTCTGAACTATCTCCTTAGAATTGATTTACCGAAGCAGGTGGCGGATCAGATATGGAAGCCTGTCGAAGGCTCTCCATCCTCAGACACCCTTTAAAGGGTGATTCTTTGTGCCAGTGAGAGCCGGAGACTCTGCTCCTCAACTCCTCCCCAGAGCGACTGGAGGATTTCCAGGGGAGACTTTCCCTTCTGCTCAAGGCCCGCAGGGATGGGGTGCCACGCCAGCGGCCCTGGAAAGAGGGCCGGGGCTCCTGAGGAGGTTCGTGTTTGCCTCACCTATGAAGAGGCAGCAGACGGGCTGGAGATTTCTCGCTGGGGCTCACAATCGGACACGAGGGTGTCGGGCTGCCTCTTACTAACCAGCTGTGTGATGGGGGGCTAGTTACTTAACCTCTCTGAGCCCGTTTCCTCATCTGGAGAATGGCGATGGTAGCAGCACTTATTTCCTCAGGTGAGTGTAAACACTGAGTGAACCAAGGTGTGTGGTGCCCTCAGCCCAGTGTTGGCAACAGTCCTGTAAGCAGTGGACACATCAGAGCTGTGGCGATGGCTCCGTTAGCTGAATAGTCCCCTCGGGCCGAAAGGCTTCCCCTGACTTCTCCACATCTTCATTTCTTCAGGATCGATGGGGTCTAGAGTGACTCCTGCCTCCCAGAGTTGTCAGGACACAAAAGTGCCCACCAAGACAAGAAACAACACCTTGTAAACCGCAGTGGGTTTTGTGGTAATTCAGTTTCCATGTTGCTGCTGTCCTCAGGTCGGGGAGCTCACTCTCTTGGGATTAGGCCTCAGGGGCAGCTCTGGGTGCCGCAGCCTCTTCCTCCAAGAAGCCAAAGCCTGCTTCTGGCTCTACAGAACAAGCTGGCTCCAACTTCCACAGAGCCTGCCTGGTTCCCAACTTTGGGGTCCCGGATTGCACAGCATGAAGGCCCGGTCCAGGGTTCATCCTTCCCAGCTGTGTGTCTTTGGACACCCCCTCTCTGAAGCTCCGGTTCCTCATCAGTACAGCAGAGGCTTGGATCCTGCTTCACAGGGTTGCTAGCAGAGCGGATGAACTCAGGGGGCACATGGCAGGCACTTATCAGGTGTCAATTTCCTTTGCCCTGCAGATCCCGAAGGGGGCTGTTGATGGGAGAATAAAAGAGATTTGAGAGAAAAAGCCTAAATTCTGGGAAAGACTAAGAGTTGTGGTTGGCTGCGGTGGATCACTTTCTAGCCCCATGTGCTTCTATCTCAGAGGCTCCTGGGAAGCCAGTCATGTCCCAGGACTGGATCCAGAGCCGTCACACAACCTGAGGCTCAGCACAGCGCTGCAATGATGGGGACAGGAACGCTGTCCTTATGCCCCCAGCGTACCAGGCTCCGGTAGAGCCTTCAGAGTGAAAAACAAAGTCCCTGCTCCCACAGGCCCTGCGTCCCAGTGGGGGGTGGACATAAAGACTATAAGGTAAAGCATAAGATGAGACGAGGGTGTGCTAAGTGAGGGAAATAAGCAGGAGGACTTGACAGAACAAGGAAGGGTGGCCGGCTTCAGCTGAAGAGGCCATGTTCGTACAGAGATCTGATCGATAAGGAGCTAGCCGAGGGCTGGGGGTGCATAGGGAGCAGACCAGGCAAAGCTGTGAAACGGAAAACTGAGGGTGATTTATTCGAGAACCGCAGAGCCAGTGGGCGGGGCTATGGTGATCCAGGCCTGGGGGCAGGAGCCAGATCTCAGTCCTCAGCCCGGAGCAGTGGGGGTTTCAGCCAATGGATGTCGTTGTGGGGAACGAGAGCAGGTCTGTTCCACGTGGCTCATAGGGCAGAGACAAGCCTTTGGGGAGCAGCTTCTGAGCAATGGCTTCCGCCTCTCATCATACGGCCAGACTTCTGGACGAATACAGAGTCATCTGAAGATAGAAACAGATTCTTCGTAAGGGAGTGAGCTCCCTGTAGCTGGGGGCATGCAAGCGGGGGCAAACAGAGTGCCCGAAGGAGTGTTCTGGGTTGCATTGGGCTGTAGGCATTCACTGAGTCAGTCAGTCAGTGCACAGTGGACGATCACGAATGCCTCTGTGACCAGAGAGTGGCTGAAATGGGTCTGCCACAGGCACGGCTCTCGTGGAGGTGATGTCCCACGGGGAAGACAAGGTGTCCGAACAGGGTGGAGAGGGCTCCGGGTCACCTAGAGGGACAGAGAAAGTGTGAGGACAGCGGAGGAGAGAGGAGGCAGGGAGAACTCAGAGGAAGAGGGAGGGAATAAGGGAACATTTCTGGCCAGAGGGGAAGGAAGGCTCCGTGGAGGAAGTGATGCAAGAGCTGGGCTTCAGGGGGTAGATTTGGACATTAGGACACCAGGAATGGGACCCAGGCAGAAAGAAGGGCACGAACCGAGGTCTAGAGCAGCACCGCCCAACAGGACTTTCTGTGATGACGAAAAGCTCTAAATCTGCTCTGTCCCATACAACAGCCAGCCAACACCTGTGGTTCCTGAACACTTGAAATGCTGCCAGTGTCAGTGAGAAATGGAATCTTTTTGTTTTATTTCCCTCTAATTCGATTTCAATCGCCACATGTGGCTAGGGGCTACCACACTGGGCAGCGCAGATCTAGAGGCAGGAGGCTGCAGGCCACGTTGGGGCTTGGGAGCCCAGCGAGCAAAGGGCGGCCGGAGTCATGGGGAGCTGGCCCAAATAAACCTGGACTTGATCCTGAAGGCTGTGGGCGTCCCTGAGCAGTTTGCTTGGGTTCAAAGCCTTTCCAAGGCCAGGAGGAGGGGTGCTCTGAGGGCCTGAAACTAGAAGCAGAGAGATGAGTGTGATAGGCTGAGCAGAGCAAAGGTGCCTGTGGGTTGGGGGAGGCGTACGTGTGTCAGACCAGGCCGTGGTCCCGGGAGGGGGACTTTATGCAGTGGCCCAGTCCTTGGGGAGGAAAATGTGCAGAGGGGTAGATGGGGGCACCGAGGGCAGGGGAGGTCATGGATCTGTGTGGCTAAATGCCCCTGGGTGAGTCACTGAACCTGAGTCTCAGTCGCCCCATCTGTGAAATGGGGCATTAACTTATGGCAGATGAGAGGCTGTCCCTGAAGGGTTGGGGGAGCTGTCTCCTAGGGTGTTGAGGGAGGGAAACATGTATGTGTGCCTGCGTGTGTACATGTGGGGATTGGAGGACACAGAGGGGAGGCTGGGGGGCTAGAGAGACAAAGACAGGTGGAGGTTGGCATCTGTCTACCCCACCGTTTCAGGGGTTGCATCCTGTATACAGCAGGACCTTCCTAAACACAGCTCAGAGCAGGGCCGAGGCACTGGACGGAGGTCAGAAGTTCCAAGCCTGAGTCCCAGGTCTGCTCCTGAGAGAGAATGGAAGAGAAAGGATGTGTGTTGCGCACCCACTAGGTGCCAGAGGTGCCTGTCCCATGGCAAGTGGGGTCCCCTTGCCTCTCTGAGCATGAGCTTCCTCACCGTGGGGGAGCCAGGGTGCTCCCACCCCCAGTGAGCCCCTGAGTGTGCTTTACCTACAGCGTCCTCCTGTTTTCCGATTATTGCTCACATTTGACAAATGAGAAACACTCAGAGGGTGGTCACTTGCCCAAGGTCACACAGCTGACAAGTTTGCTGGCTTCCCCAAACCTTGATGTGTCTGGAATCACAGGGTACATTTCTGGTGCTGCACCCACACTGCGTGGTAGGACCTGGGTGAGGGCTGGGCTGGTCTGTGAGGGTCCGGAGCGCGAGCTATGGGTGCACTGGGGTCTAGGGGAGAGGGAGCCCAGCTGTCTGCCAGCTTGCCAGCCCCCGCCTAGGTGAAGGCACTGCCTGGGGCGAAAGAGCTCCCCGGAGCAGCACAGCACCTCCCCGCCCGATTCCTGCCCCTTCCCTGCTGCCCAGGAACTGCAGGTTCAGGTTCGGGGGTGTTTCTGCGGATGCGCGTGTGCTCTCCTTGGGGGTGGAGGAGTGTGGGGGGGGTGTGTGCAAAGTGGGCTCCCATGTGGGTGTGTGGGTGGCTGTGGGCATGTGTGTGAGTGTGAGTGGTATATGCACAACTGTAAAGCCACATGCACTTGGGACTGTTCAGGGGTGTTGGGGGCTGTGATAGCTGTGGGCTGTTGCCTCCAGGGGGTAGGGTGTGTAGGTCAGGGTGGGCCTGTGGAGGAGGGTGCTGCCAGGGGGCTGCTGTGCAGGTGTGAGCAGTGCCTCTGTGCCTGGGAATGGATGCCTATCTTCCTGGAGCCCTGAGGAGCCCACTCCCAACATTCCCCTCTGCCACACCTGGGCAACCCCTGCCCAGGGTGAGAGATTGGGCACGAGGAGCTCTGCCATCAGAGGCACCTGCCCAGCCTCCCGCACAAGGAGCCAGACGTGCTGAGAGCACCAACCTTGGCAGGACCCCTGCCCTCTCACCTGAGGGGAGCTCCCCCACCCCAGGACAGGTCCAAGCAGGCAGGTGAGCCAGAAGGTGGGAAACACCAGGGACCAGTCTGCTAGGCTATTCCTAGGCACCTCCTCCTGGCCTGGCAGCTACTGTATTTGATGGAATAAGCCGGTCAGAGAAAGACAAGTCCCATATGATTTCATTTGTATGTGGAATCTAATGCAGAAAATAAACTAACAAACAAAGCTGAAACAGACGCACAGATACAGAAAACAGACTGGCAGCTGTCAGAGGGGAAGGGGATTGGGGGCTGGATGAAAAACGTGAAGGGATTAAGCAAAGGAGAAAAAAAACCCTCGCCCTGGCTGGTGTGGCTCAGTGAATTGAGCATCGGCCTACAAACCAAGGGGTTGCCAGTTCGATTCCCAGTCAGGGCACATGCCTGGGTTGCAGGTCAGGTCCCCAGGAGAGGGTGTGCAAGAGGCAAACACACACCAATGTTTCTCTCTCTCTCCCTTTCTCCCTCCCTTCCTCTCTCCCTAAAAATAAATAAAATTAAAAAAAAAAAAAACACCTCATAGACACAGACAAGAGTATGGTGATTACCAGAGGGAAGGGCGGGGGGAGGTAGAAGAGGGTACAGGGGGATAAATGGTGACAGAAGGAGACTTGACTTCGGGTGATGAACACACAATAATATACAGATAATGATTTGTAGAACTGTACACCTGAAGCCTATATAATTTTATTAACCAATGTCACCCCAATAAATTCAAAAATTTTTTAAATAAAAATAAAATAAAATATATCTGGGGGTTCTGGAAATCCCAAATGATAATATTCTGCAATCTAAAATACTTGGAGAAATTTATATATAAATACATGTCACATGTGTTACACCAAGAATGTTTCTGGAATTGCTGATAAAGACATATTATACACACACAAGTGCGCACGCGCACACACACACACATACAAAGAAGAACCCACAGGACAACCTTCCAAAGTGGGTGTCATCATCAGTCCTATTTTACAGAAGAGAACGCTGAGGTCCAGCGAGGTGAAGAAAGCCATTCTTCCAAGCAGGTGCTGGCCCTCGATCCCCATCTGCAAAGTGGTATGTGGCACACAGGGGCCCCAACCAACACACCTGCTGGGGACGAGGTTGTGGGGGAAGTGTGCCCCTCCCCCCTTGCCATGTGAGTCTGACAGTCGGCCCGGCTCTGTATTAGCAGGAACAAGACTCCCAGGCACAGGGCCCTCTCGGAGGGGAGCTGGCTGTAGTAGGCAAGGGCTAAGCATATTTATTGCTGTTTTAGGCTCCCAGGAATGTTGGAAAACCAACCCAGCCATCCCCCAGAGCAGAGAGCGGGGGTGACCCTAGAGGGACCTGGTGTCCCTGCTGGGAAGTCTCAGCTCTGACCCCATATATAGGGTCGCACTTCACCCCTTCCTGCCCAGGGGAGCTGTGGAACAGGCTCTAGGACCTGAGACAGGAAGCAGGCCCCGCCAGGCACAAAACAGGTGCCCCACCCAGTGCCCAGTGCAGTCCCTGCCTGGTACTTGCAGCTCAGCCCTGAGAGGGAGCCCTGGACTCACTGGCATTTCCGGAGCTCCTGGGTTCCAGGGTGGGGGCTGGGGGCTGGTACGGATCACAGCTCTCAGCCAATTGCTTGTTAATCTACCATCCACAGCCTCTGCAAAGTAATTTATTAGCCCAAAAGAGCTGCTGGCAGCTGGTCAGGATGGGACCTCAAAAGGGGTCCCCATACTGCAGGGAGGGATCCTGATAAAAGGACAAGAGCTCCAACCCCCAAGGAATGTGCCTCTTCCTGGTCACAGGGACCTGCCCACTGTGGCTCTGCCAGGTCAGGGCTATCTAAACCCACCAGGCAGATGAGGAAACTGAGGCTCAGAGTGGGCGGGATGGCCCAGCAAATCAGATGGGATCTGCTCTGCAGTGCTGAGAGTGGGGTACTTAGAAAGCAGGGTGTTGCCCACTGGAGGCAGAGAGAGCTCAGCCCTCTAAAAAACTGATGGGGTTCTCCCGGTGGGGGGAGAAATTGAACTGCCAGCAACTTACCACCCAGCCAGAGGGACCCCAGGTCGATGTCAGGAGGGACTTTACAGTGCAGAAAGTGCCCTGCTCTGAATGAGAGTTGAGAGAAGATGGCACAAGGTCTAGATGGAGCATCTGTCAACTCTGGAAGGCTGGGACCACCATGTCCATCACTGGGTACCCTTGCCCCTCGGGGAGTTTAGCCTGAGCCAAGTCTCTGATAGAATGGTGTCCAAGACTCCCATCTCCCCACAGCCCCCGAGGATACTGGAAACACAAACCTGGAGGTGCTCAGGGGCTGTAGTGATCAGAGCGGGGTTCAGGCCGAGGCAGTATGCAGCCGCTGCCCTCCAGACCCCTCCTGCCTTTCCTCCATCAGTCCAGGCACAGTGGGGGAGGATGGGGGCAGTGTGCGTGAATCAGCTCAGAGAGGGACACGAGACGGGCGGTGAGCAGGAGCCCTGCCCCCCACGTCAGGCCCAAGGCTGAGCTCACTGCCTCCCCATCTGCTGCTTCCCCCACCTCAGAGAATGCCCCCATCAACCACCCAGGGTCCCAAGCCAGGCACTTGCTGCCTCCCTCCTACTCAGCCCCCGCATCCAGTCTACCACCCAGTCCTGCCCAAGCTGCCTCCCAATCTCTCGGAATCCATCCATCGCTCAACTCGCTCAGCCCACCTGGGTCCGGGCCCCCATCATCGCCCCTCTGGGTGGCTGCCAGTTCCCCTGCTCCGCACACCCCCTCTACCAACACACACACCCCATCAGCTGTCAAGGGGATCTTTCCAGAACTCAAATATGACCATAACCTGGCCTTCGAGGCCACTGGGACTTGCCTGCTCATGTCACTGAGACCCAAGGAGCAGAACAGTTTAAAACATGGGCTTTGGATCGGCCAGATCTGGGTCTGAAACCTGGGTGGGCCATTTGGTGACTGCATGACCTTGGATGAGTCACGCCACCTCTCTGAGCCCTTTCCTCACCTGGGACACAAGGTTGCTAAGGGCATCCGTCATGAAGGGCTAATGAGGTACTGGGTGGGGCTCTCGTAAAGGGTCTGACTCAAGCAGGCCAGACGGGCCGGCACTGGCTAACTCCCACCTGCCTCTCCGTGTGGACGCCCCAAGCTTTCCTGACCCTGCAGCTGTCCTTCCTCCAACAGTGCCCCCTAGCACCCTCTCTTCATCTGTCTGTTCTGTGGCCAGGCTCTACCTATGAACCTGAGACACAAGAGAATTACGTTTGATGAAGGAAGAGAGGGAGGAAGGGAGGGAGGGAGGGAGGAAGGGATGGAGGAAGAGAGGAAGGAAGAGAGGGAAGGAGGGAGGGAGGGAGGGAGATGAATTCCTGTAGACGGACGTGGTTACATGGAAAAGCACTAACACAACACACACGCGTGCACAAACACAGTCACTCTTTGCCCTCCGTGGCCCAGATGGGTTAAGAGTCAGGAAGGAGCCCCAGGTTGGTCTATCTTCACTCAGGAGTTTCTTCTACGCCTCTGCTGGCACAGCCCAACTCAGCTTGAGACTACAAGGGTAGGTCAGGACCCGTTCCGAGGCTCTGGTGTGGTGTGCATCCCACACGATCACAGAGCACCGGAGCCTAAGACCCTAAGGCACCCAAGCCTGCAGGGGGAAGCCTGGGGGGTTGTGGAGACCCCTGGGCAGGGTGGCCTACAGTGGGGGAGGGGCGGGGGGCGGAGATGTAAGCTGCCAGCTGGCAAGTGCCCGGGCCTGGCAGTGCCGCCAAACACCCACTTACACCAGCCGTTAGTTTCTAGGGCCTGCCCACGAGCTAGCAGGCATGCTGGGCCCAGGCTGCCCTGGGGCGTCCTGCCAGGAAGAGGCAGCTTCTGGGCGGGTGGCCTGGGAGGGCAGGGCCCATCCTCCACCGCCCATCTCCCTGCCCACCAAAGTGAGGACACCAGGCTGGGGGCCAGGGCCACCCTCAACTCACAGTGTGGCCTGAAACAAGTTGTAGCACTTTCAGGGTGTCTGTTCTGCATAATCCAGGGTGGGGTCCCACAGCTCTGACCACCCAGCGTTCAGGATTCTGGTCCCTGAGAGGGGTGGTGCGTGGAGAGATGTGGCCACAAGAGGGCACCAGAGCTTCACCCCACAGGGAGCCAAGGCGACGAGGCCTCCTGTTGGGGCTGTGGCCTGGGGTCCCCAGAGTAGCCAGTGAACTAGAGCTTGAACTGGATCTTGCTCAAGCTCTTTTCATCTGATGACAACACTACCTAGCCTGGATAAACACATGAATAAATTAATTGAATGAGATACCATCAGGTGTTTTGCAGAGGAGGGGGTAGCTAAGAGTGCTTCAGTGATTTGCCTGGGTCGCGCAGTAGTAGGCACGTAGCATGTTATCCCCTGGTTCTGGCTGCTGGCAGAGCTTTGGAGAAAGGGCTGGAACCAACCCGTGGGGGTTACCAGCACTCAAGCCCTCAGAGCAGGGACCTGACACCCCCAGGATGCCCTCAGCCACAGAGACCCGACCCTTCTCTAGGCAACACCAAATAATAATAACAATAAGACAAAGGCCCTGCTGTGAGCACGTTACACACCTGCGAGGTATCATCATCCTCTGACTTACAGATTAAGGAGGCAGGCATGAGGGGGGTTAAGAACTTGCAGGAGCTCACCTCTTAGTTCCAATACTTTGGCCCCAGGATCCACGTTCCCCTCACGGAGCCGTGTGTCTGGGGAGACTCTGGCCACCTCCTTCCCCCGCTCACCCAACCCCGTTTCCCACCTGCACCCTTGGGGCAGAGGTGCCCTGGCAGCAGGCCTGGCCCATAGCTCTTGGGCTGGGAGGACAGAAAAGGTGTGTGGGAGTCACTCAGAGCAGCGGTGGCTGTGCTCAGGAGGGCTCCCCCAACCGGCCAGGGGGCATGGTGTTCTGAGGCGAGGTAACTCCTGTGCTGGGTCTCAAAGGAAAAGGCAGAGGAGAAGGAAGGAGGGGTTGGTATTCCAGGCAAGGGAACCCACGCAGCAGCAGCAAAGGCTCCAGGAGCCCTGTCAGGGGGCTGGGCCTCCTCCTGAGCAGAAGGACACTCGTGATGTGTGCTCTGCAGAGGAGAGGGTCAGAAGGTTCTGGGATGGGTCCTGCGGGGGCGCTGCACTGGGCTACTCTCCCCACCAACGCGGGGTCCCACACCAGCCCTTGCTGGCTTCCCTCCTGGGCCCAGGGGGAGCCCCTGAGTTGGAAGAGACTGGCCCTGTGTGGACAGTAGTGGGCACCAGGTATGGCCACGTCCAGGCTGGTTCCCCTAACAGCTGCCAGCACCCAGCCATCACAAGTCATGGTGGGGTCATGAAGGGCTCATCACGGGGTCATGGGGAGGCCACAGGTGGCCGTGGAGCCAGGCTACCCTCCAGCTCTCCAGCCCCTTCTCTCCAGATGGGACCCTGGCTGCCTCCAAAGGTGGGGGCGGGGTGAGAAATGGATATTACGGCCGTGCCACCCTCCTAGCACAAGGAGCCCAGAGACTTCAGCCACCGGCCCAGCCTCCGGAGCCCAGACCCTTGAGCCTAAGCACAGCCTGAGGCCGGAGGGGGTGAGGGCACCAGCCAGGGCCCAGGCTTGCTGCCCTCCACGTTGCCAGCCTGGCTCCCAGCTCCGTGCCTGCGCCTCTGCTTCAGGGCACCTTGAGGACCTCACTGCCACCCCCCTAGAGCCTCTGTCCCTGATGGGGGCAGTGAGAGGCAGCCCAAGTGCTCCCCCATGATCCCGGCCTCCCCGGGGCAACTCGTGGGGCTCCAGGCACAGGACTCAGGCCCAGGCAGCCACCTCCCCGCACATGACCCCAGCAGCCCCAGGAGTGGGGTGTGGAGGGGGCCTGGGAGCTGGGTAGGAAGCGCGCCCCAGCAATTGTGCCAGCAGGGGCAGCAGTATACCCGCAGGCCGGTATGGGGTCTTATAACCTTTAGATCTGAATTCTCCTTTGCTGGGTCTCACTCACTGTGCCATCAGCTCTCTCCCCCTGTGATAAAACTCAGACCCCACCCCCACCCCCCGCCATGGGAGTCCTTCCTTTACCCCAGGCCCTCCCAGCATCCCCGACGACCCAACCAACCCCTGCCTCCTGGTTCTGGGCTCCTGCATCACCAACAGTCCTCTTCCTCTTCCGTACTCTCCCAGCCACCCCCACCCTGGACATTGTCCTCACCCCTGTTATTTCCTCCCACCCAGAATTGGCTTCTCCGTCCACCACCGTCCATCCATCTCCTGCCTCGTGCCGGCTTCACTCTCCTGAGCCCCACACTCTGACCTCATCTTGCCCACTTTTTCCTCCTCCTGGGTCCCTTCCCCATCCACCTGGACCCCAACGGGCCTTTTTGCATCTTGGGCACCCACCCTGGCCCTCAAAAGTCTACCACCCCATCCTCCAAGGGCCCAGCTTGGCACAGACCAGCATCCCCCTCTGAGAAGCCCGTGTCCCTGAGCACCCACTCCACCTTCCCTTGCCTCCCTTCTTCACTGTCTCCTTCCCCTCCATCAGCAAACCCCCACCTCTTGGTGATGATTTTTGAGGCCTCCATCTTTCTTTTCCCCTTCCTGGTGGCATTTCTTCAAGCCTCACCTACATACCCAATCTCTGCCTCTGCGGCCCACCACGGTCCACCCCACGTCCACCCAAACTGTTCTTATGGGGCCACTGGTGACATCGTTGCTACACCCACTCGCTGAGCGCGTTCGGTCCTTGCCTCAACCTCTCGGCATGCAGCCCGGCGCCAGGCTGGCCTCCCTCCTCCCTGCACCCTTCTCAGCTCCATGACCCCGCACCCCGCCATCCACTTCGGGGAAGGACACGGCTCTCTCTTGTCCCTGTTTATTAGGGCCGCCCTTTCTTTCTACCGCTGCTCCCAGACTCACTGTCACGGGGCTCCAGGCCCAGTGTCCAAGTCTCTTCTGAATGTCGGTCGACCGCACACACATGCTCATTTAATCCTGACACAGCAACCTCGTGCAGGCAGGTATAATGCTATCCCCGCTTTGCTCACGGGGCACCGAGGCACAGCGAGGGTCACTGCGTTGCTCAGGGTGGAACAGCGGAGAAGGCTCGGAGCCAAACTCCCTCCACCCCCGCCCGCAAGAACCTCAAACTCACCGCAGTGGAGCAGGCTCATCGGCCCTGTCCCAAGCTGCTAATTGCTGGCCAGGCTGGCCTTTGGATCAGACAGCCGTGGCTAGACCTTGCGCAATTTTACTCAATGTCTGTGAAGCACTTAGCACAGAGCTCGGCACACAGCGAGTGGCCACCGAAGGCCAGCTGCCCTTGCTGCCATGGCCCTCACGGCAGCTCGGCTGCCTGGCTTCTGAGATGGACTATGGGGGAACACCCAGGTCGGCCACCTGGCCACGTGGGGGCGCTGTAGGGCTGCCACTCGCTCAGCATGCTGGCTTTCTTGCACTTATTCAATCAGAACAGCATCGATTTATAACTCTGTGCGTTTGGCATAAATGCACTATTTTTCAAAAGCCAAAATAAAACTCCAAGAAGCTGTAAAAACCCGGGAGTTTGGAAGATTCCCTGCAGGGTCAATTAGGGTGAATTAGGACCTACAGATGTGAATCTTCCCAAGCACATCATGGCAGCTTGGGGAGTGTGCTTCAGAATGCTAACCAAGACGTCAGTCCGCTGAGGGGGAGAGCCGGCCTGGCCGGCGGGTGTGGGGGAACCAGGGACAGGGCCTTGGCCCCCGGGTTGTGTGACTTGGGGCAAGCCCGGCCCCCTCCGAGCTGCGGTTGCCTCACCCGGAGGTGGGTGAGTGTGCATCACTCCGGAGGGGTAAGTATAGGGCGGAGGTGTAAAACGATGCATGCAGCCCTTTTCATCCTTGTGCATAGGTCTTGGGATTTGCAATCGTAGTTACAGGAAAAACTCACCATTTGGGGGGTAAAGTCACCAAGATTTGCTGTGCGTGTCTCCATAAGGCAGCCTTGCTCCGCCTTAACTGAGGCAACCTAGGAGTCTCTCTGGCTTTAGGCAGGGGAGCCTGTGGGTGGCTGGATGCACTCCCAGGCTCTGCCGTTTTACTAATCACCGCCCCTCCCAGGGATGGCCAGCACTTTCCCCACTCTGCAGATGAGGAGACTGAGGCCTGACCCCCAAACCCAGGAGCTTAACTCAGCCTCAACCACCTTGCTGGGTCACACCCCTGCCCCTGGCCCTGCCCTGTGCCCCACGATGCCCTACTGCTTGGCAAAGAACCCAGATCTTGGAGCCCCAAAGCCCAGGTCTGCACTACAGCTGGGTAGTGAGAAACAAGCCTGCACCTTCTCTCTGAGCCTCAGTTTCCTTATCTGCAAAATAGGGATGACCATGGTAGCTGCCTCTGGCACTTAGGTAAGAAAACTTGTGTAAGACACATACAGTGCCTGGCACAGAGTAAACAGTTTAAAGATCCTCACAGTCTATTCCTGAGATAGAATCTATTACCCAGTTTTTCAGATTAGTAAACCGAGACTCAGAGAGTTTAACAACTGGTCCAAGGTCACAGAGCCCAGGAGCTGTGGGGCAGCCGGGAGGGTGGAAGGGGGGTAGGAGCTGGAGTTCAAATCAGATCTGTTTGTCTCCCAAGAGGTCAGGATAGAAGGAGAGTCAGCCAGGTCAGACTCCCCGGGGCCGGGGAAGGAATGGGGAGGTTTAGAGAAGGGAAGACAGGAGAGGAAGGGGAAGAGAGGGCGCCAGAGGGCACAGAGGCGAGGCCAGGTGCAGGCAGCTGCCTTCAGCAGAGGGCCAGGGCCAGCAGGGGTCAGTGGGGGAGGTGCCTGAGCCGTCAGCAAGTGCCCACGCCCTCTCTCTGTTCTCCAATTACCGGTGACCTTGGCTGCTCAGCCTGCACCACTTGCATCCTAATGAGGCCCTGTGGGCAGGGGTGACAGCAGAGTCTCCCACCACAGGAGCCAGAGCCAGGGTTCTGCCCCTTCCGCTGGGTGGCCAGAAAGGGCCTCCCAGGACCTCCATTCTGGCCTTGGATGGGCAGGAGGTGAGCATAAGCCAATAGTCCCAGCCTCCAACCCACCCTGGAGATCTGGGGCACCTGCACGGTGGGTGGGGCCCACCTGCCGCCACCGCCAGGCCCCGCCCCATTCTCACGGAGGCCCTGGCAGCTGGTAATTCCTGCAGCATGACCCAGGCAGCCTCGCAAGGCTGGGAGCCTGGCCCAGCAGCCCAGATGTTCCGGTTACGGTTCTAGCCGTGAGCTGGCTGTGAGGCCAGTGCCAGTGACTCTCCTCTCTGGAACTCGGCCTCTCCAGGTCCAAGACGGCTAAACCACAGCTGAAAAGAATTTTCCAACCCAGAGGATCGCAGTCCTGGAACCACAGAAACCAACGGTTGGAAAGAACCTCTGACTCTGATTTCCTACTGGTCTGAAGCCCAACAGAGTCAGGGTCACCTGGGAAACCTGGGAAAATGGAGATGTGGGGGCTC
This sequence comes from Mormoops blainvillei, assembly GCA_004026545.1. Lineage (NCBI taxonomy): Eukaryota > Metazoa > Chordata > Mammalia > Chiroptera > Mormoopidae > Mormoops > Mormoops blainvillei. The sequence goes on along the minus strand of PVJD01002223.1, from coordinate 149,604 downwards.
CCTTCCACCCCCAGGAGGCCAGGAGAGGGGGAACCTGGGCATCCGCACATTTAACGGGAGTCCTAGGTCCAGGACCTCAGACCTCAGTGGGTTTCCTGCTGCCTCTGAGTTCTGGGTGGGGAGGGCTCCAGAGACAGGTGGCCCAGGGATACCCAAGTCTCCCCAAATCTTTGACGCTCCACCGCCTGGGTCTCCGCAGACCCCCTGCTCAGAGCTGGTCCCAGTATCCACTCCCCCAGCTTCTCTCTATCCAGGGCCTTTGCATCCAGGAGAGGCCACAGCCACTGGCCCTTCTAATCTTCTTTCCCACCCAGGCAAGGATCCTGTTTTTTGGGCACTTCTCCCCAAATTTGCAGAAAGTGCCCTGATTGTAAGCAAACAACTCAATGCACTTCTCTCCGTGTGCACTCTGAGTAACTACCACCCGGTTAAGCTCCAGTGCAGGGTGTCCAACCCGCGGCCCACAGGCCACATGTGACCCAGGATGGCTATGATGGAGGCCCAACACAAAATCGTTAATTTACTTAAAACCATTTTTTGCTCATCAGTTTTCGCTAGTGTTTGTCTATTTAATGTGTGGCCTGAGACAACTCTTCTTCCAGTGTGGCCCAGAGATGCCAAAAGGTTGGACACCCCTGTGAGTCTAGAACATTTCTCTATCCCAGAGAACGCCAGGCAAGACCCCAACCCCTCTGTCCACCCTCTATCAGTGCAGATAAGATGTGCGAGGCCCCTTTCAAAAATAATATTTTTGCGACCATTCCTAAGGATAGCAGTTGGGCCCTTCTGCTCCTTGATAGTTCCTGGCACAGAGCAGGTGCCTGGGAAATTGTGGGCGACAGCAAGGTGGCTGGAGGTTGCACCCCTAACTCCAGTGGCTGCCATGATAAAGCCCAGGTTCCTTGGCTCGGCATTCAGGGCTTCCTCCAACTGTCACCATCCTTCCATCCCTCCCCCATCTCCATCAGGCCTGACCAGGAGGACACCTCGACGTGTACCTGTCTCCACACTCAGACACCTCTTTCCTGCCGGCCCCGCCTCCCAGTGCCTTTGATCTAGCTGTTGCCTCCTGGAATTCTGGAATTGCAAATACACAGGATACCGGGGCCTGACACTTTCTCTGCAGTGTCCCCAGCCACTACCCATGTTGGCCTCACTCACCCTGGAAGGCTGCACTGTCCCTCTTCCCTGTCCCAACACCGCCTTGCCCAGTATGGTGAGCTAGAGATACCACTCTGGGCTGAGCGTGAAAGTGCAGCTCTCCAACACACCCACATATTCACACCTGTGACTTTGGGACTCTCACTCCTCTCTCTCTCTCTCTCTCTCTCTCTCTCTCTCGACCTCAGTTTCACCATCTGTAAAATGGCACCGTCAGGCTAGGTGGATTCTCTGGGTTCCTTTGGTTCTGACGTTTTCTGCAGGGCACTGCCCATAGCAGGTGTAAATCAGTATTTTTTAAGCAGATAGCCCCCAAAAGTGAGTCATCACTGATGGTGGCATTGTAGGCATCTATCTGCTGCAGGTGATTTAGAGGCAGAATTCCAAGCGTGGTGGTTGAGTCACACTGCCTGGGTTGGAAGCCCTGGATCTCATCTTTCTCATCTGCAAGGTGGAGGTAATAGTAGAGCAGGGTGAGAATAAAATGAGATAGTGCGTATAAGCGGTTGGAAGAGTGCCTGGCACATACTGAGGGCTCAGTAAGAGCTCAGCGAGGCCCTGAAGTCCAAGCCCATGTCTCACGGGTGGAGTGCAGCAAGAAAGCAGAGACTACCTGATGCCACCAGAGGGCGCTGTGACACAGTCAAAGCTACCCAGGTGTGCCCAAACCTCCCTGATTCATCCTGCAAGGCAAGACCACTCCTGAGAGCAGGATGTGCCAGCCAGAGGCCTGCCAGCTGGAAGGGAGAGATTCGAGGTCCAGACACCTGTGCAGTTTCTTCTCAAGAAGATGCCCCACACCACCCTAGCTTGACGTTCTGTCCTTTTCCATCATAGTCTGTGACCAATAGCAGCCCAGAGGGCACCTAGACCTTCCCACCAGAGCCATTAGACCTATCAAGAGGAGTCCCAGAGAGGGAGAGGCCACCCACAGGTCGTGAGCTGAATTCTGGCTTCCTGTTCAGACTCACCTCCCTGCACATCTCACCACACATTCATGGTGTGACCTTCCACCCAAGGCTGGAAGCCTTGCGGCATTCATGCCCTCCCCCAACTCCTTGGCGGGGGTGGGGTGGGGTGTGGTGGGGTGGGGAGGACAGTGGAAGAAACACATCTGATGATGGGGAGACCTCCAGGATGAGGGGCTGGAGAAAGTCAGTGCTGAGAGGACACAGAGAGAGAGAGACAGATGTGTGGGAAACTGTGGGGGGTGGGCATGGAAGAGAGAGAAACGTAAGAGGGGCGTTTGAAAGAGACATAAGAGAAAGTGCATGGAGTAAAAAGAGAGAGACCGAGGCATGGAACAGAGAGAGACAGGAAAATGAGGGAGAATCGAGGGGTGGAGAAGGTAAGGAAGGAGGGAGGAACAGAGAAGAGAGGGGAGGGAGGGAGAGAGAGAGAGAGAGAGAGAGGCATATGGAGGTAGCGAGGGAAGGGAGACAGCTCCCAAAAGGCAGAGAGAATGATGCAGGAAAAGAGAGATGGAGACAGAGGGGGAGACAGAAAGAGAAAGGAGGCAGACACAGAAAGACAGAACTTGGGAACAGGAAAGCAGAGATCCCATTCTCTCCCCTCAGGACACCGGAAGCAGCTTCACCCTGGGCTGGAGCAGGGGAGCCCCCATTCCCCCCTGCTGGGTACTCAGCTGGAACTTTTGTCCTCGTCCCTCTGTCCCACCCCCACCCCCGCAGGGCTTGCCAGCCAGACACCCACTCTTGGGGTTAGTGGTTGAGCCAGGCTCCCTGGGGCACCTAAGGCAGACAGACAGTCAGGGTCCCTGGGACCGGGTTGCTAGGAGATGAGGCCCAGGGCCCCAGCTTGTCTCCTGAGCCTCTCCTAGGGCGGGTCTCAGCACTCACCTTGGATCTCACCTTCAGCCAGTGTCCCCTCAGTTCCCACCCCACCCAGCCATGCAGTCCTCCACGCAACTTCCCATGGGCCCCTGTGCAGCACCCAGGCCAGGTGGTTAAGGCAGAGGGAACTCCCACTCGCTGAGCTCCCACCGTTCACCAGGCTGCACCAGCTCCTGTCGCAGGTCTCGGGCCTGTGCACTCAGGAGAAACGCTGACCTCCCAGGCTTGGGTTCGGGTTGCGGAGAAACTCGTTCGAATGTCGGCCTGCCTTTCACATGCTGTGTACACTTGGAGGAGTCACTTCCCTTCTCTGAGTCTCAGTGCCTCTGTGTTTATACAAGGACGACAGCAGTATCCACTTCATAAGGTCGGCCAGAGAAAGAAAGAGGCACAACGAGGACACAGAGCAGGGGATGGGAGGCGGGCTTTAAGCTCCGCCCCTGCGCCTGCGGAGGCTGCAGCTGGGCGCACCCCCTGTACCTCCCCAGTGGGCCCTGCCGGTCCCCAGCAGGCCCAAGTCTGATTCACAGCACGCTCTGGGGAAGGGGCTGCCCTGACCCCCTCCCCCACAAACTCAGATGGACGCTGTGAGGCACAAACCCAGGACACTGACTAGCAAAGCCTTGCCCACATCCCTGAGTGCTGCTTTGGGGCCCCGGGTAAGAGCAACTTACCCCCCAAGCCCTGTTCTAAGCTCCTTAGCAAACCCACTGAGCCCTCACAAGGACGCGTGTGCAGGTCTGACCATCATCCCCGTTTACAGAGGAAGAGACATGGGCACAGAGCTGTGCCTTTGCCCAGGCTCTCACAACCAGGTATGTGGGAACTGGCCCTTGGACCTGGGCCGGCCGCTTTCAGAGCCCCAGCGTCTATAAAACCAGAGACTCTCCCCAGGGATGGAGAGCCAAGGCAGAAGGCCAGGGCTCCGTCAGAGGCGTGGGCAAGGCAGGCGAGGAAGCCTCGAAGGCAGCACGGGAGCGCCAGCCTGAGTCCAGGCTCAGCTCGGGCCTCCCAGCTTTGATTTATCTCCCCGGCCTTCAGACTGGATGCTCACCTCCGCCATAAATCTCTGGCTGCAGCGCTGGCCAGGCCCCTGGCAGGCTGCAGGGGACATCTCAGGGAGCCTCAAACATGCCACCCAGAGGCGATCCTTCCCCGGCCTGCCCTGGTCTGCCTCTTGGTGGGGGAGATCTAAAAACCACACGCACACACAGAGCTACGGCCTGGCACCACTGGGATATTTTGGGGCTCGGGGACCTGTGGCCATGCGCCTGGTACCCAGCCCAAAGCCCCTTACCCCAGCCTGCTCCCTGCTGTGTAAGCTTCTCATGGCCCCCGGCCTCAGCAGGGTCAGCCTGAGGCTATGTGAGTTAACGGGCTGCTGTGGCAGTTGGGCTAGGACCACTCCAGCCTCTATGCCTTTCAGGCCAGGCCATGGCTTTGTGAAGACAAACGCCATAGGTCAAGGCCAGTCCTCTCCCATGTTGGCCCCGCGAACCTGGCCAGCCCCTTGACCTTTCACTTAAAAGAGCAATGAGATGAAAGAAGCCAGCATCATGCCGGCACCCAACAATAGCCCCTCCACAGATGCCAGCTCCTTCCGTCCCCCTCCATCCTGCCGTGAGCACTAGGCACTGAATCAGGTTGGTCAGGAACCTCCTGGGCTCTTTCCTGGGGCACCAAGCCCTTAGCCACAAGTGTCCTGCCTAGGCCTCAGGAGATGGGCCCAGGGAGCTGAAAGGGGAGAGGACCAGAGGGAACATCCGGTGTCAGGGAGTGGTGCCAGCTGCAGCGGGAAGGCACATGCCAGCCACGTGTCTGGGCAGCTCCCTGGGTGGTGTGCCTTGTCTCTTTCCACTAGCATTAGCCACCCTTCCTCGCCCTGCTGAGTGGCCCTTCAGGGACTCATGGATTCACCTTCCACTACTTTATCTCCCCTCCACCCCCATACAGCCACACCCTCCAAAATGTGTTCAAATCCTAGCCCGGGTTCTTTATGGCAATGCAGCATTATGCAAGTCACAGGGCTGTGCGTGTTACTGAAGGGGGGCCTGAGATGCAATTTGGACCAGGAGACCGGGGAGGCCCTGGGTCTCAGACTCTGTGTGAGGAATGGTGGGAGAGCGTGGGAGGGCGTGACCAGGCCTGTTGGGGGCAGGGGGGTGTCAGTATGCATGTGTGTGCATGTTTGCTCACATGGGTGTCTCTGTATGTACACTTGTGCTGTGTGCATTGCTCATGTGTATACGTGTATCTGCTCGTGTGCACACATATACACTTGTGTGTGCATGTATGCATGCGTGTGCTGTGTGTGTCTTGCTTCATGTACATGAATACACATGTGAGCAACTGTGCATGCTTTGTGCATTGCCTGTGTGTGTGTGCACATGTGCATGTGTGTGCACGAAAGTGTGAGGGGTGCCGCGTAGGTGGGTCTGCCTGGCTCCTCTGAACCCCTCTGCCCTCTGACCCCTTGCCTCCTTCTCCTTCCCTCCGTCTTCCTCAGCCTCCGCCACTCTGCTCCCTTCCTACCCTGCGGCCCAGTGGCGGAGCCGGCTGCCCGGCAGCAGGCAGCAGTGAGTTGGCGCTGATCACACTGTGCCACGGAAGGGGACCCTCTAATCCTCTTAGCTCCCACTGAACCCCACAGCCCCCCACGGCAGCACCCCTAAACGCACTCAGCTGCCCCAGGGACACACGGCAGAGGCCTAATGAGCTCCTAAGCCAGCCCGCACCAGGTTCACTAGTCACAATGAACCCCAAATCCTCCCTGGGCGTTGAGAGGGACACTTCTCAGTCAGTCAGGCCCATCCTCTCCATGATCCCTTTTGATCCTCACAGTCTCCTGTGAGGTGGGAATTCTAATTGCACATTTGACAGTGAAGGGCACAGAGGCCTTGAAAAAGAGGCTTTCTTGAGGTCACACAGCGGGTCACCAGCAGGACTTGCTTAGCACAGGTGACTCCCACACCTGAGGCCACAGGGACGTGCCCTCGGGTGCTCCCTGGAGGAGACAGACATCTGGGGGGGTCTCCTCCCTACCAGAGCACTGCTCACCTCCTGAGGCCCCAAACCGAAGGACCAGTCTTCCCTCCTGGCCTCCAGCCTCCGTGTGCCGGCCGGAGCCTCCTGGCAGCAGCCTTCCGGTGGACGGTCCTTGCCTCTGTCCTTCGCAGCCCTGCCTCTCTGAGCCTCAGTTTCCTCTCTGTAAATCGGGGGTCATAAAGGGCCTTTTCCCAGGGTCACTGTGATGAGAAAGGGCTTAGCACAGGGCCCAGCCTTCTGTAAGAACTAGGGAAGCGTTGGTTAACACTGCAGTCGCTCTCGGCCTCTGCCTGGGGAACCCCTCCCCTCTACTCTTCCCCCTTGGCTTGCCACCAGCCGCTCTGACCTCATCTCCCCTCTCTTGGGTGCCTGACCCCAACAGACCTGAGTCGCCCCTCACCTCTTGGTCCTCGGGATCCTCTCTGAGTCTCAGCTTCCACGCCTGCTGAATGGGACCATTCCTCCCCACCTGTCTGGGTTGTGGGACACCTGAACTCACAGGTGAGCACAGCCTCTCCCAGAGCCTGCCCTCGACAGGTGGGGGCTCCAACATGGTTGCTCTCTTTCCCACAGGACAGGGGTGGGGCAGGTGCTGGGGAGGCTGTGGGTCCCTCCGCTATAGTCGCCCCACCCCGGCGCTGGCAGCAAGCTCTCCGCTGGCGCGCTGGCGGCGTGGAGCTGGCACCTCACCCAGGAGGGGAGAGCAGCTGCAGCGATGGTGGGAGAATTCCTCCCGCTGCTGGATTTGTAAAACAATTGATTAAAGACAATGCAATTAATTATTCCTTGATGAAATAGTGGAAATTACCCAAGAAAATGAAGATTTCAGCAGCAGAACGTTAAATCCCTCTAATTATGTCATTTCTGAAAATGGGGGAGGGGGTTTAAAAAGGATTGAAATGGTGGAACTGAGGGAGAAAAAGAAGTACAAAAATAGATGAGGTGACCCTGGGGCCCTACGTAGGGCGCGCAGAGGGAGGATAAACGGAGCCGCCGCCCCAGGCCTCGATCATCCTGTTCAAAAGGAAAACCTGAGGTGACTGCGCTCTCCGCGGGGGACGGAAGCAGCCCGGCAGGCCAGACACTGGGATACGTGCCTTGGGTGCATTAGCTCATTGTCCTCGCCCTGAAAGCTGCCGCCTTACTCTCTTTTTACAAATGAGAGGACCAGACTTGGGGAGGTCACATGACCTGTCCGAAGATGCACAACGACTAACGAATAGAGACAGGACTTGAACTCAGCTCTGACTCCAGTCCTCTACTTTTCAACCCCCCTCCGCTGGCACTGCAGATGCCCTTGGCAAAAGCTGCTCCGACTGCCAGCTCCCCGAGGGTCTGTCTCACTGGTCCGCCGAACCTCAGGGCTGGGTGTCAAGGAGACAGTGGCTGCCAAGTGTTGACATCTCTGCCAATGTGAATGGGGTCCGAGGTCCCCTGGGAAGGGATCTTTCTAAGCCCTCCATCCTCTCTGATCCCTCTGAGTCTGCTTTTGCAGACCAGGAAGGGGTAGCGAGTGGGACCTGCCATGGGCCTGGCACGACTGGCTCTCCCTAGGAGCCCCAGGCGATCTGCTGGGCCCAGGATTTAGGGAGCTGATGGCTTAGACTCTAACTCCACTTTGCTAGGGCTTGCTGTTTGGCCTTGGGCAAGTTCTCTTGCTTTTTCCAGCTCCAATGTCCCTGTCTATAACAGGGGATACGGGAGCAGAGGATATATTGGTCCATTTGAGAATACTGGACTCAGCTCTGCCCCAGCTCCAATGATGGATTCAGTTCCAAGAACATAAAATTGGCTCTTGAGTGAGCAAGGGGAAGAGAGAGATGAGGAAAATCCCTGAGACAGCAGAGCAGGGACTCTCCTGCAAGGAGGGAGAGGGAGCCCTGCAGGAAAAGTGGCAGTGAATGGGGTTCCTCCCAGTGTGGGCTGGGTCCCGGGAGGGGATGAAGGGAGGGATGGGAGGACCGAAGCAGAGAGGCCTGGGATGGAGTTAGACTACCCCCCATGTTGGGACACTAATCAAAGAGGACCAGTTTTCTGGAATGGCTGGGTGTAGTGGGGCCTAAAACAGATGATGCTAGATTCTTAACTCTACTAAGATCCTTTCCAGAGCTTGCTCTGGGTTTCCTGGTCCTGGACTATATCTGGGGCCTGTCCACAAATTTCCGGAACACATTCAGGTGCTATCAGTCTCGTTTTTATGAGTTAAAATTTCCAATCTAATCTAGCATCAAAACTTCAATTTCTCATTCGATCTAAAGGCCTTTCCCTCCCTTGCTCGGGGCCACCAGGCTGAGAACCTGCGACGGGGGTGGGAGGCCTGGTCCTCCCGGGAGGTTGCAGCTCACAGGTCTGCTGTGCAAAGGGCCTCTTGAAGGCCTTTGGAGGCTTCCTCCCTGGGATCCTGACATCAGTGCTTCCCTGACAGGGGCAATGAAGCCTGCAGCCAATATCTCACAGATGTCCCACTCAGGCTCTGAGAGATCACCTCGCCTTTGCAGGCAGAGGCTCTGTGCGGTGAGCCTCTCTGTGGGGCTCCGAACCACAGAAAAGCCTGGACTTGCCAGACTCTGCCCCCCACAAACATAGACAGTTCCAAGTCACTAGCCTCTTCTAGAGTCTTTTCAAGCCCTAGTCAGGCCTTGGCTATGGTGTTTACCCAAATTCTAGGGGACACATGTCTGCTTTCCAGATGTTTCTCCTGAAGCACCGCCCCCTCACCCAGCTGAGGTGGGCGTAGGGAGCCCACCCTGCCTCTCCAAAGGAATCTTCACTGCCAACCCCCCCCCCACCTCCCTTTATGAAGCATGGAAGTGGGGACTGAGGGTCACAGAGCCAGCCTGGGGCCACCACCCTTGCAAGGCCTGAAGGGGTCTGCACCTTGGTTTAGGCTGTGGGGCTGCCTGACACCAGCTACTCTCAGAGCATTCCAGGTGAGCAGGGTCCCATTTGGACATCCTGTTAGGAAAGTCCCTGCGCTTTCGGCCAGGTCCCCATCCTCGTCTCTACCCCATCCCCAGCTCCGGCTCCCTCCCTGCGGCAGGGCACCCTGGTCTTGGGGCGGCAGCACCTGTGATTCAGCCACTCTGCGATGCTGGGACAAAGAGACTGTGCCCTGAGCGGTCTGGCTACAGAGCCAGGCCCCAAACCCAGGGCGCTGACTCACAGGCCAGTGCTCCTTCTTCCAGCTCAGGGCCCTCCCGTCATCTCTCCCGTAGGGGTGAACTGAGCGATGGCGGGGCTAGACCAAGGAGGGATCCCCTCCCGTCTGCAGCAAGGGTTCCTGCAAAAACAAGGCTGGGAATCAAATGGCCTTTGGCTTGAATCTGGGTGCTCCCACTTTCCAGGAGGCTGATTCGAGGCAAGTTGCCTCACATTTCTGAACCTCAATTTCCCCTCTGTAAAATGGGTATGCTAATACTGAACCCACAGAGTGGCTGGGAAGGGTGATTGAGATGCGGTCTTAGCCAGGTGTGCCAGTACCTGCAAAGCAGGTTAGTTCTCTCAGGACCCCTCCCTTGATATCAGAACACCAGGGTCCTCCTCCTAGTCCAGAAACCAATTTTCTGGCTGAGCTGGGCCTTGAACTTCTCATTTTCTCAAGGAGAAGTAGGCTGTGGTGTGGGGAGGGAGGCAGCAATGGTCTGAGGGGCTAAGGAGGAGGTCCTGGAACAGTCTTCAGAACTTGGGTGGGGGGCACAGCCCAGATGGGAAGGGCTGTTCCTCCCACCCATCTGCTCCTGGACCCCTCCCACCAGGGATGGCACTCTAGCCCCTCCCCCAGCTCCCAGCACAGATGGCAGGAAGGAAATGCCAAAGCACAGAGGCAGGGAGGGGCCGCCCAGCCCCCGGAGGCTCCAGCCCTTGCCAAGCTTCCCACAGGAGGAAGAAACAAGCCCCCTCCCTGCCCATGGCACTGCCCCTACAAGAGCCATAGCCCACTGATGCCCTGGTGCCTTGCATCCTGTTGTCATGGTAACCAGGACTAGCTGATGTGCCGACAGGCAGACCAGGAGCCGTTGCCACATGAATCACTTGAACTTGATGTGACAGATACAGACAAGCGGCCTATGGAGGGAGGTGGTGCCCCCATGGGCAGAGGGAGGTGGTGCCCCCATGGGCAGAGGGAGCTCAGGGTGAATCCCTCTGGTCGTGACAGGTTTAGGGGCCCCAGAAACCTTTGAGACCCTAGAGGTCCCTATCAAAGGTGGGTCCCCCTACATCAGTCATGGGCCCTCTCTAAGCCCCCGTTTTCTCATTTATAAAATTGGGGAAATAGAATGGGTGGTAAAGATCAAATAAAATGATGAACATGAGCTTGCTTTGTAAATTCAAATTGATCAAATGTTGGCTGCTTAGGAAGGCTCAAAGGCTCTGTCCTCACGTGGACTTGGCCTTCAGTCCCCCTTCTGTCCCTTACTGACTTTGCGACAGCCCTAACTTTCTGTTCCGTAGAGGGGGGACAATACCGCCTCCCCTATGGGATTCAACATTTCACTTAGTCATCTAATAAATACTTACCAAACCCATCTATGTGACAAGCACCGCGTTGAGTCCTAGGGACTCAGGGGAGAAGGCGGACGACCCATTTCCCCTCCTGACGGAGCCTGCCTCGTATGGAGGCACAGACCCACAGCAAAGCGCACGGCCTGGACCAACAAACCCCTCAGGCTGCGAGGATCCCGTGAGGAATGCAAACAGAGGGACTGGGAGGCAGAGCGACTGGGCAAGGGCTTACTTAGGAAGGACGGTCTGAACGGACGTTCTGGGAAAGTGACGTCTAAGCAGAGACCTAAGCGATGAGAAAGGGAAGGCTCTCACGTGAGAGAGAGAGAGGGCCCGCCTGGCCTGCAGACAGCAGGGAGAGGGCCCCGAGGTGTGTCTGAAGTATAGGAGGAAGGCCACCGTGGCTACAGCAGAGCAAGCAGGTACAGGTGAGCTGAGACTTTATTCCAAACGTGAGCTTTAAGTGCGCGCTAAGGAGGCGTTTGCTGCTGCTGCTGCTGGGGCCAGCCCAGGGAGCAGCCGGTTGCGGAGGTCCCAAGCGCAGAGGAGGACAGTGTAAACCCCGGGGGCGGCAGTACAGATGGAGAGAAGTGCTCAGGGTTGAGGTAATTTGGGGAGATAGAATTGCCAGGACTTGTTCGTGGTCTTGATATTGGAAAAGGGGGAGAAATAGGGTCACACCTGGCTCGCATGTCTGAGGACACAGGAGATTGCTGATGCCAGTTTCTAAGACTGGAAAACCAATTACTTTGTAAACCATCTGCGAAGATGAGACCTACATTCATGGGGCTGAAGTTACCTCTGCAGGGAGAAAAGACCATGGTTCAGGGCACGCCACGTCCCCTTCCCCTGCCCCCATGGGACTGCTCCAGCCTCTCTGCAAGAAGTGTTGGGAGAGGCTGCATGGCAAGGGGCTCGGTGGATCCGAACTCCACTTTGCAAGTGACAGAAACACAGCTCCTGCTTCCATCGGTAGAATCCAGGGGTCAGCCCACGGGAAGGCCCCGGCGAGCAGTTGGGCCTGAGGTGCTGCTGGGTCTGCTCCACTCGTTGCCTCTCTCCACGTGGCAGCGCGTCCACTCCGACTGCTGGCTCACTTCTTCCCCAAGCAGGAAACCCTGAGTCCTCCAGATTTTTTAAAAAGAGAGATTAAACTTTATTTTTAATTTTTTCCTCTTCAGTAGGGTTGGCTTGACCACCCTATGATAATGAAGTTGGTGAAGAGGAAAAAGAGGACTCCAAAAGCACATATATAGTTTTTAAAAGATTTATTATTCTAAAAAGTATTCAAATGCAAAACCAATGAAATATGTCTAAAACAGAAAAAAATTAAATATGAAAATTCATAATAGCATCCTCGCCATTTTTACATCCTATAACTTCCAAGAAAGACTGACTCTTTCCTTTCCAGTTGAAAAACTTGGAGAACTTTAGTTGTCTAGGTTTAAACTATGTTCCACCCTTGGACCAATAAATATGGCCAGTGGCAGAGCCTCTGTAAGAACATAGTGGCTCACACTGTGGTCACAGGGCTACGGGAGGCAGGGAAGGACGGTGACTCCCCAGAAAAGGGAAGGACGCAGAGCAGATAGTGCTCCCAATGTCCCTTGCATGGTCTGAGTGTCAGCTGAATTCCTGATCAGAGAGATGGAAGGGAACCATGAGAACAAGGAAAAATTGGCAAAAGGTTGGAAAAATGAGTAGTTATCACGTGGAGACCCAGGATGGACAGCCAGAGAAAAGCCCACGGCCCCCAAAAGCATCTACTGAGAGCAAAGGACAGAAAACCTTGTCCCAAAAGAGAAAAGGATGAGGCTTCAGCAGAGTTTGTCCGTGTGTGACAGAGGCGAGAGGAGCAGGCTCTAGAGTGGTTGGTGGGGATCTAACTGAGCCTAACTATAAAATCTGGTAAAAGTTTGAGAAAAATGCTTACAGCCCCAGAGGCTGGGGTTGCCAGATGGGAGCTGAATTGTCAGCTCAGACAAAAGCAAGGCTAGTCAGTTGCTTTCCAAAGAGTCGGAAGCTCTCTAGCCACTCACAAGTTGTGCAACATCGGATAAATTAGATTTCACATCTCCCAGCCTCAGTTTGCTCAGGTTTAAAATGGTGAATGTGGAAAATAAAATAATGTATTAATGAGAGTGCCCCTCTCCCACAAGGCCAAGTTGAAGATTAGATGAGCTAATGTATGTAAAGTAGCTGCTCCGTAGCCTGGCCCAGAAAGTGTGCGCAATACTGTCATCTACTATTTTCATTGCTTCTACAGAGATGGGTAGGTCAAAGGGAGTCCGCTTTGGGTGCCTATGAGAGAACAGTCTTAGCTTTAATTTGTGGTCACTGCGGCTACCATGGGCAATAGTGATAGGAGCTCCACTTTCTGATCACCTTTATGTGCCAGACACTCTGCTAGGCACTTTACTTGGCATTCTCTCCTTTTCCCACCTAGCACTGGTTTGAGACAGTGTATCGGTTAGCTTTTGCTGTGTAATAAATCACCCCAACATTTATGACTTAAAACAACAACCACTTACGAAGCCCATGATTCTATGGTTCAGAAATTCAGCCAGGCTGTTCTTCTGGTCTTGGCTGAGCTCGCCCATGCAGCTGCAGGCAGCTGCTAGTCGGTTAAGTGGCCCCACTTCTGGGAGCTGCCTCACTGTCATCTAGGTGATGGGGGTGAGTGAGCCATGTGTCTCTCTTCATCCAGCGGGATGGCCCAAGCTTTTTCACACAGCAGCTAGGCAGGGTTCCAAGAGAACAAATGCAAGCTTGCAAGGCCCCTTGAGGCTTAGGCTCAGAACTGGCATTGGCACTTCCACCACGTTCTGTTGGCCAGCGTTAGTCACAAGGCCAGTCCAGATTCAAGGGGATGGGAGAAGCTGCAAAGTGATATTGCCATGGGGCATGGTCAAAGAGGGGTGAGGAATTGTGGTCACTTTTGCAATCTGCCACAGATAGATACAAGTATTACTGCCACTTTACATATGATAAAACTGGGACTCAAAGAGGTAAAAAAAAAAAAAATGCCTTGCCCAAATTATGCAGCTAGTGAGAGAGCCAGGATTTGAACTCGGGGGTCTCCATGCTCGGCTGCATTATGACATGCTCTCAGGGTAACTGGCAGGGCCACTGACAGCCACGATTCCAAACAGCCCAATCTAACAGGCATCAGAGAGCTGGGCTGAGTTGAAGGTGAAGCGGGAGCTGATAAAAAGTTGAGGCAGGGGATTCAGAGAGAGACTGTGGCCATGGCGAGGATGATGCCAGGTTTGTGACATGACTTCAGCCTGCCTCACAATGCCACAGGACTCAACTGGACAGGCCAGAGCTGACCTTCTTCCAGGCAGAAACCTTGCCTGGGCCTCATATTGGCAGGGGCCCATTGACAGCTCCTGGCGAGGGAGCTCCCAGACCATGGGTGGCGACAGTGCAGGCCAAGAGATCAAAGAGGTGTCACAGGGTGAAAGAAAAGATCCGTCCTCTCAGAAGCACTCTGAGATGTCTCTGCCTGTACCAAGGGTGAGCAGAGGGCACTGGGCTGGAGATGGGACTGACCCCCCTCCTCACCTCCACTGTGACCAGCCCCTCCCCCCATAGAGACACCAGAGCCAGGAGCACAGCTGTGCCCAGCCAAGCTGCCGGGTGCCAAGACAGGCCTGGCGGGCTCCCTCTCATCTGTCTCTCTTTAGCAGGAACAAATGGGAATGAGGGAATCAATTAACAAGACTCCTTAGCCAAATGACTGCTGCTCCCTCCTTCCCCAGCCTGTTAACCCTTTTCTTCCGGGGCCGGGCAGGGCTGCCCTGCTTGCCAACAGTGCTTACCCCAAGAGCCCGCAGCTGGATGTTGTGCTCCTGCCTTGTCTGTGCCAAGTGCCAGTGACAGCTGCCAAGCTGAGGAACCAGAGCCAGAAACACAGACACCTCCATTCCACCTCGGCAGAATTCAGGGTCAGTCTCAAAAGATACTCAGGGATTCTGGCCCATGGGGCAGGTCCGGCCCTTTTTTTAATCTCTCTGGAGACATGAGGCCCTCTCTTGGATCAAAAAGCCCAGAACAGAAGCAACAGACCGAACAGTAGCCTTCGGACTGGGATGGTTGGTCATGGCCGACCTCTACCTAGAGCCCGCACTGTGTCTGGGAAAGGTAGGGACTCAGGGGACTGGGCAGGATGCCTCGGGCCGCCTTCAGTAAGCCCTGACCACTCTAACTTAAGAAGCAAGTGGTCAGTGCTAAGAATTCTCTCTAAGGAATTCAGAAAGGCAACTGTGGAGGCCTAGAAGTCCAGAGTTGTTAAGAGTCCTGGGTTTGAGTCCCAGCTCAACAGCTGTCATGGCGCCTGATGACGTTTCGAATGATTAATCAATAGGCCACTCTTTCTCCCACCCACTCTTACCAAGTGTCTTTACTTGTTCCCCAGGATCTTTCCCTTGAGCCTAGGCAGCTGGGCTTCAGTCTTGAGCCACCACTAACACAACTGAGGGGGTGCCATCACAGCCTGTCAGGGATTGAGACATGTATCAGCTCACCCATCCTTTCATTCATTTCACAAATGAATGCGAGTGCCTTCCGTGTATCAGAACAAGCAGACATGGGCCCTGGCTTTGGGCAGGGTGAGGGCGAAACCATTCAGTGACAGCACCCAGCCATTCACTCAAGGGTTGTTCATCAGGAAGGAGGCTGACTATGCCCTCAGCACCTCCCGAGTTATCCAATGGGCACAGCCCCCTCCTGCCTGGCTCCGATCTCCCCGACACTGGTTGTGAGCTTCCTGAGTGATGGTGGGCCCTACACAAGCAGAGAGGGGATGAAGGAATGGAAGAGAGACTTGAGCAAGGTGGAGCTAGGTGGAACCAACTGGAGACTGCCTAGTAACCTAAGGGCATGCTGAAGCTCTGGGGCTGTGCCGTTACGGGTGAGTTATAGCTGGACTCCCTCCCTTCCCCTCAGTGAATTGGCCAGTTTTCCTTTCCCATCGCAGAAGAGGATCTGGGCTGCTAAAAACTCCAGAGCCTCACCTTAGTCCCAAATTCAAAATTCTCATGTCAGGGCTCTGATTGGCCCATTTGAATCATGTGTCCATCACTGAAACAATCAACACTGCTCAGGAGGGTAGGATCTGTAAAAGATGGCAGCTCCATTCCAAAAATGAGGCTAGTGTATGGTGAAAATGGTTCCTTGAAGATAAGGCCACAGATGTCCACCAGATTGGCCTTGGGCATGTGGAGATGCATTGAGCTAGTAAGAGTGCCCACCCCACTGAAGGATTAAAGTATTGCAGATCACTCAAAGGTGATCACTCAGCACACAGCAGGTACTGAAGAAATGAGAGTCAAGTCTGACCCGGGACCTCTCTGGCTTTAGTCACCCCGTCTCTAAAATGTGGGATGTCCCAATAAATCTCCCCAGCCCTGATGTCCTAGGACCCTATGGCCTAGAGCCTCCATGACAGGTGTGAGTGAGCAAAGACCCTCCTCTCAGAGTTCGAGAACTCTGTTCTGTTCCTCAGGACTCAGGAACTCTTCCTGCTGCTTTTCCCCTCCCCCACTTCCATCTCCCCGCCCGCTGTAATTGCCCCACCCCGCCCCCACAATCCCTCTTGCGTCTCTGCCTGGTGTCCTGGGAAAGAGCACATGCAGGGCTGTCCAGAGCTGGACAACCAGAGCTCAGATCCCAATTCTGTCTGTCACGTATAGGCTGAATGATCTTGGCCAGGCTCCTTCATGCCTCTGTGCCTCGGTTTCCTCATCTGTGACAATAGAGTTGATAATAACAGAAACTCCCCCACGGGGTCATTGTGTATATGGCCGCGTAAGTATTAGTTATCTGCACAATTATCGCCACCATCTCCTACTCCACCCTGTTGTGGAAACAGCATGGATGGGTGACAGCAAGCCAAGCACTGGGGACAGAGCAGTGCACCAGACTGACTGACGCCGCCCCGTCCTCCTTGAGCTCGCTGCCTGTTTGAGGCAGACACATCAACTGGCAATTTCAGTGCAAGGCGACTAGGGTCACTCTCTAGGGAAGCCAGGGAGGGCTGTGTGGCCACAGAAGGGGCTCAGCCGCACAGAGGGAGGCCAGGACAAGCTGTCTAGTCAGGCTGGAAGGCAGTGCAAGTGGGCTGGGTGAAGGAGGTTCAGGGTGAGGGGTCCAAGCACAGGGGCTAACAGTGCAAGAAATTCACCTTAAGGGCTGGTGGGGATGCACAGGCTAGCCTTGGTCAATTCCCACAGGAGGACCGCCACAGGCTCAGTGTCTGCCTGTCACTGGACCGTGTACCTGGATGTGACTTTGTGGGATTGACTGGGGCTGTGTGTACACCTGTGTAGTTGTGTGGGGGACAGTGTTGTTGTGTATTAATTCCTGTGTGGAGCTGTGCGTGAGAGTGTAAAATATTGTGAGTTTGAAAGAGGGGGCTTGGTATGCCTGTTTGAGACAGTTTAGGGTGTGGTCACTGTGGGTAAAGTTGTGCATCTGTGATTATGTGTCCATGGGTGGCCCTTAGCTGTAGATATGTGACTGGCTGGCTATGGCCAGGAGCGTCTGTTGGTCTGGTGTGCAAATATTTATACATGTATGTGTATGTATGCATCTGTGTGTATATTATATGTGTTTGTCTTTGTGTGGGTGTGTGTGTATGGGTGTGTGAGACATGTGTACTGCTCTCTGTGAAGTCCAGAGCACTGAGAGCTGCTCCCTGCTCTTCAGACCCTACTGTAGACAACACACACACACACACACACACACACACACACAACTCTCACTCACAGGGCCGGGAGGGGTGGCTGCCAGCCGCTGCCACAGCCAGTCAGAACTTGCTAATTTGCATGTTAATGAAGCTTGGGGAGCTCTCCAGCTCCAGACTGACAGGAGCACCCCCCCCCACTGCACCCCCCCACATCCTCCCCTGACAAGCCTGGGAGGGGAAAGTAGGGAGGGCTGAGAACCGGTGGAGAGAAGAGGAGGCGGAGGCTCTGGGCTGAAGCTCCCCTTTCTCTCTCTCTCCCTCCCATCCCTGTGCAGGCCCCAGGCCCCGCCACGTGGCCGCCTGCCCCTCAGTCCCTCTGCACTCACCCTTGGCACTGGGCTAAGTGAAAGGGGCCTGGGGCAGAGCCCCAGGGTAATGGTGGAAGAGGCTGCCCAGGGTTCCCCACGAGGTAAGGCTGGGCTGACCAACCCCTACCCCTACATGGAGCACCCAGAAAGCCACCTGGGGCACCCACCCTGGGGCAGATGCCCCAGGGTGGGCATCTGAGAGCTGGTTGGTGCCAGCACAGCCAGCAATTTCTCCTTCCTGCCTCCTGCACTGGACTTCAGCACAGGTGCAAAGGGGACCACTGTGAGCTCTTCATCCCATCCCCAAGAAGGAGGGGGCTCAACCCATGTGTCATCAGGGTTCCTGCCCAGGAAGAGAGAAAGGGGAACAGGGTGGGAGACAGGGCTGGGAATGAAGGCTCTGCAGACAAGGTGTGTAGGTAGATGGGGGTAGAAACGGAGAGGAGACTGCCTGCCCCCGAGGGCTATGCTGGGCCGCTGAGGGCTGTGTCTCCAGGGAGAGGAGGGCAGGCGGCAGGTGGGAGCCTTTCCATCTTTGATCAACAGGTCAGCCCCTGGTTGTGAGCTGTCTCATGCTCAGTCCCCTGTCCCCATCCACAGTCTTGTCTGGTCCCAGATCCTTCACCTTTCCTACCCACCCCTACACCCCTTCTGTCCCATCCCTCCTCCCCTCATCCTTTCTCGATCAGCCACATCCCACTGGAGGCTGGGCTCTCTGGGGAGCCCTCGGCAGCTGGCTCCTAAAAACACTGCCTGGTTTTGTCTCAGAGGTGTGTCCCCTGCCTTGTCAGAGAGACAGCCTGGGCTGGGGGTCCTGGCTCCAGCTGCCTCAGCTTGAACCCCTCTTTTTCTTCCCTCCTTTGTCTTTTCTTTTCCCTCATTTCTGACCTTGGTCTGGGCCTCCATCCCATCCTCCTTCTTTCTCTCTACATCCCACACCACCGCTTGCTCTAAAGATCCCTGGGCACCTGTGCCTGCCCCATCCCCCACCTCGTAGCCAGGCCAGGTCCCTGATGTGTCCAGGCCAAAGCTGGGAGGCAGAAAGGTGAGCCCCCCAGGCCCTGGGTCTCTGCAGGTGAGAGGAGAGGCAGGCAGTTACTGGTGTTAATTGCAGGGAGGATGTCTGGCAGAAATAAGGTGGTTTTTCTGCTTCAGTGACGACTGTTACAATCAAATTGTCCACAGACAATTAGCGGAGTGGGAGAAATAAGAATTAGATTTCTAATTATTTTCCAAGTAAAAGCTGCCCTGGACCCTGTGGGTGAGGGGGAAGGGCTTCTCAGTGGAGCCAACAAGCGCTTTCAGGGGTCTAGCTTCCGTGGGCAGGTGGGGCCCTAAGTAGGAGTTCCCAAGGCGGGGACAGAGGGGCAAACATGGCTGAGCCTCAGGTGTTGGAAAGAGCTGGAAATCTGGACACCTGGGCTTGCCTTAAAGGCTAACTTGCTGTCACCTCCCATTTGGAGCCTTAGTTTGCCCATTCCAAAATGGGAGTATAATCTATCCCAGGCCGAAAAAGCACAAGGACTTGAGGACGTAAGGCCACCGCCTTACAGAGTGCCTGACAGACACTGGCACGCCCCCGTGGACGTGCAAGCTCACACACATATGCTCATGAATGGAAGCTCGCACACGCCCGGGGACGTGCAGGCTTACACGCACACTCGTGTATGGAAGCCTCTTCTTCCACACCCCTCTGTCTCCCTGGACATGCAAGTCTGTGTCAGGGACAGAGGACAGGGACTCACAGGGAAAGGGTGCTGAATCCACGTAGACACTAACTCGGAACACACACCTCTCTCTAACCTGTGTGATCCTCCATTTCCACATGTGTCAAATGTGAGCAATGTTGGTGCCCCCTGCCTGGGGTTGAAGCGAAGGTGCAACGACACATATGTAAAGGGCATACTTCATGCCTGGCACGTGGTGTGCACTCTAACACTGTTAATGGTGAAAGTTCTCTCCAAGGTGTCCAGCAGAGGCCTGCGAGGCTGAAGGGGGAGGATGGGGGCAGCTCAGGAGCGGATGGGGTTAGGAAGCTGAAGGAAGGTTGAAGAAGTCCTTGTCGATCCCACTAAGCACAGGATTCTGTGCGGAGTGTTCTGAGCTCACCAGACCCAGCCTTTGTCAGGGGCCGCAGACATCCAGAGAGACACACAGAAGACCAAGCACAGAAAGGCTGACTGGACTGAAGAGGACAGTCCTGGGTCTGTGTCTGGGCTGTGTTCTTTCGAGCTAGTCCACTTCCCCTCTCTGAACCCAGTTTTCTTCTCTGTAAAGTGGGCGGAATATAAGTGGCCTTTCTCCTGGAGTTGTTTTGAGGCTGTGACAGTGCTTCTAGCAGGGGCAAGAGGGGCTGTTAGCACAATTACTCTGTCTTGAACACCGGCACCCTGCGTGTCCTCCACACAGATTCGGGTCCCGTGGGTGGGAGCTGCTGGACAAACCCCGGCCTTCAGGCCTGACCCCACCTCAGGAGGAGAGGAAACTTAGTTCACTCATGTCCTCGGAGTGCCCATACTTGGCGACAGCCAGCACCTGCACAGAGAAGAATCCATGCAGGTGCGGCACATGCTCACACCCAGCTCTCACTGTCACAGTCATACACACACACATGCACACATACACACCCTTGCTGGGGCAGCCAGAATGTCCCCAAGTGAACTGACAGGGAGCTCACGGCCACACCCACCAGGGCTATGCTGAAGGAGGCAGCTGCCTCCCAGCTGTGGGGTCTGGGTGGGTGAGGGGAGCTGCTTGGAGACTCAGCTGGGAGTCAGGCAGGAGGGAGGCTCAGCTGCATCGTGGGCTCCAGGCCACCCTCTTACCCACCTCTGAGGCCAGCCGGCTGGGCTTGGCAAGGCAGGAGTCACCTGCCTAGAGGTGGCAAGGGCCAGTACCTATACTGATCTCTCCCACTCCCCGGCCCACCTTCCCCCACCCTCTAGTCTGTTTCTTTCTTCCTACCCCACTGCACCCCACCTCTCTGACTTTGTCTCTCTGACCCACTGTCTCTCCAGGAGTCCCTGGGTCTCTGTCTCTCCGGGCCTGGGTCCCCCTGCCCCGGAGCTGCGCTATGGAAATGTGGTATTTCTTCTCTCATCATCAGCCTGCCTGCTTGGCTCGCATTTAATTTGATCTGTGGCAGCGCCTCTACGGAGCCACTCATCAAAGCAGGAAGACAATTAGGTGAATGTCAGGGTGGCCTAGGCCCCAGGGGCGACAAGGGCCTGGGGCTGGGGGGCAGGAACTTGGCTGCAACCTCCATCTCTCTTGAGGCCTGTCCATATTCAGGGCCAGTGCCTGTCAGGTGGCCAGAGGCCTGGACTGCCCCAGCGAAGGCCGGGCTCCCCTCTGCCCAGGACCAGCAGCCTTGAGGGGCATGTCTGGCATTCCTGCAATGGAGGCAGAGCTTGGCAGGAACCCCTCCCAGCCCCCAGGCCACAGATATTAAGAGGCCTGGGCATCTGCATGGCTACGGTTAGGTGGACTCCTGGGCGGGGTTGGGTTTAGGAGGGGGTCCGAGGTTCGGGCTGGCTCAGGGTCTCCTGGGAAAAGCCCACATTCTTTCCACAGGCACTCCCCAGCCCCGCCCACATGTGCCTGGGAGGGGTCCTCTCCTGACCTAAGCCCCGCCTTTCAGCCTCCCTCCCTCCTCTCTCTCCCTCTCCTCCTGTATCTTTATTTCTGATAATCTTTGTGTGTCTCTAACTTCTCTCTGCCACTTCTTCTCACCTCATCGCCAGCCTTTCCCTTTTTCTGTGTCTTACATGGCACCTCCACCCCACCATGTCCTCGGTCTCCCTGAGGTCCCCTAGCCTCAGCTACTGTGATTCCATGGCTTCCTCGCAGTCCTTCCCCAGCAGTCCACCTATGGGTGGTGACCTTCTAGGCAAATCCCAACTCCCCACCCCCAGTCTCAGATTCCTCCCACTGCCCCCCACTCCCCAGGAAGCCCCTGAATCTCCTTCCCTAATGGTTCCTTCCTGTCAGCTGTCAACATATTCAAGTCTGTTCTTTCTTTAAACAAAAGCAACAACAAGAAAATAAAAGGTAAACAAATACTCTCCCTGACATCCCAATGTCAGACGGCCATCTCCCTCCTTGCCCCTACAGGGAAGCCTCTGGGAGAGCTATCTACAGTTGCTCCGTAACCCACTCTAAGCTGGCTCCTCTACCCATCATACCCAAAACGAATCCTTGCCAAGGTCACCAGCAACCTTCTTGTCACTAAATCCCATGGTCACACCTCATCTGGATGCCAGGACAGTGTCAGGCACAGCAGACCTGTCCTCCCTTCTCGGCTCCCTTGTGCTCCCATGATGCCTCCTGTGTTTGCCCCATACCTCTGGTTGGTACAACTTCTTGGACCCCATCTCTGCCCTTGCCTCCCAAGCCTGCCCTCCAGAGCACTGTCCTGGATCCCCTTCTCCATTCACCTTTCACACGGCCCCTGGGTGATGTCATCCATGCCTGAGGCTTCCCTCACCGTCCTCATCAGTGTGCCTACACTTCTGATCCTCTGCTCCAGCTCCAGTTCCTTCTCCCGAGCTTGGGACTGGACTATCCACCACCTCCTAGCCCCTTCCCTCGTGTTCCACGGCTATTGCAAACCCGATGTGGCCCACACCGAGCTTTCCCTCTGACCCCACACCATTCCTCCTCTTGTGTTCCCCAGCTTGATGACTGGCACCTCCTCTCCCAATTTCCCAAACCAGAAACCTGGAAGTCAGACCAGAGCCCTCTTCTCCTACCACAGCCGCGCAGGGTATGCTGATGGGCTGCCGATTCATCAATTCTGCCCCTAAAATATCCTTCTCTAAGGTCTTGAAAGTCCGCCTTCACCTTCCCCATCTTCCCTAGACAGACCCATTTAAGCCAGGACGCTCTCATTGCCCCTTGGAGGCATCGTGTGCCTTTTCTACCTCCAGTGTGTTTACTTACTTTTGTCCCTACGTGGGACACCTCTTTCTCTTCTTTGACTGTTCAGATCCATCTTGCCTTCCTTCTTCATAGCCTAGATCCAGCCCCCTCCAAGGAAGCCTCTTTTCTCCTCCCCGGCTGGCAGAACCTCCTCTCACCCTAAGCTCCTGAGCCCTTCTTGTCTGGTTCATGCCTGGACACAATGCATCACCTCCACCCTTCCTCCTGCACACATGGGTTCCTACATTTCCCAGGATTCTTGGCGGTAAGCGGGCCATATGACTGATCGTGGCCAATGAGCTGTGGGCAGAGGTGAAAGGGTCACTCCCTGGCCAAAGCATACAAGAGCTGGTACATAACCTTCCAGCTGCTGCGGCAGCCAGGAAAGCCCTCTTTTGAGATGGTGGATCTTCAAGATCAAAATAGCGTGGAAAGCTGAGTCACCCATGAAGGACAGCAGCCCTGAGCGATGCCTGGACCTGTAGCAGGATTTTCGTAAGCTACCAACAAACGTTTGCTGTGTTTACCCATTGAGATTTAGGGGTTGTTTGTTAGCACAGCATAGTCTCTCCTATCCTACCTAATACAGCCCCCCCCCCCCCGAGTGTTATTTCCACCCCTCTGGTCTGAGGATGACTGCCTGCTCCTCACAGGATGGCTGTGAGGATGAATAATTAAAAGGTGCACCTGAGTCCCCAAGGGGCCTACTGCACGCCAGGCCTATTGGGAAGTGTCTGGCTATGAGATGGTCTGGCTCGGTGGGTGTTATAAACTGAATGTGTGTGCCAGGCCAAAATTCCTGTGTTCAAGCCATAATCCCCAATGGGATGGTGTTCGAGGTAGGGGCCTTTGGAAGGTAAGTTTAGATGAGATCATAAGTGAGGAGCCCCCATGATGGGATTAGTGTCCTTATGAAAAGAGGAAGAGACCAGAGCACTCACTGTCTTTGGGACTGGGCGATCCATGGCAGAGTGAGGCCTGGCCTGGGAAGGCCGGGAAGGCGTGGGAAAAACCAGGAGAAGGCAGAGGTCGGCAAGCCAGAAAGGGTTCCCACTAGGAACCAAATCTGTAGGCACCCTGACATTAGCCTTCCCGGCCTCCAGATCTGTGAGAAATAAGTGTTTGTTGTTTAAGCCACCCAGTCTATGGTATTTTGTTATAGCGGCCCAAGCAGACTGAGACAGCAGAGCTCCAAGAAGAGAAATGGAGATAGATATGCTCGGACGCTCAGATTGGGCACTGAACAATTCGGGGTGGTGGGGGCACTGACAAGGATTATAATGTGGAATTCGCTCCCTGGAATTGTGAACCGTCGTACTCCCAGTTCTGTTCTGAACCCACTGATAAATATGGAGACTGCTTTTGTTGCTGGAAGAAGAATTGGGCGGGGGGGCTCTGAAAAGGGCATGGGGGATATAGGAACAGTGGGTATAATATCATAACGCTAATAGTAGGAAACATTCACATCATGCTGCTATGTGCCAGGTACTCCTCCAAGTACTTTACTTACACCTGTTCACTGATTTCTCACGACAAAGGCCCTATGAGGTAGATATCATCATCCCATTTTACAGACGAGGAAATTGAGGCAAAGATAACGTGAATAAGCTACCTAACATCACGTGGCTTATCAATAGCAAAGACAGGACTTAAGTCTGGGCAGTTCGGCTTCAGAACTGCTCTTCACCCTTCCACTGTGTGGGTGCCTGGGAGGAGGGCAGTGGGGGACCCCTCCCCAGCACAGCTCCTGGCCTCGATTTGAGCTTCCAGAGCTCGGGTGAAAACAGAAGCTGAAGGGACTGATTTCATGAGAGTGTTTGAGAGGTGCTATGCACCAGCACAGCTCTTTGGGGCCCAGGTGACAAGACACAGAGCTGAACAGGAACACAGCTCCCTCCACCCTTTACCCTTTTCATACTCCCGCTCCCACCCTGCCCACTTGGCCTTGATGCAGAGCCCAGAACTTCTCTGGTCCAAAGGGTAGGGGATTTGGAGAGTGTCAGAGGCCACCCCTTTGGCCTGGTATTGGTATTTCATGAGGGGTGGAAGGGTGAGGAGGATTTTCCAAACATGGTCAAGGGTGGCAGACGTGCATGCACAGGAGTTTGGGCAGAACCAGGATGGAAGAATGGGTGGGCTCCTGTAATGAAAGACAGGTTTGTGGGCCCCTGTGACATCCCACCCCTGGAGCCTAGCAGAAATGGCCCTTCAGTGAGCATGTGGGGAGACCCAGATCCTGAGTCATTTAAATGCAAATGGAACCTCATTTGTGCTGGGAGGTCCTTCAGCTCTGTGACACATCGTGCCACAGACAGTAACTCATCTGATTCTTACATCAACCCATTTTACAGATGAAGAAACCAAGGGTGAGAAAAGCTGACTTCCCAAAGTCATTCAGCCATTAGAAGTCTGGCAAACCCCAGAGCTCCAGCACTGTCTGCATCTCCAGCTGCCCCCAGAAATGCCAGCCTTCCTGAGGGAACTCCCCATGGCTCCACTGGGGACCAGGTTCTTCAGGTCTCCTGCAGCCTGGCAGAGGTCCGTCTACCAGGGCAAGCCTCTGCCTCACCCGCCCACTCGTGTGCTAGGGACAGAAGGGGGACTTTATGTGCAATCTGCCCGACTCTCCAGAAAGCACTTAGGTTTATGATGTGCATGAAATTGATCACCAGTTGGCGCAGCCCCCGCTCACTCAGTGCCAGCCCAGCTCTGGCAGGAGACGGCCCCCCTTCCCCGCCTTTCAAGGAGCATCAAAGCTGCCTGCCAAGGCCCCTCGTGAGGGTCCTTCCTCACTAACAAGTGCAGAGCGGAGGGGGGAGCTCTGCCCAAAGGCCTTTCCACAGCGCACATACCCCCGCGCCCATGACAGTGAAATAGCTCCGTGTTTTATGCCAATTCCAGCCTCTTCTGCTTCCCTCTAACGAGCTGATGCTTTCAAAGGCCCCACTAATTGGTTTGCATCTCGCACACCATGACACTTTGATAGTCACTTAGGACATGGGTCCACCCGTCACACACATGGTGCTGGAGGTTGCTCACCTTACAGCAGCAGGATGCCTTGTCCTGTGTGCCTTTTGCCTGTGTGCACATGTGAAAGTACCTGTGTGCCTTGTTTCATATGTGGAAGACCTATGTGCACGAGTATATAAATGCTCTTTTGAGGTTATTTCTTGAATACCTATGTGTTTGTCAGTGCATGTGCACAGGTGAGTGCTACCATCTGTGCACATGAGGGTATATGTGTGTGTGTGTCCCCACATTCCTGGGTGGGTGTGTTTGTGTGCATGTGGTAGAGCCTGTGTATTTTAGGCTGCACTCCTGTGCTTTGCGTGTTTGTGTGTGCACATCTACTAACAGGCACATACATGTGAATTTTTGCAAGTCTATTTATAAGGTACGTATTCATGTCCGAGTGCATCTGTGGTGTGTGGGTGTGTGTGCCTAAGCACAGGGCAGGGCAGACCTGTACATCTGCATGGACACAGGCAAGATGTGGTGGAAAGAGAGTCTCTGGTCAGGGTACATGTGTGTATGTGGCATGCAGGTACTTGGGCATTTGTGCATGATGTGTGGCACGGATGTGTCACATAGCAGTCAAGGGCCCATGGGCTTTGGGCTTGAGCCTGGCTCTGCCATTTCCTAGCTGTGTGACTTTAGGATAATCACCTAACCTCTCTAATCTTCGGTTTTCACATCTGTAAATGGAAATAATAAAAGCATCTACCTCATGTTGTTGCTGTGTGGACCCAATGGATACACACAGAGGACTGGCAGGTATGTGCCCAATGCAGGGGGTGCACCTATGTGCGGGTGGGGGAGTTCCTTCTCACCCTCCCAATCCCTCCTCTCCCGGAAATGTGGTGGTAAAGGACCCTTTCCTCTGGCCTCAGCATGGGACCCTGTGACACTTGGAGAAAGAACTCGTCAGGCCCAAGTCACATAGGAACAGCTACAATCTCTGAGATCTTTGTCACATCCAACGCGAGTGCACATGTTTATTACCTACCTTTGACAGGTGGAAAACTGAGGCTCATAAGTGGACGCGAGTTGGTGGCTGAGCTGTCAGAGGATGCAGCCTAGAGCCAGGCTTATTCCTGAGGGAGAGGAGTGGCTTCAAGAGGGTGGAGTAAGGCCCGCCTTTGTGTACCCCACGCACAAAATACACAAACCTGGAGCAAAGGGGATTCCTCGCCTGCCCCCTAGCCTGGGGTGTCTGCCTCAGGAAAGGGCCCCCTAATGGGGACTCAGGCTGAGTACAGGCAACCCCTGAGGAGCCCAGCCCTGATGTGTAAGCACCAGTTTTGTCTAACCCTGTCATTTACTCACTGAGAAGCTGAGGCTCACCGAGGAAAGGAGCTTGCTCAAAGCCATTAGGACAGAAAAAAGCTACAACAGAGGCTCCTGGCACCCAGACCATGACTCTCGCACTCCCTTGCTCTCCTAGTTCACCACACTGCCACTCAACTGGCACTGACCAGGCTGGGGTGTTAAGGGGAGGAGCAGGGTCCTCCCTATGGGCAGGTCACAGC
This sequence comes from Mormoops blainvillei, assembly GCA_004026545.1. Taxonomy (NCBI): domain Eukaryota; kingdom Metazoa; phylum Chordata; class Mammalia; order Chiroptera; family Mormoopidae; genus Mormoops; species Mormoops blainvillei. Next base: position 122,534 of record PVJD01002223.1, on the reverse strand, counting down.
GCCTTCAAAACACCTGGTGGTCGCCCTGGCTGGTGTGGCTCAGTGGTTTGAGCACTTGCTAATCAAAGGGTCGCTGGTGTTCAATTCCCAGTCAGGGCACATGCCTGGATTGCGGGACAGGTCCCCAGTGGGGGGGCACATGAGAAGCAACCACACATTGCTGTATCTCTCCCTCTCTGCCCTCTCCCTTCCCCTCTCTCTAAAATAAATAAATAAATAAAACAGCCAGCGGTCAGCCTGAAGGATCCACTGTGTGCCCCTTTGCGGGGCACGTGATCACTAGACCTGGGCTCCCGTGCTGCCCCCACCTAAGACTGCAACCAGTATGTGTTACTTCTTTTCCCTTCATATTTCGCAGGGTAAGCTACGTTATTTTCTAATTTTAAAAAATTAAAACTTTAAAAAATCACAGCCTGCAGCACTGCAACCTCCAGCACTGCAACCTCCCCAGTTGACATTGCCACTCTCATTAGTACCGTCTTCCCCCAGAGTCATCACTGTCACCAGCATCAGGGTATGACTGCTGCCATCACCAATTCCCACCCCTTAAGCTGTCCTTACCCCCAGCCCTTAATAAATGTCTCCGACCTGGTTCCAGAATTAAGCAAAAATGGTCTTTCCCCACCATTTGCATTTCATTTCTCCTCCCATCCCTATGCTCATTCCAGGATCACGTGACCTGAAGCCCTCCCCAAATCTGCATCCTGCCCTGCTCCCCTGCTCCCAAGAGCCCCTGGCCCAGCCTATCCTGCAGAAACCTCAGGCTGGGCTTTGGCCCTGAAGCCTTGCTGGGGGCTGGCAGCCAGCAAGGGAGCCAAGAGGGCCGGAGGGTGAGCAGCCCCCTCCTCAGGCCTAGTGCCCCACCCACCCAGCCGGCTGCCTGTCTGCCTTCCTGAGCTCATTAACTGCAGGTCACTGTTCAGCAGGAAAGACAAGGCGTGGGTTCTCTGGGCGTTCATTAGCCGTGAGAGGAACAGTGTGTGTGAAATTAGCAGTCACCTGAGGACCTCGATAATTTCATAATTAGGAGGCCTAATGGCTCCAGCTCTGGATGGCAAATGACTTAACCGCTTGTCTGCTGGTCACCTAACCCCCAGCCCAAAGCTGAGGGGAGGGCTTGCAGTACCTCCTCTGCTCCAGTCTCTGACTCCCCGTGATCCAAGCATGTTCCTTTCTGCCACCCCAGCACTCAGCACCAGCGCTGGCACAAAAGTGGTGCAAAAGCAAGATAAATGGAGTGAATGAATGAATGGCCTAACAGGTGTCTGAATGGCAAAAGAGTTTGAGCTCCCACTGCAGGTGCTCAGGGGAGGGAGGACCCCGCATCTGCATGAGTAGGTGTCGTGGCCGTGTGCATGCCAGCGTGTGAGCGCACGTGCAATCATGAAGGTGCACGCACAGGTGGATGTGTGATGCCTGCTTCTGAGAACCTTGTGGGTGTCCTTGTCCACGCTCACATCTCCTGCCTCCTGTCTGGAAGCAGTGCTCATCATGTGATGGGGCCCCAAGCACCTCCCTTGAAGGCAGCCTCTCCTGGCACCACCTGAATAATGGAGGCTCCAGGACTTCTATATGAGGGCACTTAGGTGTCACACTTGAGGGAAAGAGGGGGCCTAGGGACTTTACCTTGAACCTGCATTTGCATGGGATGCAGTTTTTATTTAAATGAAATGTTATTTGGGAAGCTGGTGCTGATGATGGGGGTGCTAAAGTCACGCACCCTTTGACACGATGAGGGGAGCTGTTTGCGACAGCTTCCCAAGACCTGTGCCTTTCTCAGCCTACTCCCCCTCCTCCCAATCTTCCCCTGGCCCTGAAAAGGGTAAGTCTGAGGTGCAGGGTGGGGTCCGCTGGGCTCCAGGCCGGTGTAAGCCTTCCCCAACCTGGGACAACTGGTTCTGAGTCTCCAGTGACCCTCCCTCACACCCCTAATTGCAGAGAGAAGTGGGGAGGAGGTAAGTTGGGTGAGAGGGGAGGAGAATAAAACGGGAGGAGAGGAGGTATGAGGAGAACAATAAAGGACTAGAGAGGGGAAGGGGGAAAAAGGGGAGGAGGAGAAAGGATGGGAAGTCCCAAGGAGGTGAGAGAGAGAAGATAAGAGAAGAGAGAAGAGGGGAGGGGAGGGGAGGGGAGAGGAGGAGAGGCAAGGAGGCTGAGAGCATTATCAGCACTTAAAAAGCGAGCAGCTCAGTTCTTCTTTGGCACAAATAATGGCTTTTTATGAATAAATCATGTGTCAGACGCCTCCCAGGGAGTAGGCACGGAGGGGGGTGAGTCTGCTGGGCTCCGTGGCTGGCAGGGAAGGGCCAATTGCAGACCCCCAGAGGCAGGGGTGTTGCCCCCTTTCTTCTGAAGGGGCCCAGCAGGACAGAAGCCTTCTCTGAATTACCCACTGGCCTGAGCCAGGCAAAGCTCAGTCACGACTTTGAGGTGGTCTCGCTGCTCCCTGCTCAGGAGCCTGGCTCATCCCGGGGTGAGGAGTGTCCCTCCGCTCCCGTCCCCTCCCACAGCAGAGCAGCTCATAAGATGCTCCTGGCAGGGGAACACCAGTTTGGGTGCACCCGGAGAGAGGTCTGCGCCAAGACACGCAGACACATCCAGAGAGGAAGGCACGCAGCACACACAACTCACACAGGCATGGACTCCCAGCCCCGGTGCACATGTGGGCACACTCCGAGATGGAGACACTGTCATTCCCAACACACACATACACACATACATGCGGGCCCACACAGACAGATGCATGTGGGGTTACACGGACACACACAGACCTACACACACACACCAGCAGCCCACCCTCCGTCAGCCAGGGTGGGGGCAGCTTTGCAGCCCATATGGAGCCCAGACCCAGCTGGGCTGTCCCAGAGTCTGCTTGTAGGCTGGGGCTGGGGCATCTGTCCTGGGGGCGGATCTGTCAGCCTCAAAGTTCTTCCCACCCAGCAAGGACACCTACCACAACCCAGTGAGGTCTTGCCCCCGCATTTGAGCCTGGAACCTATACAGGTCCCACTGGCTCCGAGCTCCTCTGCACCTCTGCTCTCGCAGCCACTTCCCCAGCGGCAGTAGGGACCGACGGACAGCCCCGGCACTGGAGGTACACAGTCCGGGCCAGAACCTGGCTCTGCCCCTTGCCAGGAGTACAACCTCAGACGGTATTTCCAATCTTATTTGCTCCACAAAACAAATTTGGGACAGGTGCTACTGACCCATCTTCCAGACCAAGAAAAGGAGGGTCTGAGTGTATTGGGTGTTTCTTTCTAGGACCACCCTCTTTTCACAAACTCTAGGAGCCCAGTGTTCTGATTTTCTTCCCCCTCTCCCTGCGGCTGCTCCTTCTCAGCCAGCGGTGGTTCTTCCTATGCCATGGCGCTCTAATGGGTTCATCAGAACAGACCCGAGTTGCCTGTTCTTCCCACCCTGCACCACCGCCCACGCCACTTGCAGCACCTCCATGGCAGCCTCTGTGTTCTTCATTCTCTGACCTCCCTCTTCAGCCCACTGTCCTGGGCTTCTGACCGCACTATCCAGCTCCTCTCTCCAGGGTGCCATGTTGCCTAAGCCCGGGAATGCCATTCACACAGTATATGTGCTCCTGAACATCCCTCCCAAATCCCAGGGGTTCCCACAGGACATAACTCAGGTTGAGCCTGGCTGAGGCTGAGGGGACCATCTTCTCCAGGGCTCCTCCTGCCTGGATGCTCCCCATCTCAGGGGAGGGTCCCGTTTGCCCAACCAGAAATCAGGCATCACTTAACTCTTCCTTCTCCCTCATCCCCCATGTCCAATCCAAAACAAAGTCCCAGTGACTCTACACCCAATGACTCTATATGTGAACTCATCCTTTCCCCTCCAGCCCCACTGTCCTCTCTCCCTCCTGATATGAGTCACCATCAGCCACTAATGCTCCTCCATTGTTGCCCCCTCTGGCCTATCTGCCTCCCCATCATCATTAACCTTTCCATCTCTGAACTTTGGCCACACTAAACTGCCTTTTGTTTTGGAAACCACATGATCTCTTGGCTCTGGGTCTCTGATCATGCTGTTCCCTCTGCCTGAAGCTCTTCCCTTCCCAGTACCGACTCATCCTTCAACACCTGAGACAACATCCCCCCTTCCCCACCCTAGGTAGGCACCTTCCCTGGCTCCTCAAGCACAACTGTAATTGTGTTACTTGTTCCCACAACAGCACCCCTGGCTCCTCTATCATTAAACCTCTGATCTATAATCACCTATTTACTCACCTGTGCCCCCTTGAGCCTCAAAGTTCTTTAAGGGCAGAGGTTGTACCTATGTTGCTCTCTATGACAGCCCCAATGCTTGACACAAGACCTGGCACATAATAGGTGCTTAATAAATCTTTCAGATGCATGAGTGAGTGGGGGCGGGGTGCAGAACCTGTGCGGAGCACTTTACATACCTTTTATTTACTCCTTTCAAGAAATCCATGCAACCAGTGAGTGCTATTATCCTGTGACCTAGACCAGGAAAGCAAGGCTTCAGAGTTTGAAAACATGCCCAAGTTCATACAGTTGGTAAAAAAAAAAAAAAAGAAAAAAAAAAGGAAAAAAAAAAAAAAGGAAAAGCCACCAAGCAGGAAATAGACGGATTCAAATAGAAATGTGTGTGCCTTCAAGGGTCTCCTTTCCTCCACACCACTCTGCTTTCTCAAGCCATGTTCCCTTTCTGACCCTGTTTTCTCATCTGTACAGAACCTAATACAGAACCTGACACTAACGGGTTCTCAGTAAGTATCTGTGCCTTCTCTCCCAACTCTGAGGGTTATTCAGGACAGAATTTCCCCAGGCCTGAAACTTCCTGCATGCACATGTTCACAGAAACAGGTGCAGAGCTCCACACAGGCACATCCCCAGCACCCAAAACTCAGTAGGCGCTTAACCAATGTGTGTTGAGCAGACAGGCATCAGGGAATGTTGACACACACGCAGACACAAAACCACAATAGGGACTCAGGCACTGGAACGTCTGCCCCCAGGATCCCTGCCAGTTATCCTCCTCCCGCACCACTCTTCCTGCTAGCCCAACGCGCGGGAAATATTTAAAACAATTTTATTCATGAAAATATGCTGTACAATGCACTCTACACGGCCTCGACACGGCACACACGCACACGCTGACGGCACGGCCACGGTACACAGCCTACGATATGCGCCGGGGACGCCGCGCCCACAGCCCGACCCGACACTTATAAATACGGGAGAGAGGAGCCAGGACTGGCACGGAGAAGGAGAAAGGGGCTTTGGGGTTAGGGGTAGATCCGGAGCTGAGGCCCACAGGAGAGGCTGAGACCTGTACTGGTGGTGGTGCTGGGGTGGCGGTGACTGGCATCAGGAAGGGCGACTGACTCCGAGGGAGGAGGGGAGAAGCTAGGATTGACAAGGGAGGGGGTGCTGAGCCATGACGGTAGAGAGTAAGAGGGTTTTAGGGCTAAAAGAGGACACAGTTCAGGGTACACAGCCAATAGGTTGGTGTGAGTGTATTTTCGGGAAGGGGTTGCTGGCTTTCGGTGGGTGAGGCTAAGAACAGTGGAAAGTGTCAATTGGGAATCAGATCAGAGTTTAGGGTGGGCGATCCACCACCGCGAGGGCCCCTCACAAAGGAAACAAAGATTCAGAGACACAAAGATTCGGATGCCCTCGCCCCGTTTCCGGGTTGGCTTCTCCGACCAGTGCAGCCCACCTCGCTCCTCCCCACTCCCACCCAATCCGGAATTCAACCTCCACCCTGGGCTTCCTGCCCCGGGAATAGGGGGAGCGGCTAACGGGAGTCTGGGCAGGAATGTGGGGTGCCCCGCCCCCCCACCACTTCCCTCAGCAGCCAACTTCTGAGGGATGTCTCTAGCAGGGCGGGGGCTGTCTCCTGGATCCTCTGTGGAGCTGGAAGGGGGGTGGGGACCTGGGGATCAGGATGGGAAGACAGAAGCCCCTTGGGGGCGGGGCAGACACCCAGGGCGCAGAAGGCGGCCCTTCAGCCAGGTACCCAGCTCTGGTTGGGGGGCGGGGCCCCGGCCAGGCCCGGTGGCGGTGGAGGCAGTGCTGAGTCGAAGTTGAAGTCCATTTCGTCGCTGTCCATGAAGTCGTTGAGGATGATGGACTCGACGTCGCACTCGAGGCTGCCGCTGAACATGTCGAGGTCCAGGTCGGCTGGGAAGCGGTCTGGCGCGGCACCCAGCGGCCCGGCGGCGGTGGCGTATGGCCCGGGCAGTGCTTCCAGCAGGAGGCCACCAGGCGGGCCGCCGAAGGCGACCGCGTGGCCAGGCTGCGCCAAGCCCGCGGTGCCTGCCTCGCCGGGCAGCGTCATAAGGCTGATGGGGTGGGCTAAGGCACTGCGCGAGGGCACCGGCGGCGCGTACGGGGCCGCGCCCTTGCCGGGATAGGCGGGGGCCGCGCCCGCCAGCGCCAGCTCCCCGGGCGCGCCCAGCACCGGGCCGGGGCGTGGCGCGGGGGGCGGCGGCGGCGGGAGCAGCGCGGGCAGCGCCCCGGGGCGGAAGGACGCGGCGGCCTGCGCGAAGCTGGCCTGCTTGTTCTCCTGAATAGTCTGCATGGGCAGGCGGCGCAATGCGCCCAGCACCGGCGGCCCAAAGCCTCCACCCCCGCCGTAGGCACCGCCCTTGCAGCCCCCGAAGTAGGCCGGGGTCCCGGCGCGGGCCCGGGGCCCGTAAGCGTCCTGCGCGCTGTCCAGCAGGGCCTCGGGCATCCCCGTGCCACCGCCGTGCAGGCCCATACGGCCTCCGAGCTCCGCCAGGCGGGGCATTTCCCCAGGGCAGCGTGCACCTAGCGCGGGCGACAGCGCGCTTGCCGGGCTCGGATACATGAGCGGTGATGACGGCGCCAAGGCCTCCAGGGCCTCGTCGTCCTCCAATTCGGCCGCTTCCCCGAGCAGGGGTCTCCCGCCACCACCGCGGAAGTCGGCCCACGCCTCATAGTCGTCGCTGGCATGTGAGGCTGGGCTGGTGGCCCACTTGGCCGTGGCAGGCACAGGCCCCGGGGCTGTTGCGCCTGGGGGGCTGTCGTCGGGGCTTCGCTCGGGTGCCTGTAGTTGCTTCTTTTTGCTTGCCTTGCCTTTGATGCGCAGGAACTTGGCTCCGTTGTCCATGGACACAGCCCTGCGCCGCGGAGTCTTGCCGGTCTTCCCGCCCTCAGGGTTCAGCATCCACCATGAGCTCTTGCCTGTGCCTTCGTTCTGCACGCGGATGAAACGAGTGTGGAGCGACAGGTTGTGTCGGATGGAGTTCTGTGGCCAGAGACAAGGACATGGGTTGGGGAGTGGGAAGTGAGGAGGCCGTGAGTATGGGGTAGTGATGGATGGAGGTGGGGGATAAAATAGAGAAGGGAAAGGATAAAAGAATGGTAGAAGAGCCAAAAGGAGGAAGGGGAGAAAACAGGGAAGATGAAAGGGCGAATGAGGGAAGGGGTTGGGGGTGAGGGGAGGAGGTGTAAGTATCAGGTCTGACAAACTCAAAATATCCATCCAAGACCCCAGAACCACATCGTCCCCACCCCTCCCCGCCCACCCCGTTCCCCTAAAGGCACTGCCCAGAAGGTGGGGCAGAGCTTTGGGCCTAGCTTTTCCCGAGAGGCATGGCCAGCCTTAAGGGGCCTGCAGCAGGGGAGCAAGACCCCCTCTCTGGCTCAGCCAAGCCCCACCCTGGGACTAGCCAGGCTGTCAGGGCCCCCTCCCCAAGCAGATTATGTAAGGGCTCATGCCGCTGTGGCTCATTTGTCCGCCCCCCTCCTTCCCCAGTCTGGCATGGAGCCAGGAGCCCGAAAACCCAGGGCTCCAGAAATCAATCTCGTGGTGACTGATTAAGCCCTGTTTAGAACTAATTGCTCTTTCGTGTGTGGGGAGAATAAATTACCTGCTTTAATTTTGTGTCTTTAAAATGCAACTGCAGGTAGAGAAGACTGTTAACCCTTTGCTGGGAGGGCCTAGCCAGGCAAAGCAGAACAGGCTGGGTATCCCCACGGCAGGTAGAGGCCCGAGACTTTTCAGAGGTTCCCCTCAACTCTTCTGAGCTTCTGTGAACTCTGCAGAGGGCTTGGATCCCAGCAAGCCCCTTAATACACACCCCTGGGCGTAGCGATCTCCCGCTCCACTCGTGCTCAGTGCCCGCCTTCAGGCCAGCCCAGCTCTCTGGCCTGCCCTTTGGGCTACAGCCCACCCTCCAAGTCCCTTCCCGGGGAAACCTTCAAAAGTTTCCACAAAGCAGGTGGCCTAATGTCTATTTTCAGATAAGAACACCAAGGCTCAGAGAGGTGAAGTGGCTTGCCCAAGGCTACACCCCCCTTTCTGCTGTCCCAGGCACTTCCCTGGGCTTTGCCTCTGTCACCCCTGCACATATCCTCTTCTAAATATTGTTTGTGCCCGTCTGCAGTGTTCCCCATATCACTGCCTGCTTTTGCCAGGCTTGTCCTGGGGACAGAGGAAGGCAGGAAAGGCCAGGGGCGACTGACTTCACAGGAACCTGTTGCGCCTGTCGCACCCCACCTCCGGGGCCTCCCACCTGCTGGCCTTGACCTCCTGACTCAGGTACTGCTGTGGAAACAGCATGGGTTTGGGTATCAGAAGGCTGGTCAGGATGTCTGGCTCTTGTCAGCCACCTCGCTATATGACCCGGGCTTGTTGACCAAACCTCTATGAGCCCCAGTGCCTTAGTGAACTACCCTGAAAAAAAATGGGTAACATTCAATAACCAACTCAGAAGGCTGTTAGGTCATGACCTGAGATGTGTGTGGGTAAGTGTTTGCTGAACACACCAGGTGCTCATAAATGGTTAAACCTCTCACCCTGTCCAGAAGACCTCAACTCTTAGATCACGGACAGACCAGCTGTGTCTCTATTCCTTTATATCAGGCCAAGTGTAACTGCTGGGCACCAACGACTCTGGAAAGCTGGCATTACCCCATTCAGGTACCAGGGAGTGGAGGCCCAGAGGCATGATGTAACTTGCCCATGGTCCCACAGGCAGCAGTGCCAGGTACCACTCCAGATCTGCCCAGCTCAGGGACCTATATCCGCTCAGCCCTGTAACCACTGATCCGGGAGGGCTCTCCCTCCTGCCTCCTTCCCATCAGTGTCCAGAATGAGGGGCCTTTTCTGCTGCCCAGGAAACCCTCCCTCAGCCCAAGCTCCAGATACTGACCTCATTCTTCAGGGCCCCAGGTGCCCTATCTCTAGCACTTGCTGGTCTTGGAAGGTGACAGCTGGGGCTCCAAGGCCCCTCCCAATGTTGCCCTGCCTGGCTTCTCCTGGGACTCTGAGAGGAGGGGAGCTGGGCCCCCAGGGAGTGGTGCTCCCTCAAGTAGATACCCCCTTTCCCCGCTCCCGCCTCTGCACCTGCCTCCCCAGTCGCTCCCCCACACCTGTGTTCAGGGGCCTCAGAGGCCTCCATCCTCCCATATGGGGCTATCTGGCTTACAGAGGCTCCACCTCCCAGCTTCTCCAGCTGAAGGTCAGTCAGGCAACACCTCTTTATCAATGTCACTATGTGCCAGCCTGGTTCTGAGTGCTCAGGGGAGGGAGGAGGAGGAAGGACATCACCAAGTACCAGCCCCTACTCCGTACTACCTGTTCAGCCCTGGATGTTGTAAGTACTTTATCTCACGTAACCACTTTATCAAGCTCTGTACAAGTCAGGGATCGCAATCCCCATCTCAAGATGAAGACAGCGAGGCTCAGAGAGGTTAAGGAAGTTGCCAAGGTCACACAGTTTAAGTGGCAAAGCCAAGTACTGATTTCGCGTTAGTCTTCCTGAGCCTAATGGACATCGCATTCCACCACGGGAGAGAGGAACAAGTCGGAGGATTTCCAAAGCATCTTAGGAAGCCAGTATTCCAGGGCTTCTTAAACTTTCCCTGTAAACCACCCCTAGAAGCTGGCAGCATGGGAAGACTGTGGGCATGTTAAAAGGTCAAAATTCCTTACAAGTCTTGTGCTCCCTTTTTAGAATTCAAGGGAATTTTGCATTGTACTTCATATTACAGTCAAATTTTCTGAATACAAATAAAAATATTCCGGATCTACGAACATTTGTATCCTTCCCTCTCTGTCTTCTGCCCAGCCAGGTACCCCTGGATGCCTGAGCTCCAGCCTGAAACCATAGCTGAGTGGACCCAGAGAGAAGAAAGGTCTTGCCTATAGTCACCCAGGACCTGGTAGCAGAGCTGGGAATTGAGTCCAAACCCTCTACTCCCTAGCTTGGTGCTCTTCCCCTCCACCAAGCCTGACCTGGGGCAAGTCCTTCCTCCATTCTGGTCCTCAGTTTCCCTACCTGTAAACTGATCAAATGGGCAAACTGTACTCTAAGGACCTTTTCAATTTGATAATGAAAGTTCTTGATATCATCCAGTCTAGAGGTTTTGAAACATTTTTTTAAATTGTGACACTTTTTGTAAACGGAATCTAAGGCAATACTTGAATGTTACACACTTATGCCATCAGGGGACAGGGGCGGGGTGCCTGCTCAGCGCCCTTCTTGTACCCTCCCTTTGGGAGGGATTCTGCAGGCCAGATGGATGGGCAGTTGAGGCCTAGATGGGGGCCGCGCCTTGCCCAGGTCACCCAGGGAGGAGGCCCAGAGCTGGGTGAGGAACTTGGCCTGTGACAGCTGAGCCGGGCTCTATACTCAGTGTGCACCACAACCGGGCCCCACGAGGGATGTCCAGGTGCTGCAGCGTAGTCTGGCTCCTCAGGGCCCAGCCACCTGGTACCAGTCAGAGCTCCAGGCCAAGATTCAACGGCAAGCACCGCTCACACCTCACCCACAAGGCCTCCTGGGAGGCCAGAGGCCACAGAGGAGGTGAGGGTGGCAGAGGAGGGAGATGCCTCTGCCAGGCAACAGTAACCAGGGCTCCCTCTTGGAGTCACCTAGCAACCCGCCACCACAGCCATGCCCTGGCATGCCCAGGCTCCCCTAGTGCCCAGGGCTGGGCCAGCTACTAGGGCCTCACCCCTCCCACACCTCCACACAGACCTGGGGTGGGTTCCCAGGGGAGATAGGACCTCCCTGATTCAGGGCCTCAGGGAGACTATTAGGGGCAGAGGGAAGGGATGGGACAGTGGCCATCCGTCCCATGCCTATCCCACTCTCCCTCAGAACCTGGTCTAGGGAGGCCAACCTCCAGGGGCCTCACCCACCAGAGAGGAGGCTGGCACAGGGCAAAGTGGGTGGGCTCTGGTGTTGGCCTGGCTTCCAGTTTTGGCTCCAGTACCTACAAACAACGTGGCCCTGGACTAAGATGCTTTGACCTCAGTTTCCTCAAATGGCCACCTGCTCCCACCCTCGCTTCCCTGCAGACCTCCACTGTGCAGCAGCCAGAGAGATCCTTTCAATGAGTCTCTGCGCCCTCCAATGCACCCGTCTCACTCCGAATGAAGAACAGAGGCCTGGCCGTAACCCCCAAGCCCCTCTGCCTTAGGCTCCTCCCCAGACACTGTCGTGCTTGATCTCTGTCTCAGGAAACACCATTCACCCAGATACACACATCAGGCCCCCATCTCCTCTGAGTCTTCGTCCAGATGTCACCTTTCAGGAGGCCCGTCCTGACCACTCTTTTAACAACTGCTCTCCTCTGCTATTTCTTGGCCCTCTTACCTTACTCTCAATTCCTCTAAAACCATTAGCACATTCTAAATTAATATATTATTTGTATATATTGAGGCAATATATACATTAATAAATCACGGTATATGTGTAAATATATAATTTATCTCCTGCGTTTATTATTTATTGTCTGGTTTTCCTTATATTAGAATATAAGTTTCATGAGGGATTTTCGTCCATTTTTTTTACTGTATCCCATGTGTGTGATACATACGAGGAATTTAATAAATGTCTGTAGAATGAATGAGAGAGAGGAGAGAGGTAATACTGTGTTGCAGGGTAGATTAGTGAGACTGGACAGAGTAGCCAGCACACGGCAGGGGCTTCTCCAGGCTGGGCTGACAGAAGACAACACAGAATGAGAGACAGTGTGGGGCGGGGAAACTCAGGAAGAGTATGACCCACAGAGAGAACTGCAGAGAAGAGTTAAGAGCTTCCACGAGAGCTGAAGACAGTCTCACAGGGTGTGCAGATCAGCTGCCCACTCCAGTCCCCTATCCTGCTCCCTCCTGCTTCCCAGGTAGACTTGGTTAACCCAGGGCTTGCCGTGGCCAAGGCCCCGCACAGCCTGTGCCATCTAGCCGAGAGACACTCCAGGAGCCCCAGTGCGAACGGAATAACCTTGTCCTTGCTGACGGTGTCTCCCTCGTGAACAGGGTCTGATCCATTTGGTGGCGGCAGCTCATCTATCCAGCAGGACACCCTCATCTATTCCCAGGACACCCTTCGCCCACGAGCAGTAATGCATTCATCTGACAGCACAACCCCATTTATCCAGCACACCAGTCCCATTTATCCAGCAAGTACAACCTCATTTGCTAACAGCACTCCATTCACCTGACGGGCCCCCTCATTTATCCAGCAGGACACCCTCATTTATCCTCCAAGTTGGAGGCTCTCCTTCCTCCTGCGGTGTGGCTATGTTCTCTGATGGTGCAACCCGACTGATCCAGCAGGACGTCATCTCTCCTACAAGTACACTTCATCCCCTGACAGTACAACCTCATTTATCTAATAATGTAGCCTCACCTTGCCTCCAAGTACCACCTCATTCCCTGACAGTACAACCTTGTTTATCTTCCAGTACAACCTCATTTCTCCTTCCAGCACAGCTTCGTTCTCTGATAGCTCAACCTCATCCAATCTTACTTTTCCAGCCAGAGCCTGCCAGGAAGCGGGGGTGGAAGGGGGAGAGAAAAGGGGTCCTAACATTCCCTGTCCCACGTCTGCAGAGGGCTGCCTGGTACTGTGACTGTGTCCAACCTCCCCAGGCCCAAAAGGGCCCACCGACTGAATTTTAAGTTGCTTGGCCCAGCCAGCACTCCATTGCCCCACCTCCCTTTTTTTTGTCTCCTCTGGGGCTAAAGAGGGTCCCTAGCACGGATTTCCTCTAGCTCTCCAGGAGGGAAAAGATCCCAACTGTTTTGATTTATAGCTTTTGCTGATTTACGTGGCACAGATACTCCCATCATAGCCAACTCTAAGCTGCCAGTATGACGCGATCACCGAGTGCAAGACTGGGAAGAAGTGTGCGTGACGGCTCTCGTGAGCCAGTGCAAGCCAGCCCTGGCTCACCACTGGCCTGTGCTTCAAACACCGAGGCAGGTGAAGGGCAGCACCCACTCCCTGCCAGGCCCAGGCTAGGTTCATTACATACTATTTTACAAAGGGGGGAAACTGAGGCTCGGGTGGGTTAAATGACTCCTGAGGCCATGAAGCTGGGAAGTGATGGAGCCAGGTCTGGGTCTCTGGGCTGCTGGATTCCAAAGCCAGGGCTCATACCCGCAGGGTGGTGGGCGACACAGCCTTGCCGTCCACATCAGCGGCCATCCCTGCCTTGGTTCTTGAGTCTGTTTCCTGGCTTGCATCGAAGGCAGGAGACCCAAGGCTTGCACCCCATCCACTACAAACCCTGTGCTACCTCCTGGACTTCCTGGCCCCTGGGGAATTTCAGGATGCTCGCAGTTGCATCCAGGGTCTTGTGTCCATCCATCTAAGCCCAAAGCCAGGTATGGGTGCCCCTCTAGGTTCCCTCATTGTCCGAGGTTCAGCCCAGCCCCTCCCTCAGGAAACTGAGCCTGTCTACAAGATGGGGATGATGATCCCCAACTTCATCCAAGTGACATCGGGCCTCCTCTGTAAAACAGGCTAACAATCCCACCATCCACGGGGGAGGGCTGGGGTGTGAACGAAATCCTGCATGTCAAGAATCTTATCCCCACCCTGTCTCAGAGCCCCAGGAGCAGCCCCTGTCCCACCCCTTACCCTCCGCCCCACTCTAGCCCCAGTCTGGCCCAAGAATACACACCTGTCTCAGACAGAGCCATAGACTCTCCAGGGGTCACTTGCTCTGCTGCCTGGGGTGAAGCTGGGGTGCTCAATCCAGGCAGGCTTCCTGGCAGAAGGGGTACCTGGATGACCACAGGGGCCTGAGGCCATGTGTAAATCCTTGGTACTAGGGCCTGTAGTAGAGGAGGGGTAGAAGGGCAGGCGGGGCATCAGGGCCACAGGTGTTGACAGGTGAGTAAGCTTGGGGTCAGCAGTGGGACAGAAGTGGGCAGCCAGGAGCTAAGAGGAACCAAATGTCCAAAGCAAGTCATGAGATCAAAGGATAGGCCCTGGTATCCCCCACCCCCACTCCACAGAAGCAGAACCCACACACCCAGCCTGGGCAGCAAACAAATCAGCAGCAGAAGTCCAAGCTCACCCCTACATGGCTCTTCATCACCTGTGGGCTTGGGTCCAACTCCAGGGTGCTATTCAAGAGCCCTTGGTGCTCTTCAGCTTCATCACCTCCATTCTCTTAAGCCCATCGGAGGCTCCGGCCACCCTGGAGGTCTCACACCTCCATGCCTTTGCACACTCTCTTCCCTTTGCCCTTCCCTCTCTCTGCTCAACCAGTTCCTGCTGCTCCATCAAGGCTAGTTCTGGCTTCTTCCTAATCCCCTCTGTGAGCCCCAAAGAGAGTTGTTCCCACCTCAGTGCCACTGCTGAAATCTAACTGCAAACTGGAATATAACTGTACATGAGCCTGCCTCCCCACTTTAACTTTGTGGGCAATCCTTAGCTCACAGTAAGTCACACATAGGATGGAGCTCTCAGCAGCCACAAACCACTCACGGCCTGGCCATTCTGTGCAGAGCCATTCAGGCCTCTCCCCGTCTCTCTCCCTCTGCACCAGCACCTCCCCACACCCCTGCTCAGGCCCTGGGAGCAGCTGCGGTGACCTCACCCAGCCCTGCCCTGGGCCTGGCTCTGGGGAGGGCCCAGCAGCTGTGGCCCAGCCCTGCTGGCTGGCTCCTGGAGGGAAAAGAGGAAGAGTGGGCATGGTGCCAAGAGAACCATCTGCTCTCCCAGGGGCACGGCCACCCGCACAGACACTGGCCTCGCCCCCAGGGGCTGCCCTTGGCCCCCTGTACCCATGCCAAGGGGCTCCAGGAGCGCAGGGCAGCCCACCCAGACTGGGGCACCAGCCATCATCTGCCATCTGTCTTCTCCTGGATACTGAGAAGTCCTTATAGGACATGTTGGAGCATGAATGTCCACTCACTGAAAAATGAACAAGTGCTCAGGATAAGCTCTTGGTGCAGAGGCCAGAGGGCAGGGCTGGGTGTGCTGAGCCCTGCCTGCCCCAGCCTTGCTGGGCTAAGAGCCTGTGATCTCCTGGGGAGGGGCCTGCATCCCCTCACATCTGCTCAGCTGGCAGGTGCCTTTGGCAGAGGGTAAGCCCCTTCCCCCACAGCCCCAGCTCAGGTTACAGAGGAGGCAAGGCCAGCTGAGGATAGGGGGAGGGGACAGGAGGGGTGGAGGAGGCATCACAGCTTCCCAGAGTGTTGGGGGAGGGGAATTCAGATCTCTAGATAGGACTCAAAGCCAGAGAGGAAAGGACCATGCCCAAGGTCACAAAGCCTCCCAGTGGGCAAAGAGGAGCTGGTGTCCAGGGGCAGGCAGCCCTGGGTTCAAGAGTGACCTTGAGCAACTCATTGCCTTCATCTGTGAAAATACAGAGCCTAAACCCTGCCTGCTTGCCTCCCAAGGCCGTGGGGAAGGCTTCGTAAGCTCGAAAGCAGTGGGTAACCCTAAGGGCAGGACAGAGCTTGGACATCCTGAATATCTGATACCTCAGGAACAGAAAAGGAGCCATAAGAACAAGGACGCCTCTGCCCCAACACACACACACACACACAGAGTCAGTGTCCTCAGGGATCAGGGCCTAAGGACCCCTACACTACATGATAGTAGGGAGGTAGTTCTTTTCCTTTCCCAGAGCAATGGGTAACAGTAGTGATATTTGCTAAGATTTCTTGAGCACTTTACATATATCTCTCCTGTAATTCTCATGACAAAGCTTGGGCATCAGTCCTATTATCCCATTTTGTAGAAGAGGAAACTGAGGCTCAGCTGCCCAAGGCCACACAGAGGATGAGCGGTCGAGCTAGTATCTGCTCCTCCCTGCTTGCTCAGACTCCTGACCACACCACTGTCTCACCTCCAAGATCGTCAAGTCACCACAGGGCGCTGCACAGCATCTCAGGCCTGGCATCTTGGACTCTGGGCCTCCACCCTCTCTCAGGTTCTCTACCCCAGGACCAGGCCTATGCTAGGCTCCTGGGTCAGTCCCCTGTACACCACCCTCCATACCACCCTCGGTGATCACTCTCCATCCCCTAAAGCTTGGAGTACTAGCTCCCCATCGTGGCATTCAAGGCCACTGGTCCTCAGCCTCTGCTTGCTTCTCCAGCCTCAAGTCCTGGCCAATACAGCCAGACCTCCAACGGCTCCTGCCCTGCGGGTCTAACCTCCTTTGTCTGGTTCCCCTCCGTCACCGGCCAAACACCAGTCGCTCATTATCTGGCCTTCCATCTCGACCCTGAGCAGTCTTTATCCTAAGTCAAAATACGGAGTCCTCATCTTATCTTCCCAGCTCGACCTGGGGGCACCTCAAGGCCAGGGAGCTGTTCAGTTCCTCTGAGTAGCACTGCACAGAGGGCCTGGATTAAAGTGAATGGAGGAAGCTGCCACCTTGCAGAGTAAGGGAAGAGACATCACAGGGTAGGAGACATCTCTCAGAGAGCTCTCTGACAAATCCAAGGACCCCGACCCATCCCCCAGGCTGCAAGCCTCAGGGTCACACTCCAAGGGAAGCAGAGACAATGATGGGGGCAGCCGAGCACTGGTCTAGGGAAGAGCTGGCCCTGGGGAGTTTCAGCTCTGTCACTTACGGTGGGATACTGTGAAGGCCACCTTATTTCTCCCAGCCTTAGTTTCCTCATCTGCAAAACAGGGACAGCAACAGTATCAGCTTCACAGAACTGCTGTGAGAATTAAACAAAATCATGTAATGAGGGTTGAATCCTGAGCTGGAACAGTTCAGTGTGGATAAAGCAAAGGTTTTATCCACAGACAGAGGCCTGAGTGATGTGGCTGGAGGGGCTGACCGTGGCCAGGTGGCCAAGGCCTTGAGCTTCACACTGAAGCCCCAGGAGGGGTTCCTGTAGTAACAGCACTGTGCTGTACACATGCCCCTGTCTCTCCCACCAGCCGGGGAGCTATCAGAGAGCGGGGGCTGCGACTTTCAGGCTCTTCACCACACTGACTTTCCCCTTCATCCTGCAGCCAAAGGCCCTCAGTGGCTGAGCACATCAGCCCATTCTCTCCCTCCGTGTTCTATACAGTATCATTCCTGCGTTGTGGGGGTTGGGAAAATGTGTTGGAGATGGTGGGTGGGGCGTGTCGAGTCCCTTGGAGCAGACTACAGGGTTCAATTCAAAAAGAGTTAGGAGGAGGAGTGGTTCAGCTCAGGCAACCTGCTTAGAGAAGAGGCTGGTCCACGCTGGGCACAGAAAAAGAGAGGGACAAGCAGGAACCCAGGAAGTTACCATCTAAGGCATCAGTTCAGAAGCTGACCCATCACCAGTCAAACCTGCTAAAATACAGATTCCAGAGCCCATCTGATGACAGTCTAATATAGAGGGTCTGAGATGGGGAATCAACACCTTTATTCACTAAAAGCTTCTAGGTGACTCTGATCGTCAGCAGGGTTTGCCAACAACTAAGTATTTAAGGCAAGAATTCTCAGGCAGATGCAACGGGTTCCAGAATCACCGGGGAGGTAGGTCTTTGTTCAAACCACTCAAGTACCCCGCCTAGTTTCTGAGGGGTTTCCCAAGGGATCAGTCCATGAGAGTCAATAGCTGCCTTAGTGAGCATGTGACAATGGCAGTGGGTGTGGGTTGAGAACTCTAGTGTCTGTTGTAAAGGTGGCAGAGGAAAGGCAGCCTGAGATCAGAGGCAGCAGGGAAAGTGAACGGGAGGGCACGGCCTGGACAAGGCCAGCAGAGGGCCCAGGGTCCAAACAGAGCGGTATGGGCTTGGCTGGCTCCCAAGGGAACTGAGGAGCCCTCAGAGGGCGACCCTTGGGGCAGGAGCGTCTGCTGGTGTGTGGGGCTGGCACTGCACCGGCGCTGGTAGGTGGTAGAAACAGGTAGGTCCGCCTCTAAATCCAGGCTCATCCTCATCCCAGCTACGCCGCCTTGGCCAGGCGGTTTCATCTTTGGGGGCCTCCGTTTCTTCAACTGCAAAATGGAGCTATAAACTCATACCTGGCAGGTCCCAGGGAGGGTGAAATGAGAGAATCTACTTGAAGCACCCAGTGGCTGCCTGGCACCAGACGTTATTGCTCTTAATTCTTGTTCCCCTTCCTAAAAGAGGCATCACCCCCTTAGAGACTAGAAAGGTTCTCTGCAAAGAAGTAGGTCCTAGGGGGAGGCTGTGGGAGGCCCCTCCCCCACACACCACCTGGCCCCCCTCCCACCTCCACATATGGGTTGGGAGGTGGGAAGAGGGAGCAAACAGCCAAACCGTCCCAAACAGGAGTTGGTTTCCACGGTAACCAGGGTGCCAGGAGGAAGGAGGATGCTCTAGATCCAGCTGTCCCCTGAGCACCCTACCCAGGTCCCAGAGTCTCAGATAATGCCCACCCAACACCCTGCACCCCCATCTGCCTCCACTGGGAGCCAGCTGGGACTGCCATGAGTACTCCCTTCATTGTGCCCAGAGTATGTTTGCCACCTGAGTACTGCCAGGGGCAGGGTAGGCAGTTCCAAGCAGGAGTCCCAAGTTCAAGTTCACCCAAGCCTGTACTCACATGCCTCCACCCTGAGAAACCCATCCTATCCGTCCGTTGTGCCCTCAGTCCCAACTAACCCCTCATGACTCCTCGAACCTGAGAGTTTGTCAGTCACAGCCCGACAAGGACCAAAGACCAAGTTAAGCCCCTTTGGACGCTGCTGAGAATACCGAGGACTGGAATGGGAGAGAGCTTTGCTCCAAGCTCACACACACTGGGTCAGGTTCCCCTACAGGTGCTCTGTCTGCCCCTCTCTCACTCCCAACTCCACAGCTCCAGCTGACCCCAAAGGACTTAACTAGGGCACCCCGATTGATACTCCAGGGAAATGGGACACGGCTGGGAGAAGGAAGGAAGCCCTAACATTAAGACCTGTCAAGCAATAGAATGGCAGTCCCAAAGGTCGTGAGCTCTCAGTCGCTTGTAGCGTGTGAAGGGGCTGAGCTGGGGAAGGAGGCATGGAAAGATGTGTTGGGCTCTGTGATTCCCCCTTTCCTCTGATTTGGATGTAGAAGAACTGGACACTAACATGTACCTGTTTCCCAGGTACCCACCCCCACAAGCTACAGTAGGGAGGAGGTACTGGTGAGTCAGCCACAGGTAAGGGAGACAGTGAGGTAAGGAGGGGCTCTTTGTTATAGCTGATACACCCATATCCCAGAGGCTCTTATCCACAGACACAGTCCAGAACCACCCCTCACCCCTCACAAGACATAGATAAAGGGGCTTCCACGGCCCCCAAGACTACATGTGATAGCCATCATCACTAAAGGACAGGAGAAGGGGCACCCTTTCAAAATCCAAATAGAAGCGCCCTTCCAGCCTCGATGGCTTAAGAAAAGCTTGAGTTTTGGGATCAGAAGGAGGTTCCATTCCCAGGCCTGCCACTTCCTTAGGATGTGACCCCAGGGCAAGTCACTTCTCCATCGGGGAAACAAGGATCCTAATAACCACCTGGGAGAATGGTGGCCAGGATTCAATAGGATATGCCCTTGGTTAGTGGGTGCCTCCTTCCTGGCCCTCCCAGCCACCCCCACCCCTCTCTGGCAGAGCCCCAACTCCTGTCAGTCCTGAAGCTGGAATCCTCAGGGCATGTGAGAGTGGGGCCCCAAACCGCAAAAAGTGGGGGTTGGGGGGCACTGAACTTTCCAACCCACAAACCCCATCCCACCCACCCCCCGCGCCGTTCATTACCTTAACACGAGTTAAAAATAACCATCTCATCTCTTTAAATTAGTCTGTCTGCAATTACCGCCTGGCACTGCGCTGCCCGCCATCCTCCCGCTGGAGCGGCGCCAGGTGGCAGGCGGGGGCCCTCACCCTGTCTGTCGGTCTATCTGTCTGCTCCCTGGCGCCCCCCATCTTTCCCTCCCAGCAGGGGCGAAGCTACCCCTAGGGCCCTGGGGATCCAGCTGCCCAAATTGCGTGGGTATGAGGCCAGGGCCATGGATGGGATTCGGGCAAGCAGGAGAGAGGAGGCAGGCCAGGAGCAGAGGGCTGGGGTGGGGGCTCCAGAGCGCGGGGGAGGGGCGTCAGGAGGCCCGGAAAGCCGGAAGGGCCCGCCGAGCCAGCGCTCGTGGGTGGGTGTGAGCAGGTGGCCGTGGGAGTCTGCCGGGCGTGCCAGCAACTGTGCCAGGAGCGGCTGGCACGGGCTTGTGCCCAGGAGGCGGACAGCTGCCAGCCCCCCGCTCGTGCAGTGCGGAGAGGGGGGGAGTGAGGACACCCCCCAACCCCGGCTCGCACAGCCTCCTCCCACACCCCACCAGCCCTTGGGGCTGGGGATCCCCAAGGACAAAGGAGGAGGAGGGAGCCCTGCTCCTGTAGGCTAGGGGGAGGAGAGAGGGGGGCGCCCCCCCTTCCGCCCCCAGGCACTCACAGCCCAGCTGTAGCAGGACCCTCCTCCTGGCGTCTCAGATCAGTCCCTCCTTCTAGCCCCTACCCCACTTAGGACCTACAGGCCAGCCTGGGCCAGGTGGGGGTAGCACCAACCCTCCTGATCCAACCCCCCAGCAGCCAGGCTGCTCCAAGCCCTGAGGGAGAAGGAAGTCCTCACCCACTGTGCTCCTCCCCCACAAGAATGGGAGGCGCCCAGGCTTGGCCTGGGAGCTCCCCGGGGAGCAGGCAGCCAGAAAACAGGCAGAACCACTCCAGGGGCAGTAAGAGAAAGGAGCACTAAATAAATGGAAGGAGCGCCAGAACGCAGAGCAGCCTGGAAGGCTTCCCGGAGGAACTAGCACTAGGGAAGGTGTACCTGGAGCATCTGAGAAAGCGGGGGGCTCTACCTGGATGTCAGCTATCCACACTTCTGGGGCACTGCAGAGGGGTGGGGACCTCCTATTTGAGATTTCTTCCTGGCGCTGGAGACCCTCTACTCAGGGAAACACTATCAGCCTCTTTGGTAGAGTTCCCAGCATCAAGCCCAGCCCCCCTTCAGGCTTCAGCCTGGTGGGCGCACCGTGCCTGCTGCCTCCTTCGATTTGCTCAGCTACGTCCCCACATCACCAGCGTGACCACCAGGCAAAGGCCAAACACATCAGCCCTTCCCGATCTGTTCCACTCTACCTTTCCCATGCCATCTCCTGCCATACCTAGAAGCCCTGGGTTCTATAGCCTAGCATGCCCGACAGTCTCCCAGACCCACCTCCTTGCCTTTTCATATTCAGTCAATATTCCCTGGAAGACTTTCTTCCAAATTCTGCCCCCAATGGAGACGGCTCAGATCACGGACCACCTGCTCAGTAAGGGCTTGCCTGGCTACCCAAGGGATCTAACCTGCCTTCCCCATACCCCTGCCCCCACCCCTGGCCCTTTCTGCATGCAAAACACAGGGCCTGGGTATGGAACTGGCTGAGCCCTGATATGTCCTGAAGGCAGGTCCAATGGTTTTCCTTCTGGTACCCCAACTCCATCTAACACAGGGTTTAGTATACCCCAGGGATCCAAGTGCAACACTTATGTGGAGCAGGAAGGAACCATGGGCCCTGGCCTCAGCCTAAGCGCCGGATGTGCACCCCAGCCCCTGCTAACCAGAGGTTGGCTGGGAGTTGGGGATGGCCCCTCCACCAGGCCCCTGTTGAGACTCACTGGAAATGAGGGAACAGACAGCAGGGAGGAGCAGGAATGAGAGGGGAGAGACTCCCTGGGGAGCTGAGGTTGGAGTTGGGAGGAGTAGAAGGAGGATCACCACCAGGGAATGAGAATGGAAAGGCCAGAGGCCCCTGCCAGTGGCTGGGTGGTCTCCGCCAAGGCCTAGGTCAGGAGCCCAGGCCCTAGTGTCCCTCTCCAATGCCCCAGCCCAGGATGAGCCTTCCACGACTCCTTCCTTCCTAAGCCCAGACACAGGGAGAACCACTGTGTCCTGAGCAGCCTGGTGCAGTGGAAATCGAATCCAAAGGGCTGGCGGGAGACCTGGGCTGACATCCAGGGCCTGCTGCCTCCTGATGGCCTGAGAAGAGTCCTATCCCCTTCCCAGGCCTCAGTCTCACAGTCTGAGAAATGAACTCATGGGACTCAGTTATTTCTAAGCACATTCCCAATCGTCTGTTAGTATTTAGACCTAGCCCTGTTCAGAAGCCATCAGTGTCCCACTACCGTACCCAGCGCCCGCGGGTACTATTTCCAAGTCTCTGTGGGGCATCTGAGGGAGAGACGCCGGGACTGCAGTCCAGCTTTCCCACCTACTGACTGTGTGACCTTGGGCAGTTTACTCCTGCTCTCTGTGCCTCAGTGTCTGGCTCTATAGATGGTGACAGTAAAGCCCACCTCTGGGACTGCTGAGAGCATTTAAGGAGACACCTGGCACAGACGCCTGAAAGTGTCTGGCACAGGGCTTGGCCCTGAGACCCTCGATGAACTGCAGTTCTCTCCCAGCTTCCAGGCTCATGTCCCCTCTTGCCATCTTCCCCCATTGTCCCTAATCCATCAAGCCCCGCAGGAGCTCCACCTCCTGCAGCAAGCCCTCCCGGCTTACTCTGGCCCACAGTGCCCTCCCAGACTCAGTATCTTCTGCACCGTCCACCCATTTCTTCACTCCTTCACCAGACATGCACTGGTGGCTCTTCGGCGCCAGGTTCTATGCTGGGTGCTGTGGGCACAGACTGCTCTGACACTGCTACTGTCTTCCAAAGGCAGGGTGGGTAAGGGAAATAAGACAAGACACAAAAGACTAAGACCTATGATAGGCAAAGAGAGGACCAGAGAAGAGGGATTCCTGAGCTAGCTAAAAAGGGTTAAGGAAGGCTTCCAGGAGGAGGCATCTGAACTCTGCCCTTCAGGACAGGGAATCTATCTAGAGAGAAAAGGTGGGATAGTGCATGGGGAGTAGGAAGGGAGGTGGGAGCAAAGCCCAAAGGCAGGGCCCACTTGGGAGGAATAAGTGTTGCAATAGGGGCTGATCCCAAGGCTCATGTCTGCTCCTCCTACCTGTGACCCCACCCCACAGTGACCAGCGAGCCATGGACTCCCAGGTCAGAGCACCCATGACCCCTACAATGCAGCCACTGGGCATCAAGAGCTGTCCATACCCACAAGCCCCACCTCCTCCACTGGCACACCTCCTTTTCTGACCCTACCTGCAGCCACCACCAAGCACAGCCCCCTGCCTCCATTTAGGCATGCCTCCACAGCAGAGACCCCCTTCTCCCCTAGGGAGTCTGACAGCTCACAGGCCTTAGGCACAGGCCCCCCCATCTCCAACTTCCTATCCCCTCAAAATACCGACTACTCCCATTCCCCAAGGAGATGGCCACAGGAGGGTCGGGAGGCCACAATCCAGTCAAGCCCCTGTCCTCTTCCAAGATGGCTCTCCCCTTTCCACTGGCTGGCACTGAGTCTTCCCCTGGTGTGCCCCTGCCCCTCCCCCCGCCCCCAAATGCATCTGAGCCCAGGAAGCCAGGGAAGTAGAAGACAGACAGCCTGTGGTAGACAGGAACAGATTCCCAGCCCTAACACCAGCAGGGGTCATCACCAGCCCACCACACTGATAAAGACAAGGAGGGAGAGCAGCTGCCCCATGGACAACTCAGATCCCAGGTCACCTGACGAGTCACCCCACCCCAGACTGGCTGGTGCCCTAGGGTGAACTGGCACCACAGAAAGAACTGTGAGCCCAGGGCTGCACTCCTCACCCTGCGGTCAGCTCTAGGCAGCACAGGGGGAAAGATTTTTGGGGAAAGCAGCCACTGACCCAAGTCATTATTCCATCTCTTTAAGGAGGGTGCCCTGGTGGAGAGGGCAGAACAAGAGTAACCCAAAGCACACTCATGAGGGTAAGAGAAGGCTCCCAATGTCCGAGACCTGGGAAGAGGTTCCTCTGCGATGCCCCCAAGGACGGGCTGGGAGTGTCCCTCGGGGGTGCTTCAAAGTGTCAGTCAGTCCCTTGTTACCCTACCAGACCTCCCACCCTGTATCCAGAGCATGCACATAGCTACTCGCAGCACGCCCCCTCCTGTCTGCTGACCGACCCCGAGCCCTGGGCACACACTCCGTGACCCCTGGGGCTGCCCGGGGCCTCCCTCCCGCCGGCCCGCTCTGAGCTCAGAAGCACCGAGAAGCCCCTGAAAGCCCCGGCCGGCGAGCCCAGTCCCCCTCCCCAGCCGGACGCCCCCACCTTCCAACCGGCCGAGCTGTTGCTGTCGCCTTTATCCTTGAAGTAGGGCACGTAACGGACCATCCAGTCGTAGATCTGGGAGAGCGTGAGCCGCTTGTCCGGGGCGCTCTCGATGGCTTTGGTGATGAGGTCGGCGTAGGACAGGTTCCCCCACGCGTTCCGTCGGGAGCTCTTGGCTTTCCGCAGCGGTCCAACCTCCGCTCCCAACGGCGGCGCTGGGGCCATCGCCGGGGCCGTCGCCCGGCGCTCCGGCCCGCAGTCCTCGGCGCCCTCAGCCACCCCTGAACCCAGTGCTCCGTCTTCGTCGCCGGCCAAGTCGGGCTGCGGCAGGGGCCAGGTACACGAGCGCGGCCGGCTTTGCGGCGCGAAGTCCGGGTCCACGTCCACCTGATGCGCTCGCAGCTTCGCAGCCATGGTCCCGCCCGGCTCGGGCGAGGAGGAGAGGGAGGCTCCGCGGAGGGTGGGCGGGAGGCTCCGGGATCTGCACGCCCCGGGGAGGCCCACGGGAGGGGTCCCTGGCGGCGCCGGCTCAACCGCGGGGCGCCATGGGCCGGGGAGCGGAGACAGGGGGCTGGACTCGCTGGAAAGCCCAAAGGGAGGGAAAGATGAGAGCAGTGAGGGGGCGGCGGCCCCGGAGCCCAGCGGGCACACACCTCGCCCAGCTCCGCTTCTAGCACCTGCCGCCTGCCTGAGCCTGCAGCCAACACCGCCACCGTCGCTGCCGCCGCTCCCCTAGCGCCGGCCCCGCGCCCGGGCCCCGCTCTCCCGGGACGAGACCGGATTGCACCATGCCGGAGCCCAAGCCCGTGCGGGAGCCCGCGCCGCCGCCGCCGCCGCCGCCCGGTGAATGCCGCCGCCGCCGCCGCTCCGGCTCCAGCGCCAGCTCCCGCGCCTGCCACGCTCAGCGCCGGCTGCACCTCGAAATGGGCGGGGGACTGGGAGGGGGCGGGTCCGGCGCGGGAGAGGGCGGGGCGTACCCACTAGCAGCCGCGGAATCCTCGGCCTGCCGGGTGCCCCGCCCGCGGGCTGGGGTGGGGACGCGGGGCGCGCGACTCGGGACGACCCCGCCGCAGCCCCTGCAAGGAACAGCGCCGCCTACGGAGCAGGGGAGGAGTGGCGGGCACGACCCCGCCCCCTGCCGGGCGCTAGGGGCGGGGGCGCGGGGGCGGGGCCCGAGTGCTCTCATTGGTTCGCAGCAGGGCCGTCCCGCCCACGGACTCGGCCCGCTCCGTCCCAGAAGCGCGTCAGCGGGTTATTGTTACAACCCGGGGTTTCCCGGGGCAACAGCGATGGGGCGGGACTCAGGGTACTTGGCCCCGCCTTCTACTCCTGAGAGGAATGCCCAGCCCCCTGACTCTGGACCCTTGGCTTTTCCAAGTCTTAGAAACCTGGTGGGGCTAATGATCCAGCTTGCCTTTGTGCCCTGCCTAGACTGGGCTGGGGAAAAAGAAGGGGTTAGGAATACCTGGGTTGTGGGGCAGGCTTTACCACATTTTTAGCTTCTCCATCTGCAAATGAGGTTTTCATGGGCCCTTGGGGTGCCTGTGGACATAGTTTTAGAGACAAAGTTCTCAAAGTTTAAAGTGGGAAAACATGTTGCTGGACCCCACGGTGTAAACCTGGGTTGGAGACATAGGCTTTGCATTTCTAACAAGTTCCCAGGTGATGCAACCAGAGCTACACTTTGCAAACCACTGTTTTAAAAACTCTGGGATGCTCTTGCAGGGGCTGTTGGAAGAAGCACTTGCCTCATAGGTCATCCTGTATATGAGGGAGAAGCTTCTCATTCAACAGATATTTATTGAGCACCTTTGATGCTCTAGGCACTGTTCAGGCCACTATGGCAAGAGCAGCAATAGAGACAGACAGGGTTCCTACTGCAGAGGCCAGTGGAGGAATCAGATGCTTATCATATCATCATATGGCCTCAGAAGGGAGAGGTTGGCTGAGAAGTTGGGCAGCCCATGACCTCATCCCACAGGGCGCTAGGCTAGGTCTCCAGTCACCACACCACCTGCCAGCCTTTGCTCAGAGTATCCCCTCTGCCTAGAACATGATTTCACCTCCTCCAGGCCATGATCAGAGATTTTTCCATTCCTCAAAGCTCAGCTCAAATGTCAGTTCGCCCCTGATGTCTTCCCTTACCCCAGCTCCCAACACTTGTCTCTGTGCCCTGCTTGCCCACACCACTTCCTACTCTGTTAGCAATGCCTTGCGTCCCCTGAGGACAGTATTTCTCTTTTGCCAGTCAGGAAACTGAGGCCCAGAGTGGCGAGGCGGCTTGCCCAAATGACTAGAATCCCAAGCTCAGCCAGTACCACACTCCTGGAGAGGCCAGAGACAGCAGCTTGCAGAGTTCTCTGGCCATGGGAGACAGCCCCTCTCAAAAATTCCTTCCTTCCAGCTGAGGTCCCAAGGAGTAGAGCTAAGGGTGAGGGCGGAGGAGTGGCTAGAGGGGCCCCTTCTCACCCCTCAGGGTAGAGCCAGGCCCAGCTTGCAAATGCTTGGCACGGCATCTTCCTGAGTTACATTCCATTGGCCAGGTGGGCATGGGAACCATTGGCTGTCCCCAACACCCCTCTGCATACATGCACATACTCTCCAGGTGGTCTGTTTAGAGTCACAAGGGCTCTGAAATCACTGCTGGATCCCCACCCACAGTCTCATATGCCTTCCCTGCCTGCAGAGCCCACAGGGGGAGCTGCCCTCTCAGGTACCCTGGAGGCCAGGCAGGCCTCTTGCCAGTCTTCAGCCCTGGCTCAGCCTGCTCTGTGAGATGGAGGCCTGCTAGGGGCCATACCAGAGCTGGGAGGATCCTTAGCTGGGGGCCCTGGCACAGGCTGCCACTGCAGGGTTGGAAAGCCAGGTTGGCAGAGACTCTTTGACTCAGGCTGACTCAGACTCTGCTCAGGCCCCTGCCCCACCCAGTGTCCACAGCTGCTGCCTGGAATCTCCTCTGGGATCCACATCTGGCACACTCAGCCCCCCTTCACACACATACAAACTCATACCCACCATGCCACACACTGACACTCATTCTTTACTCACAACTTGGCCCCTGCTCACGCATTCACTATGGGGCAGTATAACATAGTGATTAAGAGTGTGGGCAAGTTACTTAACTGCTCAAAGCCACTATTTTCTAATCGGTAAATGAGTGTCATCATAGCACTGACTTCATAGGATATTTGAAGAATTCGGTAAGATCATGAATATCAGCACAGGGCTCAGAGAAAGTGCTCAATAAAGGCTCGCTGCTTTTATTACTGTTGGTACATATCTTCCCTTGACACTCGCCCCACCTCACACTGTTTCACCTGCCTTCACCATGTGCACACTCGTGCCCACTCACACACGCACTGGCTCACTTACATGTGCACTTGCATATGTCCCTTCCACTTGTATCCCAACTGCACAGGCCAAAATCTTCCTATGGTTCTTGGCCCCAGGTCTCTCATACTCCCCTCCCCGCCCCTCTCCTCCCCCATGCTCGCTCTCAATCTGCCATTTACCCTCCCTACCACTCCCACATTCATTCCTGCTCACAAACAAGCCCCCACTTGCTCACCCTTGCATTCCTCCCCTTCCACACACCAACACTTTTGCTTCTGCTCACACTTTCCTCGGGCTTAAAGACACTTGTATTCCAATGCGCACACACTTGCTTGCTCGCACACTTACAAACATGTGCTTTACCCACTCAGCTCCTACTTGGATCACAAAACTTGTACACATACACCCAAACAACCCCAGTGCACGCCTCAGTACCTCAACTGGTCCACCCCTTCCCAGTAAGGAGACCACACCACACAGCTCTCTCAACACATAATGCTGCCGGCAGATACCCGTCCCCGGGCCGGCCGCAGTGACACTCCCCTCACCCTCACAAGGCTGTCTCCTCCCCGCTGCTCCAGTCTCAGCTCCCCAGCCCCTCCCAGCTCTCAGAATAGCCTCTGCCACTGCGGCCACTGCCACCTCCGCTGCTGCCACTGCTGAGCTGTCAAGGCCCGCCAGAGCCCGCTTCCCCAGAGCTCAGTGCCAGCTGTCCCAGCTCATTCAGGGCAAGTGAGGACAGAAGGATGGACTTTTCTGAGGTCTGATGGACATAGCTGCCCAGTACCCCTAAAACCCCTTTCCAGAGCCCATCTGGAAGACAGTCGGCTCTCAGAGGAGGCCACTGCCACTGGCCCAGGATTTTCCCAGTCTCCAAAGGGCTTTGCCTGTGTGCCCAGATCCTCATACCACCCAGTGAAGGCAGAGACAGCTGCCTCTCCTTGATGGTTCAGAGAACTCAAGGTCCGGGGAAGGAGAGGTTTGCTCAAGAAGCACTGTGGGTTGGGACTAGGGCCAGACCACGGCCAGCCTTTCCAAGCCCCTTATGGTGGTGGTGGTGGCGGGGTGGGGTGGGGGGGGGCGCTTCCAGGGATCCTCCCCTAAACCACACAGTTATCAAGAACCACCCCCCACCTCCACCTGTCAGTGCTCAGCAGAGCCTGGTTGACATTCGATATCACAGTTGTCAGGAAAAAAGAATAGCCCAGGGGTGATGTCTGGGGACGCCTCTGGAGGGGGAGGGGCTGATGTCCAGACAGGCCTCCGGGGGTGGAAAGGGGGAGTGTCTGCAGGAGCCAGAGGGGACATCAGGACAGCTGGGAGATCCTCCAGGGCAGGCTCAGGCCTGGCCCAGGGACAGAGGCAGGGAGTGGGTGGGGCTGAGCTGAAGCTGTGTAGCTGAGGGGGACAGTGCAGTGGGGGAGAGCCCTCATTACAAGACCCGGGACTCCTCTAGCTGACTTCGTGGTCCATACCTGGGGCAGAGTTCTGCTGGCTTTGGAGAGGCAGCTTGGTCTCTGCTGGATGGCAACTGCTGGATGCCCAAGAACATGTGGCCCAGGCCAAAAGGACCCTTATGTCCTCCTGGGCCAGGGGGCTGTACCCCCACCGACAATGGTAGAGAATTAGTGCTGAAGTGAGCTGTTTGAAAAGGCCAAGCCCGTTCCACACACCATCCAATTCAATCCTATATTCTTATCCCCGTTAGTTTTACTGAGTACTTATTAAGTGTCAGCCTCTGCAGAGCACCTGACAGGCATTATCCAGAAGAATGTGGCTTCTTGGGAACACACACTTTGCCCGTCTTGTTCACTGCTGTGTCGCCAGGACCTAGAGCAGGAGCTGTCACAGAGACCTTCAATAAATATTTGTTGAATGACGGAATAAACTCATTTCAGTCTCACACCACCAGAGAGGCAGATACTATTATTCCCATTTATTGGGTGAGGAAAGTGAGGCTCAGAGAAGGGAAGTAGAGCCTCCTCCCTCCCTGGGACTCCAACTGGCATCTGGATTTGCTACTCACATGGCACCTAGTGGCGAAGGGAAATGAGCTCAGGGACAAATCTCTTCCCCGAGCCTTGCTTTCCTCATCTGCGAAATGGGAATGGCTACACTTCCCTGTGGGGGGTGGTGAAGATCACAAGCACAGAGCCCATGGCCGACAAACGGATGTTCCCTCCATTCTTCTCCATATCAGGTTTGCCCCGATACTCCAAATTCCAGCACAACCACACCTCGGCTCCATGACGCCTGTAAGTCACCCTCTTTCCGTATGGTGGAAAGGAGGTATGTTAGTTTGCTAGGGCCTCTGTAATAAAGTACCAAAGTGACTTAAAACAACAGGTATTTATTTTCTCACAGTTCTGGAGGCTAGCGGTCCGAAACCAAAGGATTGGCGGGGTCATGCTCTCTCTGAAGGCTCTAGGGGAAAACCGGCTCTCACCCACGTCTTCCTGGCCTCTGGTGGTTGGTTGCAGACAATCCTGGTGTTCCTTGTCCTGTAGACACATCACTCCAGTCTCTGCCTCCATCCGCACATGCTGTTCTTCTCTGCCTCTTCTCCATGTCTTCACATGGCATTCTCCCCTCTGTGTCTCTCTTCTTCATGTAATGACACCAGCCATTAGGGGCCCACCCTACTCCACTATGACCTAATCTTAACTAAATACATCTGCGGTCTTTATTTCTAAATAAGGTTACATTCTGAGGTTCTAGAAAGGGCATGACTTGTGGGGGGCGGGCACCATTCAACCCAGTACAAGAGAGGTAACAGAAAAGGTACAGGATTTGGAGGCAGGCAAAGCCAGGCTTGAGTTTTGCCTCCTTTGCTAAGAAGCTGTTTGACTTCAGGCTTGTGTGAGTCTTGTCTGTTACCGTGTAAAGTGAGGACAACAACACTGACCTCCCAGGGATGTTGAAGGGAAAAGATGAAGTGAGGTCTTGACGGCAGCGCCTGGCAGAAGAAGACCTAGCGTCTTGCTGTGCTGCACGGCCCTGCCCTGCCTGTGACCTCTCTTCTGGACTGTCCTGACCCCAGCCTGTCATCTCCCTGATCCAGTGGTGCTATCAGAACACCGGGCTGCAATATTCTGCTACTGGCCCCACTCTTGGCTAAACCATGTCTCCATTCCTCAGGGGCTCTGTTTTTTGATCGATCAAATGGGAGGGAGGCCTGGAGCAGATGATCTTGAAGGCCCCACTTTGCAGTCATCAGCACTATGCCCATGAAGCAATTGGGGAAACTGAGGGCATCTGCTGAGGAAACTGAGGCCTCATTTGCTGAGGAAATGTGGCAGGGCTGTTGGGAGAATAATAATAACAAATAGAATAATGTTTATCAAGCACCTACTAGGTGCAACCTCTATGGTAAGTGATTCCCTAGTTCTCCCTTGATCCTTAATTGACCCTGAGAGGTTGGGATTGTTTTAGAGGGGGCAGCAGAGGCTCAGAGTAAAATGACCTTCCCCAGCTCACAGAGCCAGAATCTAAGCCTGAGTTTTCCAACCCTAACGCTGGTGCTCCCAGCGCCGCAACTGCTTTCTCTCACCTGGTCGCTGCCCGCACAGGTGGGTGATGCCAAATATGGGTGGCACTGATTGCCCGGGCCAGGTACGGCTCGCGGCGAGCAACGATGGGATGTGCCACTTCTCCCCTTCCTGTTTTATGAAACACACTCAGTCCACACACTTAAGTTTTACTTTTTAATCCTAGCAATTTGATATTTGGGTTAGACTAAGTAAGGACAAGCCAAAAATGTGGTCCCTGCAAATGATGTCACCCCACCCTTCCTAAGCTCTCATCACCATGGTGCCAAGATGGCCCCCTCGGGATACCTGGCCCTGGCCAGTGCCCTGGGACCTGGGGCCAATCCCAGTGTGCCGTGTAGCCTGGGAGCTTCCCCGTTGCTCCTCTGGGTGCTATGCACGGCCTCAGCTTGGCCTCGCTACCATGGCCGCAACTCTCGCTGCAAGGCGCAGGCCAGTTTTGTGTATCCAGGCTCCCTCACAGCGGTCCTGCAGAGGCCCCGTTACTGGATAGAGGGACCTAATGCCGAACACACTCTCCCCAAGCCTAGCTGCTTCTGCACACTTGTCTTGAGCCTTAGCTTCCTGTCCTCTGCCCCTCAACGTGGAGAGAGCACAGGAATTGAGCCCAGCTGGCCTGGGTTAGCTTCCTGGCTCTAACTGTGGGACCATGGGCCTTTCCTCTCCCTGAGCCTCAGTTCTTTAGCTGTAAGCTGCATGGTCTGTACCTGCTTCACAGGACCATTGCGAGGATGATGGTAATAATGACATAGATAATAGCAAGGTTATTTATCAAGGGCCTCTCAAGGGCAAGCTCTATGCTAAGTGACTCCATGGCTCTCACTGACCCTTTATTAACCCAGAGAGGTTACTATTATTTCCCTGTCATCCCCATTTCACAGATGAAGATGTGGTAACAGAATTTCCTGGAACATAGTAGGCACTTGACAAGCGCTGGTTCTTTCTTGTGGCTTTTGTTTTGTCAACAGTTTAAATTCATAAATTAAATGGGCTGTGCTCCCGCCAGGCAGGGGTACACGACTGTTCTTTCCACCCAGACATCTGCAGGTGTCCAACTTGCTTTGTGACTCCAGCATGGCAAACTGGGCACCCAGGCTGGTTCCTCGTTCTGGGATACTTCATCCTCAGACCCATCCGGGCTGAACAGGTGAAGAAGCTGTGCTGGGGAGGCACGGCCCCAGAGCCAGCCCTGCTGATGTTTCACTTAACTCCTCTGAGCTTCAGTTTCTTCTCTGCTTACATCTCAGAGTCAGTGGTTGTAAAAAAACAAAAAACAAAAAACAAAATAAAACGTAGGTACTCCAAAACTGTTGGCCGCACAGCCTCTCTATCCAATTTAGCCATGCGAATGAGTCAGAGTTAAAGACCAATTAAAAATGCTGACCAGCCCAGGACACAAGGGAGCCATAAACACAGGGAACAAACCAAGGGTCAAGTGTGGAGTGGAGGCACTTTGGCTCTACTGGGGGCGCCGGATGGGCCCTTTGTCCCCACCGTGCAGCAGGTGCAGCCCTGTCCTGTTTGCCTGCTGGGAAGCACAGGGGTAAATCTTGTGTTGGATCGCAACAACTATCCTCGGCTTTGGTTTATGGTTCATTCTCTTCTCCCATTTTATCACAAAACTCTTACTCCTTCTCCTCACGTAATGGTCCTGTTGTTATTGTGTGTGTCATTTTAAAAAAATTAGAATCTACCTCAAGTCCCTCTTTTGGAAGTAGGCTTGGCCTAAATGATGGATGAGGGCAAGAAGCCCAGATGCGGGAAGTAAGTCACAGGCAGGGTGAAGACAGAGCCAAGGCATCGCCCTCACCTACCTGACAGACTCCTAGCATCCCTCAAACCTCAGCTTAGCTATCATCTCCTCTGAGAAGCTTCCTGGGCCTCTGTGGGTATATCAGTCCTTCTTCTACTGTTCCTGGTGCACTTTTGTTGCTCTCCTCACTCTTATTGTGATGATCTGTTTCCACATCTGTTCATGTTAGCGGTCTGTGATGCCTTCTAGCATTGGGTCTTTATCCCACTCATTGCTCAGGCCCAGCCCAGGACCCGAATGGGGTGGGAGGGGGTGGAATATGAGAGGCTTCACAAAGATGAACGTTTGAGCTGGTCTTCCAATAATTTCCTGAGCACCTAATATATTCCAAGAAATAAAACCTCTCCTGGTTGATTAAGGAGCAAGTGAGAGCCATGGAATTACTTAGGACTGGAGCCTCTATCCTATAAACCCTTGATAAACAGTTGCCAGTATCATAAGGGTGAAGGGAGGGTGGTTCGCTGAGCCAAGGATCACAAGAGGGGGTAGGAACATCAGAGGAAGGTGATGGATTCAGTTTGGGTGTATTGAGTTGGAGGTGCCTAGAGGACAGGCAGGGAAAACATCTGTTCAGCAGGCGTTGATATACAGCCCAGAGCTCTGGGCAGAGATGTGGACAGGAGATGGGAATTTGGGAGTCCTTGGCACAGAGATGATGGAAGCACACGAGGGGCTGAGCCCCTGGGGGTGATGTGGAGCAAGATACAGAGAAAGCAGAGAGCTAAAGGGGGAGGCTGAAGGATGCCAGCACATTACAGGGAGCAGAGCGACAACAGGCTGCAAAGGATTTCTGGAAGAAGCTGCCAGAGAGCTAACAAAGGGTAGACTCATGAAAGCCAACAGAAGTGAGTGGTTAAAAGAGAAGGAACTAGTAAATAGTGCAAGTGTTACACACAGGTCAAGAAAGAAAAGCTTAAATGTATGTTCTACAGTATTTGCTTTCTCGGACCAGTACGGGCCAAAAAGGAAGGCAGCAGCTGCCTGCGATGCATGCCACAAGTGCCCAGCGAGGGACAGGCCGATTTTTAAAGCTCATGTCAGAAATCCTAGTCAGCCTGGGCCTGTGAAGAGGAGCCTGAAGACCCTCGAGAAGCAACGTGGAGGCGAGGAGAGGCAGAATTTCTCTGCATGAGCTTCTTCCCAGTCTCCGAACAGCTGAGTCTCAGCTTCCTCA
Source organism: Mormoops blainvillei (assembly GCA_004026545.1). Taxonomy (NCBI): domain Eukaryota; kingdom Metazoa; phylum Chordata; class Mammalia; order Chiroptera; family Mormoopidae; genus Mormoops; species Mormoops blainvillei. The sequence goes on along the minus strand of PVJD01002223.1, from coordinate 88,309 downwards.
TCTGTGAAAAGGGGATAATATCCAACGTTTAACCAAGGTCGTGTAAAGATTGAGTAACACCATTGAAAGGCATTCAGTACAAAGTGGGCACTCGACAAAAGTTATTGCTCTCTCAGTCACTTTTAATATTAAATTTTAACATTAAAATGTTTATCCCTGATGTTCCCAAACCAAGGAAAAGTTAAATTCAGGTCAGTACTCTCTTTTAGGGAACACAGGGAAGGGTGATACTTTAGAAAGATTCATGATAGAAGCCACATCTGCCGTATTTTCGAAAATGGTCGGTTTTGGTGATCAGGTACCCTGTGAGGTGAGTCCGCGAGCGCCTGGAGTGGGGGAGGGGCCAGACATCTCTGAGCTTCAGTTTCCTCACCTGGTAAACAGAGAGAAGAAAACCTGCATCACAGGGGCACATAAAGAGCATCCGAGAAAGTTACTGGCTTAAAGCAGGTGCTTCTCTTCCCTCTCAGCTCATATTTGTCAGATGAGGAGGCCCAGAGGGGCGCAGTGACTTGCCCACTGTCACATACACAGTGAGCTGTGATGAAACCAAGACTGGGACTTCCTCCCCTAGCCTTCAGGCACTAGTGTATCCTCTCCTCCCAAGTCAGAGTGCTGTGTTAGCCACAGCACCCAAGCCAGTTCGGGCCACGTTAATAGAAGTAGAGTCTAGAACTGCCTCACACTGTCCAACACCACAGCCTCTAGTCACACGTACTTACTGAGCACTTAAAACAGGGCAGGTTCCAAATAAGACATACTGTTAAGTGTGAAAACACACCAGAGTTTGAAGATTTTGTATGAAAAAAATGTTGAGGATAGTTCATGATTTTTATATTGACCGTATGTTGAAACGGTATATTTCAGATATATTAGGTTAAACATTGTAAAATACAGTTTTAAGTTAATGTCACCCTATTTCCTTTTACTGTAAGGTGGCTATTAGAAAATTTAAAATTACATGACTCACATTGTATTGCTATTGGAACAGCTCAGGTCTCATACGTAGGAGGAGGTAGGACTGCCCTACTCCGTGCGGAGGAAGACTGAGTTAAATTCTAGACCATGCTTCTCAAGAGTCACGTAGACGGGGAGGAGCCTTTCCAGAGAGAGTGAGGAGGGTGAGGAGGGTCTCAGAAGGAGGTCACAGCGTCTCACAGCTCAGGGACACCACGGACATCACAGTCCAGTGAACTACATCATGGAGGGACAGTTGAAGGACATGGACTGGTTCCACCTGAAGAGACTATTTGGAGAGGAGACATGATCACTGTCTCCAAATAGCAAAGGACAGTTACGGGGCCAAGGAAGCAGACATGTTCTGTGTGGAATCGAAGAGGAGAGCTGGGCCCAGGGAAGCAGCCTTCCACTCAAGAGCAGGCGGGGACTGTCCCCAACGGGGCTGTACTGCCTCTTCTGGGGACATGGCGGGTGAACAGAACCTGGTGGAATTGCCTTTGAAGGCGTTAGCATGGAAGAAAGACATGTTAAATGATCTAAATGGAATATACCCTCATACCTGGAGCCTCTGGAGGGCTCCACGTGGGGTGGTTGCCCCAGGTAAGCCAGAACAGAGGGGTTCCCAGAGGCTCCAGCTTAAAGGTAATACCTTTAGGGTGCAGGATAGATTCCAAGACTCCCAGTGGCTGCCTGAAACCACGGATAGTACATACCCTATATGGTCTGTTTTTTTTCCTATACATACATACCTATGATAAAGTTTAATTTATAAATCAGGCATAGTACGAGATTAGTGACAGTAACTAATAATAAAAGAGAACGGCTATAACAATATACTATAATAAAAGTTACACGAATAGCTTTGGGATCATTATTAAGTAAAATAAGGATTGCTTGAATGCAAGCATTGTGGTTCAGCAACAGCCTATCTGATAACCGATAGAGCTCCTAAGTGACGAACGGGTAGGTAGCATATACAGTGTGGCTACGGTGGATAAAGAATGATTCACGTTCAGAGCTGGATGGAGCGGGACAGCACGAGATTTCATCACGCTCCTCAGAACAACGCACTGTCAACATAAAAAAACGTCCAAACCTGTAGAGAATTTTTATAAGAGTTTATTTGAGCCAAGCTGATGACATATACCGGGGAACAAGATCTGAAATGCTCCTGAGAACAACAGTTTGCAGCTTCTCTTATGCATTTGAAATTAGGAGGGGATGTAAGAGAGATTGGAGAAGGCAAGCTGTTGAATTGGATTACAGGGTAGTTAAGATTAGGTGCTCTTTTCAGGGTTAATGCCCCCTTCCAGGGGTACTCTGGCATTTCAAATGTGTGCTAACCTAGATGCACAAGAACAATGGACAGGGCTGGCTTAAAATCTTTCACTAAAGAGGTTACAGGTCTGGGACATGACTATTCGCCATGACCTGCACAGTTAGGAATTTATGGTCAGCTCGCCCTGGGAGGCTACCTTCCATAGAACCTTTTTTTTTTTTGGCCCACAGCACAATTTAAAACTTACAATTGTTTATTTCTGGAATTTTCCATTTAATATTTTTGGACCATGATTGACTGTGGGTAACTGAAACCATGGAAAGCGAAACGGTAGATAAGGGGGAACTACAGTATTGGTAAACTACTAGGTGCCAGAGAACTTTATACATATTATAGGTGGGTAGGGAAACTGAGGCTCAGAGGACTGGACAAGGAGACTTGTCCAAGTCGACCCAGTCAGAAGGAGGTGGGATTTGAACCCGGCCTGACTGAAACTAGTACCCACAGGCATGGGGCAGCTTCCTCAGGAAGCCAGAGGGGCAAAGGCCAGCTGAAGCCCTGGGGGACCGGCTCACTCTTCACGGGAAGCCAGGGCCCCACTGGGCTCTCCAATTAACAAGAGCAGAGAAATCAGAGGCAGCAACAAGCTCTGCTAATGAGCTGCCACATTAAACAATGAGTCACACTTCCATACGGTGCCGCTCCAGCCCTAACCCGGAACAAACAAGCTGTGAGAAACAGTTTACAAAACAGCGAGGTGTGACTGTCTCCCTGCTGCCGCCTGCTGCTGCCACCACCACCGGCCCTGCAGCCACTACCGCGCCCGGTGAGCCCACCGTGCCCACCACTCGCGGGCAGACACAGGCACAGAGGCAGCTCCAGAGCCAGTCCCGGCTTTTGAGCTCAGTGGAGTCCTCATCTCCAGAATGACCTCAGGACAGATCCCAAGTTGCAGCTTCCACTGCCATTCTATCCATCTCCTAGGACTTAGGGGCTCTGTCATTTGGTTATTCCGTGACCTAGGTCTCAGGCGTCTTATCTGTAGCATGAGGATTACAATATCTAGCTCATTTTTCAGTTGTGATGACTCAGTGTAATCATCACACAAACTGCCTACCACCGTGTCCGGCACACAGTAGGTATGCAGTAAACCATGGATCCCTTCCTCCTCCTTCCCCATGGAGGGAATCCAGCTCAGAGCCAGTCTCGCAGAATGCTCCCAATGACAGTGACGGCTTTCCTTTTCCTGTAGCACGTTATACTTACTTGTGCCCCAGGCTTACCCTCCTGCTGAACTGCGGATCCTGTGTCTAGGGACTGTCTTACTCATCTCCACACTCCCGGGACCAGCACAGAGAGGCAGCATAGTAAAGTGGAAAGAGTAACAGACTTCACGGAGAGCTCATGGCTCTGGCAGTTATTAGCTATGGGATCCTGAGCGGCTAGGATAAGAACCATTCCTTGGCTCGACCCTGTTCCAGACAAGTGCTTCCTGTACATTATCTCATTTCATCCAATGATGGGTATTATTATCCCATCTCACAGATGCGATACTAGATTCTCAGGGCAGTTAATAGTACAGTGTGTGGCTTTGCAATGTGTCAACGTGGCTCAGCTGAACTGCAGTTCCCAGAAAATTCCTTCCTGTGTGGTTCTGGTTAGAGTCTCTGATTCTCCTTCTTTAATGGAAGCCCTGGTTAATGCACATGGCATAAGTTCCACAGTGTGAAGTTAACAATGGAGCTAGAATTCAAAATGTGTTTGCCTGACACTCAACTCTAGATTTCTCAACTATTCAACCCTGATAATAATAGCTAATGTTTCGTAGTAACTATATGCCAGTTATACATTAACTCATTCAATACATAACAATTCTATAAGGTAGTTTTTATTATTATCACTCCATTTTTGCAGGAGAGGAAACTGAGGCACAGAGAGTTTAAATAATTTGTCCAAGGTCATGCCACTCATAAATGTTGGCTGTATAATCCGTCTTTGTATCTGCTGTATTATTCTGCCTCTCAACTCTACTAAACTACAACTCATTCTCTATGCCTCATTTTATCTAATCTGCAAAATGGTGATATCATCCCTGATATATAAGATTATAGTGATAATAAATAAGAAAATGTCATTATAGGGCTTCTGGGAAGATAAAATAATAGGGACTAGATTTACCCTCTGTCCTGAGCAACTGAAAACCTAGATAAAAAATATATGAAACAACAGTTTTCAAATATTGAACACTGAGCAACACGAAATAGCAATTCCTGAGAGAGGCAAAACTAGCGAGGTGAGCCCTATGATTGCCAGTTTCATCTTGGAGAGAGTTTCCAGGCTACAGCTCAGGAAGCAGGGTCCCAGCTGTCTCCTTGTGTTGAGAAGACAGAGCAGGGAGTCTGTGGAGGCCAAAGCAACTAAAGTTCACAGGGAAAAGAGCTTCAAAAAAAGAGCTTTGCAGAGAGAGAGAGAGAGAGCTTTAAAGATCTGCTGAGAATTCTCCTCAAACCTTCAACTGAATATTGAACAGCACTTGCATATGAGGAAGCTACCTACGTTTGAGGAAAGAATATCACATTGCAGCAGAAGAAACAATTTCCAAAATTTACACAAGACCTGGTTTATATCCCCACCAACCAGAATGAAAGACCTCATAAATCACAGAGCATCAAGGTGATTTTTTAGAAGGGTATTCCTTCAGTAGTGAGGGGAAGAAAAGGTAATTGTTCTGCCTAAAAAAGTTGAAAAATAAGTCTCAACAGAATCATACTATTTTCCAGCAAGTTGACAGACAGCATTCGAAAACAAAGCTCAAGAATATTAATAAAAATAATGAAATGGCTTACACACTAAAGGTATACAATGTCTGGTATCCAATCACAAAATCCACACATGGAAAAAAAAAAAGCAGGAAAATACAACCCATTAAAAAGAGAAAAGCTAATCACTAAAAACATACCTAAAAATAATCCAGGAGATAGAATTAGTATATGAGGATATTAAACCATAACAATATAATTACTTTCATATGTTCAACCAGCTATAGGAAAGATTGATTATGTTAAGTAGAGACTGGGAGGAAAAGGCCCAAGTCAAACTTCTAGAAGATGAAAAAAAAAAAAATACCATGTCTGAGATGAAAATACAGGGAATTGGATTAATAACAAATCTGATAAAACAAAAGAAAGGATTAGTAAATTTGAAGAAATAGCAATAGAAAGTTTCCAAAAGAAACTATTGATATACAGAGAAAAAAAAATGTAATGAACAGATCATCATTGAGCTGGGACACAACTCCAAGAGGCCTAGCATATGTGTAATTGGACTCCCCAAAGGAGGAGGAGAGCAGGAAAATATTTGGAAAAATAACAGTCAAAATATGTCCAACTTTGATAAAAATTATAAATCATGGATTCAAAAATTTCAATAAACATTAAGCACAAGAAACATAAAAATTCACCAAGGCAAGTTTATTGTTACATAGCACATAAAAGGGATAAAGAATAACAGCAGACTTCTCATTGGAAACAGTTTAGGTCAGAAAACTGTGGTACAATGTCTTTAAAGTACAGCATGTAAACAATAAAGCAAAACCAAAAAATTCATCAATCTAGAATTCCATACCCAGTGAAAATATATTTCAAAACAAAGGTGAAATAAAGACTTTTTCCAAAATAAAAAAGCTGAAATAATTCATCACTAGCACCTACACTATAAGGAATATTATAGGAAGTCCTTGAGACAGAAGGAAATCAGTCCCAATTTCCATACCAGGAAATCTGAAACTACAAAAGAATGAAGGCCTCTGGAAATGGTAACTATGTGGGAAAATATGAAATACATTTTTATTTTAAAAATCTTTAAAGGGTCATTTATTGGTTAAAGCAAAGAATAATAACAAGTATTCTAGTTTATAACATATATAGAAGTAAAATGTGTTACAACAATAACATAAAGGCTGGTAGGGGAAAAATGGAAGCATACTAATCTAAGGTTCTTGTTCTGTACGTGAATTATTATAATATTACTTAAAAGTAAATTGAGATGTTAAAGTTGTATACTGTAAACCTAAAGTAAAAACTAAAAATAGTTATAGCTAATTAAGCCAATAAAGGAGATAAAGTGAAATAATATTAATAATAATAAAAGGGACAAAAAGAAGAAAAAGAGAAAAAGTACACATGGAATTAAATAGAAAACAAATACCAAGAAAGTAGATTTAAATCCAATCATATCAATACTCACATCAAATATAAGTGATCTGAAAACCATAATTAAAAGGCCAAGTTGTCAGATTATTTATCCAAAGAAGATTCAACTATGTTTTGTTTGTGAGAAACCCACTGTACATAAAAGTATTTAAATATAAATTTAAATTCTATTAAAAAATTGACAGAATTGCGAAGACAAATGGGAAAATCTACAATTATAGTCAGAGATATTTTAATATCTCTTTCTCAATAATTGATAGAACAAGCAGGCAGAAAATCAGGAAGGATATAGTAAATGTGAACAACATTATCAACCAACTGGACCTAATTAACATTTATAAAACACTTCATCAAAAACAATAGAATACACATTCTTAAAGTGTATCTAAAAATTTTACCAAGATAGACCATATTATGATGATAAAAAGTTTCAATAAACTTAGAATAAGTCAAAGTATCTTCTCTGACCACAGTGAAATTAAATTAGAAATCAATAACAAAAAGATACTTAGAAAATCTCCAAATGTTTGGAAGTGAAATACGACACTTTTAAATAACCCATGGGTCAAAGAAGAAATCAGAAGGGACACTACAAAGTATTTTGAACTGAACGAAAATCAAAATACAACATGTCAGCATTTGTAGAATGACACTAAAATAGTACTTATGGGACATTTTATATTGTTAAACACTTATATTAGAAAAGAATAAAGGTCTCAAGTCAATGTCATCAGCTTCTACGTTAAGAACTATAAAAAGACAAGTAAATTAGACTTAAATCAGCAGAAGAAAAGACATAACAAAGATCGGAGCATAAATGAAAATAGAAAACAATAATAGAGAAAATCATGGCAATCAAAGCTGCTGGAAAAATACCAAATGAATAGAATTCAGCAGAGTACAGCGTTTGGAGGCCGACAGCCCCGATTTCAGTTACAGTTTGGATATCAGTGACTATGTGATCTTGGATGACCTGGGCCTCAGTTTCCTCCTATATAAAATGGAGATAATAGTACCTACCTTGTATTTTCATATGTTATTAGTGGGAGGGAAAAATGTAATAACCCCACAGAACCAAGTTTGTAACACTTATGAAAATTTTAAATGCATGCATCCTTCTGTTGGACAGCCCCAGATCTGAGACTCTATTTTTTTTCTTTAAGAGGAATTTTGAGACATAACTCACATACCACACAATTTGCTCATTTAAAGGGTAAAACTCAATGACTTTTTAGTTTATTCACACGTATGCACCATTACCACCATCTATTTTAAAAGATTTTTATCTCTTCAAAAGGGAACTCCATACATATTAACAGTCACTCCCATTCCTACCAATTCCCTAAACTGCAGATAAATGCTAATTAAATTTCTCTCTATATAGATTTGCTTATTCTGTATATTTCATATAAATAGAATCATGCAAAATGTGATGCTTTGTGACTGGCTTCTTTCACTTAGCATCATGCTTTCAATGTTTGTCCATGTTGTAGCATGTATCAGTACTTCATGGCTTTTTGTTGCTGAATTTTATTCCATTGTATAAATATACCATGTTTGTCCATTCATCAGTTGATGGACTTTTGGGTTGTTTCTGGTTTTTGGCTGTTACAAATAACACTGCTATGAACATTCATTCACAAGTTTCCGTGTGAAGATTGTTTGAATATATACCTCGGAGTGAAATTTCTTAATCAAATGATAAGTCCATGTTTGAGATTTGAAAGAACTTTTAAATTGTTTTCAAAAGCGGCTGCACCATTCTACATTTTACAGCAATGTATGAGAGTTCCAATTTATCCATATTCTCACCAACTGTTACGGATTGAACGTTTGCATCCTCCCAAAATTCATATGCTAAAGCTCTAACTTCCAAAGTGACCCTACTTGGAGATAGGGCCTGTGAACAGATACAAAGTTAAATGAAGTCATAAGAGTGGGGCCCTAACCTGAGCAGGCTGGTGCCTTCATAAGGAAGAGACACCAGAGCTCTTTCTCTGCACACACCAAGAAGACTCCAGGTGAGCACAGAGCAAGACAGCAGCCAGATGGTACCTACAAGCCGGGGAGAAAGGCCTCACCAGAAACCAAACTGGCCAACGCCTTGATCTTGGAGTTCCCAGCCTCCAAAACTCTGAAAAATAAATTTCTTTTCTTTAAGCCAACCAGTCTGTGATATTTTTGTTATAGTAACCTGAGCAGACTAAGACACCAATAGTTCTTATTGTTCATCTTTTTGATTATAGCCATCCCATGGGAGTGAAGTGGTATCTTATTATGGTTTCGATTTGCATCTCCCTATGGCTAATGATGGTGAACATCTTTTCATGTGCTTATTAGCTATTTGTGTATCTTGTTTAGAGAAATGTCTGTTCAAATACTTTGCCCATTAAAAAAAATTGAATTATTATTCTATTGTTAAGCCTACAGATACTCTTATACACATATAAAATGATGCATACAAAGCTTGTTTGTTGCAACAGATTGAAAATAATCCTAGTGTTATCATTAGAAACTGTATGGTTCATTCACACAGTGAAATATTATACAGCTGTGAAAAGGAAAGAGAAAGGTCACAGAGTACTTTATGGAAAGACTCCAGGATATACTATCAAATGAAAATAAACGAGATGTATAGATACAATTCTTCCTTTTTTTTAAGAAAGAGGGAGAAATAAGAATATGTATATTATATATACACATGTATTTTATATATATAAATTTTTTCCTTATATTGCCATAAAGAACCAATAGAAGGAGCCACAAAAGATTTTTAAAAGTGATTACCTATGTAGTGAGAGGCGGGTAATGCAGCTGACAGGACCAGGAATAAATCTGAGCTCTTACTTCTGGTTTTTGGTTATTTATATTTTTATATATTTTATATATTGTTTAGATTTTTATTTATACTTTTATATATTGTTTAGATTTTTAAACCATTTTATATATTGTTTATATTTTTATATACTTATATATTTTTTATATTTTTATTTTTCTATATTACTTATATTTTTATGTATTGTTTCTATTTTAATATATATTTTTATTGTTTTTATATATTTTTATATATTGTTTAGACTTTTAAATCATTTAATTGTTACTTATCCAAAACACAAATAATTAAAATATGAAAGGTTTTAAATTTCAGTAAAGTATCTGACCCTTAGTAGGTGTATCCTCTGGATATAGGCCTTAGCCTGCCCATTGCAGATGGGTGTCCTTCGTAGTGGGAGCAGAGCAGGCCATGGCCACACAAAGTTCCAGGCTTATATCATTCTAGATCCCAGAGGAAAAAGAAGTATTTTCTCATCCAGTGTTCATAAATTAAAAAGATCTCAAGGAAGGACTCTTATTTGCTCTGCTTGAGTCATGTGCTCATCTCTGCGGCAAGAAGCAGAAACTATAATTCGACACCCCATCAGAATCACAGGGAATGAAGGAGCTGCAGAAATCTCATTTCTTCAGAGTAAGGAAGAGAAGATGCTATTATCAGAGGGGGCAAGAGACACTGTTGGGATCCAAACAGGTATCTACCCCAGAAGAGGAGACAGGCATATAAAAAGACAATCTTGGAGTGGTGTATGTCATGAAATAGGTGGGCACAGTATGCTATGGGGCCCAGAGACGGCAGCAGTCTAGCCAGGAAGACTTCTTGGAGGCAGTGATGCTCTGGCTGAGTTTTAGATGAAGAGTAGGAGGTCTTCAGGGGAGAGAAAGAGAGAAAGTGGACAGTGCTCCAGGCAGAAAGAAAGGCAATGTCAGTAAAGTTGAAGAGAAGGAAGGTAATATTATGAGCCGAATGGTGTCTCCCCAAAGTTTGTATGTTGAAATCCTAAACCCCACCAACTCAGAATGTGGCTGCATTTGGTGATAGGTCCTTTAAAGAGGTGATTAAATCAAAATGAGAGCATTAGGGTGGGTCCTAACTTGTGTCTTTATAATAAGAGGAAATGTGGACAAAGAGACACAAGAGATGGGTGCTTACTCAGGGTAAAGACCATGTGAGGACCCAGCAAGAAGACCGTCACCTGCAAGCCAGAGAGAGGTCTCAGGAGAAACCAAATTTGCTAACGCCTATTGTTGATCTTGGACATCTAGCCTCCCTAACTGTGGAAAAATAAATTTCCATTGTTTAAGGCCCCCAGTCTGTGGTCTTTATTATGGCAGCCCAAGCTGACCAATGCAGGTAGCATAATGCATTTAGGAATTTCTGGCTGGTCTGCAAGGTGTGAGCAGGAATGACAGGTTCTTGTGAAAACAGTCATAGGCACAGCTCTGAAGCGGGGAGCATGCAGTTTAGTGGAAATAAAAAAGCAGTTCATGTTTCCTGAGTGACTGACTATTCTGCCAGACATTGTGCTCAGTTCTTTACGTGTATTCACTGGTTGAATTCCCACCACAATCCTCTAAGTGCTATCATCATCCCCTCTGGATAGCAGAGAAAACTGAGGCACCGAGAGGTTAAGTGACCTGTCCGAGATGATACAGCTGACAAGCGATGGAGGTAGTTTTGGACCCCAGATTGGTCTGATTCCAGCCCTAAGATAGAAGGATACTCAGGATCTGGTGTCTGACTGGAAATGGTGGTTGTGGGAGGAGGGGACATGGACAATGACTGAGGTTTTGAGCCCAAATGCCTGGCATAGGTGGTAGTGCCACAGGCGTCCAAGGCCTGGGGTGGGCTTGAGGCTTGGGAGGCAATGTAACATAAGCGAAGCCAAAATCTTAGGTTTAAATCCCAGCACTGCTTCTTCACCTGACTTTGGGCAAGTGCCTTTGCCTTTTTGAACCTCAGTTTCCTCATGTGGGAATAATGTATTTCTCTCAAAATAATAAATGGTAATTAGTGATAGTATTTTTGGAAATCTTCACTAATTATAGCAACTGTTGCTATTACAATCACAAGAAGGGGGTGGGAGGTGATGTGCTCCTTTGGAAGTGCATTTGGCCTCCAAACATTCTGCTTCCAGAAGCTCTTTCCCCCTGTCCCCCCAACTGTGGCAATTCTTCTGTGCTCTGGGGCTCAGGCCCACTTCCTCCTGGAAGCCCTCCCCACTGCTGTTGCTCAGGATTCTTGAGTAACTGAGTACAGTAGTTGCCCCCTCTCCATGGGGTTATACATTCCAAGACCCTCAGTGGGAGCCTGAAACCACAGATACTACTGAACTCTGTATGTACTGTGTTTTTTTCTATACACACATACCTATGAGAAAGTTTAATTTACAAATTAGGCGCAGTAAGAGATTAACAACAACAGTAATAAAATAGAACAATTGTAACAATATACTGCAATAAATGTTATGTAAATATGGTCTCTCTCAAACTGTCTTATTGTACTACCCTTACCTTTTCATTTCAAGATAGCATTTTCTGGCTTTTCTTCGGCATCTCTGAGTTGCCAACAACACTATTCTTGCACTTTGGGGCAATTACTAAATAAAATGAGGGTTACTTCACCACGGGCACTGTGATACTGGGACAGCCAATCTAATAACCCAGATGGCTACTCACAGCTAATGAGCAGGTAGCACAGACAGTGTGGACACACTGGAGAAAGGGATGATTCATGTCTCGGGAGGACAGGGTGGGATGCTGTGAGATCTCATCATGCTATTCAGGATGGTGCATAATTTAAAACTTATGAATTGCTCATTTCTGGAATTTCTCTTTTAATATTTTTGGACAGTAGTTGACCACAGGTAACTGAAGCCCAGGAAAGCAAAACTGAGATAAGGAAGGATGACTGTAACTAATTGTTCTGCCCCAATGGGGATAGTTGCTTCAGGGGACAGGAAGGTCTCTGTTCATGCCCAGGGTCTCCCTCCTTCCCTTCCTTCCTTGTCACTCTTCCTCTAGAAATCTATGGCATTCTTGCCACCAGGCCCCTGCAACATGATCACCTAGGTGACAAGACCCCAGTCCTCGTTTCCAAGCACCTTCACTTACCTAAAACCCAGCAACAGTTGGAGCGAGGTAAGGCAATGGCTGTCAGAGGTGGGTCTCTGAGATCTAGGACGCGACACAGCAGCCACACTCCCTCTGGTCCAATGACCTGATGAGCCCTCCAGCCATTGCTTCCTTTATCTCTGGGGCCTGGTTTCTGACCCACGGGGGAGTGGGGCGAGGAGGTCTCATTTCATCCCTGTGAGATATACAGAGGGCTGAACTAATGCAGAGACCCCTCCTCGGGTCTGCCTCTCCCTCTGCTAAAGAACGGGCACCTACTGAGGGCTGGGCCCTGTACTAAAGCACAGCCAGACCAAAAGAATCAGGCTGGCTTTTGCTCCGGAAGGGAAACAGCTCATCCTGGGCACAGAGGGCAGAGTGGGGAGGTGGCTTAGGAACCCAGGGAAAAGCCTGCTCACTCCTCCTGCTGGTCCCCATATGGTGAGGGGCTAAGAAGTTGTTCGTCAACTTGAGACATGGTTCAGACCCGCCTTGGGGTGGCACTGTTGGGATGGGGGTGAGGGAACATCCTGCCAGGAGCTTCCAGGTAGCAACTTCCTAAACCACCTGCCCTTTTCCACCCTGTCTCTCTCACCCTCTCACGTGCTGTCACACTTATTAAATGAGATAATCAGAGTAAAGCACTTAGCATCATCGAGTGAGCACTTGATAAATGTGAGCTTGTAGTCATGCCCTTCTCTCCCACACACGGTCACATGCAGTCTGTCTTGCACACACCTCACACATCAGCACTTTCAGCAGCTCTGACGAAAGCACACCATGTGCTCACAGATGCACCTCTCATTCTCCAACTTACACACACACACAATCACAGAGGGACTGTCATCACACCCTTACACACCCCATTTTTCCTCTGTGCTGAACTCCCCTGGAAGGCTCCTGGGCAGGGGTTGAGAGGCCCAGCGGCTTACTTCCCATGGCCCAGCCCCATCACAGAGGCCTAAATCTGGAGAAGCCTGGGGGAGGGGCCCTGAGGCTGCAGGAGGGGTGGGAGTAGAGGAAGGCCACCAGAGGGGTATACCGCTTCACTCAGCCTGGTCACAGGGCGAGTGAGAAGCCTGGAACCTGAGACCAGCCTCTGAAAGAGACACTGGGGTGGGGGGCCAAAGAGGGCTCAGAGAGGCGCGCCAAGCCTCTATGAGACCAAAGCAAGCTGGGAGCAGAAGTTTGGAAGGGTCATCCCTGACCCACGAGGCTTCTCCCACCTCGGGTCAGAGCCGGGAGCCTGAGCCTGAGGCTGACAAGGGCCGGGAACGATGGGAGCAGGGGATCAAGGACTTCGCTCTCTCCCCATCTCCACCCCCAGCGTCATGTGCAAGAGCCGTGATCCCTGGACGGAGTCAGAGACAGACTGGCCTGGCACAGACAGGCCTCATGAAGAGAAACAGGAATTGTGGCCTGGGCGTCAGAGGAGCAGGGAGACGAGGGGCTGAGCTCTGGGCTCCCACAACACGCTCAGTACCATCAAGGCACAGTCAACAGACGCAACCCAAGGACATGCAGACACACACTCAGCCACACAGTAGACACCTCTCCCCTAGCTCACGTACCCGCATACACACAATACACTGACGCATGGCAGGACCACACTTGAAACAGCAGCACACAGAGCATTCCGAGATACACTGAACTCACCCCAGCCAAAGCCGGACACAGCCAGCAGGGATATTCCTACCCCTCCTGCCTATACCAATGATCTGGGAATAGGCACACACTCTGTAGGATGCCAGTGCATAGGTATGCAGACACACATGATCTCAGGGACACACACATGCCCACACGGACACTTGTGCGCAGACTGCGGACACTGCTCGCCACATTCAGAGAGTTCTGAGATTCTCCTTCCTCTTCTCCCCACTGCCTTTCCTGGTTTCTATTTCCATCCCGTGTGCCTTCAAAATGTATTAGGCCAGAACCCTTTAGTCCTCAGCTTCCCCATTTCTGGCCCCCTTTCTTTGCCAAGAACTCACAGCGGTCACAGGAAGCCCCGGAAGAGCAGTCTCAGGTCACGGGGAGCTCCCCTCTCACTGTGAGCCTCTGGAAGCCTGAGGGGAGGGATTTCAGCAGGGTGACCACCCTCAAGCCAGGACTTAGCCTCCTGCTTCCTTGTTCAGACCCACTAGAAACCCCACCCTGCATCCGCTCCTGCTACTTTTGCTACTTAGTTGCAGTTCCAGAACACATTGCGTTTTTCCCTGCACCCTTGTCTTCAGTATATGGGGTCCCTCTGCCTAGAATGCCCTCCCTACTCCAGCTGTCAGTGGGTCTTCCATTTCTGAATTTCCTGGACCAGTTAAAAACTTCTAAAGAAAGTTTGGGGAAGGAGAGAAGGTTGCCAAGTTTTCATTTTGTTAGTAAGGATATTGAACATATGACTATCGTCTTCGATCCACCATCATTTCATAAAGAGAACGCTTTAATACCAACAAAGTAGGAAGAACATAATCTCAGGATAAAGGGTAATCCTGTACATTGAGCATATTTACTTAGCTTTATGTAAAACCCATTGTATCATCTTTTTTCTCATTTTGCCAATGAGCCATGGAAAACTTCATCGCAGTTCGGTGTTTGGAACCACGGAGTCCTCAGCTCACACTGCACCTCCTCCTGGAAGCCTGCCCTGGCCCCTGACACCCTCACCCACCCACTTTCCATCGGACTACGTTGTACTCTGTACATACAGCCACATGGCATTGTTTATTGAGGGCCTACTCAGTTAAGCACTGCCAGGTGCTTAACACAGATTATCTCATTTTATCCTCATAGCCCTAAAAGGTGAACATTTTACAGATGAGAAATCATTTAGTGTCTTCCCCTGAATCCTATACCTCCTGCTGGAGGCACTGACAGAAGGTAGCAGCAGGGGGTGGTGGAAAGAATTCCAAAGACAGGTCTGGCTGCAAATCCAGGCTCTCTGCTTGCTGGTTATGCAATTGGAGCAAGTCTCTTCATCCATCTGAGTCTCAGTTTTATCATCCATGTAATAGAACAAAATGCCTACTTCACAATGTTGCCCTGAGGCAGTGCATGTAAAGCTCCTACTACAGTGCCTGGCCCATGGAAGACACTGAGCAGTGTAACTCACTGCCCTCCGCCATCACCCAGTCTCCCCTCCCTGATCCCCATGACTTTCTCTTTACCCTGTTCTCTTGATTGTCCTTCCACCTTTCTTTCTAGGTTCCTGTGTGAGACCCGACTGCTTTGCTTCCCTCTAAAAGTGGGAGTGCTCCGGGAAACAACCCTTGGCCCTCTTCTCTCTTCTATCTACCCTGCCTTGCTGGGTGATCTCATCCAGTCCCATGGCTTTCCATATCACCTACACACTGACTCCAAAATTTAGATCTCCAGTCCTGCTCTCTCTCCAGAACTCCAAACCTGTATATTTAATGGTCTGCTTGACACCTCGCCATACATGGCCCCCTCATGGGTCGCTCAGACTTGATACATATAAAACAGAGACTTGATTCTTCTCATCCTAATCCATTTCTTCATGAATTTCCCCATTTTGGCAAGCCACACCATTATTACCCAGTTGCTCAAGCCCAAACCACATTTGATTTTTCTCTTTCTCTCACCCCTCACCTACATCCATCCACAAATCTCACTGTTTCTATCACCAAAACATAGTCAAAACTCTTCATTTCTCTTTATCTTTATTACTGTCCTCAGACCCTGAGTTCCCATCGCCTCTCATCTTGTTCACAGCAAATACAACCTAACTAGTCTTTTTCTGTACCTAATTTTACTCCTTTAAAAGACTAATTTTAAAGTATGTCTTTAGATTAGTAAGGCAAGTCCTTCAACTTGGTTCTTTTTCAAAATTGCCTTGGCTATTCTAATTCCGTTGCATGTTCCCATATATTTTAGAATGAACTTGTCTCACACACACACACACACACACACACACACCCCGATGTGCTGGTGTTTTGATTGAGATGGCTTCGAACTTACATATCAGTTTATGCATAACACACATCTTAATGATATTGAGTTTTCTAATCCATGAATATAGTCTGTCAGTCCATTTATTTAGGTCTTCTTTATTTCAACACTGATTGACAGTGTTCAGAATAGAGGTCTTGCGTGTCTTTTTCCAAGTCTATTCCTAAGTATTTCATGCTTTCTATGCTAGTATAAATACATTTTTAAAATGTCCCCTTTCTAGTTGCTTACTGCTAATATACAGAAATACAATTGATCTTTATATATTAACTTTGTATCCTGTAAATAGGAGAAAATCTCTTATTAGTTTTGAGGATCCCTTAGGGTCTACAAATAAAAGCAGTTTTACTTTTTCCTTTCCAGCCTTTACACCTTTTATTTTGTTTTCTTACCTACTGCACTGGTAGGATTTCCAGTACATCTTGAATAGGAGTGAGGCGAGCGAGCGTCTTTGCCTTGCTCCTGGTGAGGAGGAAAGCACTCACTCTTTCACTGTTAAGTGTGGCATCAACTGTAATCTTTCCATAGATATCTTTTATCAGGCTGAGAATGTTCCCTTCTATTCCTAGTTTCCTGAGAGGTGTTTTTGTTTTTTGTTTTTAAAATATGAACGGGTGTTGAATTATGTCAAATGCTCTTTTTTTTTTTCATCTATTGAAATGATCTTATGGCTTTTCTCCTTTATTCTGTTGATGTAGTGAATTAAATTGACTGTTTTTTAAAATGTTAAACTTTGCATTCCTAGAACAAGCCCCACTTTATAATAATGTATTCTCTTATTTATATATTTCTCTTTTTTATTATGTTACTCTTATTGAATGTACTTATATTTTGGGCTACACAATTGTTCCTTTTAAAAATTTAATTTTTATTGTATTTTTTCAATTATCATTTAGCCTCCTTATACCTCCCTCCGCCCAGCAATCACCACACTGTTGTCTATGTCCATGAGTCCCTTTTCCTTTTTCTGGAACTTTACTTGATAATATTTTGTTAAGGATTTTTGTATCTTTGTTCATGAGTGATATTAAGCTATAATTTTCTTCTCTTACAAATGTCTTGTCAGGGTTTGGCATCAGAGGTGTGTTAAAGATTGCTGCAAATTCTTTGCTACTTTCCCATTGAGGGTAGAGTCTAATTCTCATCTCTTTGAGTCTGGGCTGACTTAATGACATGCTTGGCCAATAGATGTGCCCTTCCAAAGCTAGATTATAAGATGCTCTGCAGTTTCTACTCAGGTCACTTGGAATGCTTGCATTTAGAGCCCTAAGATGCCATGTAGGAAATCCAAACACACTGACGCCACTGTGCTAGAAGGAATCTAAACTAACCAAGAAGTCATGTGGAGAGGGAGAGGGAGATTCCCAGACAGCTTCCAATTGCTACAGACACCAGGCATTTGAGTCGCCAGTTGAGATCCCAGACATTGTGCAGCATAGATAAGCAAGCCATCCCCACTGTGATCTGTCCAAAATCCTAACCCTAGAATCATGAAATATAATAATAATAATAATAATAATAATAATAAATTATTGTTTTAAACCCCAACCTTTCAGAATAGTTGTATAGAAGTAAATAACAGCAGGAAGATTATGCTAGGCTCGTAAAATTAGTTGGGGTATGTTTCCTTGTCTTCTATTTTTCTGAAGAAGTTTGTATAAGATTGGTATTATTTAGTCCTTAGATGTTTTATCGAATTTACCAGTAAAGGCAGCAGGGTCGGAAATTTTTACATTATAAATTCAATTTCTTGAAAAGATATAGAGCTATCCAGATTTTCTATTTTTTCTTACAGAATGATCTTTTAAAATGCCGATAAATTATATCACTCCCCTTATGAAAACCCCCAATGGCTTCCCCTCGCTCTGAGAATAAAATCCAAAGTTCCTTCCATAATCTATAAGGCCCTTTATGATCTGGCTCTTGCCTGCCTTTCAGATATCACCTGGAGCCACATTCCTAATATTTACAGGGATAACTCCTTAATGTCGTTTAGATTCTCAGCTGAGGGACCAACTTCAGAAGGGGGTATTTGTTTTGTACCCAACAAGTCAAAATAATCTTCTCCATGGGTCTATATCATATTACTCATTTAAAAATGTTATAGCATTTATCACTAGCTGACATTAGCTTTATCCTTAGTTTACTGACATTATTTCCATGTGGTCACCACACCTTCCAAGAATTTCAGGTCCATGTGGCAGTGACCTTGTTGGTCTTATTTACAGTCGTGTTCCTAGAGTCTAGAACACCTTATCACATAAAGTGGCAAATACGCATTTACTAAATTGTTGACATGTTGCCCTAGAACCTTCAGGCCTGACCTGGGTGTATATGTTGAGAAAATGCTGGAAAAGAGAACTAGAAGAGTCTTGGCCTCTGCTTTGATTGGTTTCAGAGATAGTTAGCATTAGGTACAGGAATGGGCAGTTTTCAGTGGCCAAACCTGCCCACGGGTTTGTTTGTTTTCTGTGGGGGCTGACTCCATCCAGCCTGGCTTCCACTTCCATCACCAAGGCTTGGAGGCGGCTTAGAGGCCATTTAGGAGAAGTAATCCAGGTGCAGCACCCAGGAGCAAAGTCATGGCTACTAGTTCTAGTTCAGAAGCCCCTCTGCCTGTGTCTTTGAAAAATCTCTTCCTCCCTCTCGTCCTCATCTGACACGCTGTCAGGGTGCAATCATTCTTGAATAAAGATTCTTTCCATATCATTTCAATGATTCTATCTTACCTTTGTTACTGATGAGGAAACTGAGACACAGAGAGGCTAAGAGAATCCACCACTGGCACAGAGTAAGTTACTGAAGGCCCTGGAGCTCAGAGATTTTCCTCTCGATTTATGGTTCCACCAACAAGGGCATCAATTTCAGAGATTAACAGCTGTAAATGATGGCATCAAGTCAGCTGCCCCGGCAGCTCTTCGAAATGCATCTCCAGTTCAGGTTTATCTTCATTAAGCAAGTAATTCATTACTGGGCGGTAAGAATTCACATCAGAGCGAGAATATTAAAAAAGTAATTATATTTTTCACAGTGCAGCTTTCTGGGTAAATTGTATGCAAATTGCTGTCTCAATCAGGCTGGCAGATCCCATGCAGGTCTTGGCACTATCCGAGGGGATATTTTGGAGGTTGGGCTAGTCATACTCCACTCACCTCAGTGAATGTCCAGCACAGGGTCTTGCATTCAGTCAAAAAGGTTAAAAATAGTAGCCCTAATTATTATTCCTTAACTCCATTGAGCCTCAGTTTCCTCCTCTGTAAAACAGAGTTCCTACTAGGACTAACTATGGGAATGGAGAGGACAGTCTCCACCACAGTACCTGCCTAGCATGGACATGGAGGGGGTGTGACATTAGGAAATGGCAAGACAGATTCAGGGAGGACAGCAGGGCTGTTCCAAGGAAGCACAGACACCTAATGGCCCAGAGAGCATGTGAAGTCAGCTGCTGGGGTGGAGCGAGGGGGGGCTGGGGAGGGACCAGGGGGCCAGGCTTCCTTCTCACCTCTGGGCTATACTGAGCACCTAGCCGTAATGAAGTCCTGGGGAAGGATCACCCAGCAGGTGTACGCAAGCACCCAGATTGCACTGACCTTCAACCTCTGGGAGCAAGAAGGTCCATGCTGAAACACAGGGCTTGAAGAGCAAACACATCAATTCTCTTAGCTTACAGGTGAGAAAAAGAAGACCAGAGAAAGGTGTGAAAGACCCAAGTTCATATATCAGGTAAGTGATGGAGTCAGGACCAGAATCCCATGCCAGGGCAGCTCCCATAAGTACTGTCAACACCCATCTGTCACATGGGCACTTTAAGACCTGAGGTGGAAACTCTAAAGTGCAATTTGCGCATTTGGTATCATTAGCTTTATCTCAGAGTTGGGATATAACCCTGGGATTTGATCTAGAGCAGGTTACTTGCTGTCTGAACCTCAGTTTCTCTGCCAAATGAGGCCATTGGAAGAGATATCTCTGTGGACTCCTCCCATGAGACTTAGTACTGAGGATTTTAATGACATCCTTTCCCTTCCCGCTGGGCACAAACTCTGAGAGAAGCCCTGGAACTTCCCAGGGACCTCGAGGCAGAGGCAGTTGGGCCTGCCCAAGGGGATCTTTGCGCCAGTTCCCAGCCTACCCTGCCCACACACTGGGAACCAGCTGGCAGTGAAGGGTTAGAAAGATGTATAGTACCGTTTGTGATGCTTCAGAGCCCTAGCAGCCCAGAGCCTGAGGCCATCGGGCTAAGGCTACCCCAGCGACAGTCTCAAAGAGAACCACATAATCCCAGTAAATGTGGCTACAGTGTGGCACAGAGCTATGTTGGGGGCCATGACTATGCCTGGAGCTATGTTTGCTAAGCACACAGCTGCATCCAGACACAAACTCAGGCTGGCACACACAACTACACCCATGGAAGCCTCAGACAGAACAGGCACCCACACCAGCCTGGCCAGATACAGCTACATCTGACAACAGCTTCACACAGGGATACCCAACAATACCCTGCCACAGCTAAGCCCTGGGTGGTGGTCAGCCAGCAGGGCATACCCGGGCATATGATAGCACCATAGTCACACCGAAATACCTGGTTACATCCAGACACCAAGCCCTCTAGGAGACCACGTGCCTCCTCTCTGACCCAGCTCTTGTTCAGAAACCCTCACTTGTGCAGACCCTTGACTCCACACTTGTGAAGCCACTGAAAAGCCTTACCACCACCCCTGGACAGCAGGTTCCAGGCAGCACACGTGAGCAACTGCTGCTGTGCATGCCCAGACACATGACGTGCTGCACCCTGTATCTGTGAGGCCCTTTTTATGTCTTCCTACAGCATCATTTCAGAGCATCCAGTTGTGCAGGGAATTTTAGGGAATAGCTAAGCCATAGCTCCTGCCTTCTCCTCACCTTGGCGCCTCTGAGACACAGCCCAGGAAGCAAACGACCTCAGACCTAGCTGGTCAGGACTCTCCATCCGTCGTGGAGCCTGGATAGGCTAGGCTGAGGGCTGAGCGTGGAATCGCAGAGCTTTCCTCAGGCAGTGAGAATCCTCCCAGGCTTCAGGAATTTCCTCTCCGGTCGGTCTTTCTTTAACTCATCTTTCCAGAAGAAGTTCAAGTCTCTCCCAGAAGCCTTTCAAGACCATGGCTGGCAGCACCGCCCCCTGGGTGCAGATGTGGTCAAGACTGGACCCAGGAATCATAATCCTGGCTCCTGTGCTAACACGCTCATGGACTCTGGTTCATCTCTTCTCTCTAGGCCTGAGTTTCCCTGTTTGCTCCATGAGGGTGGGTGGGTGGGTGGGATGAGGAGGATAGCACTGAACAGAATTGAAAGTTCCCTCCAGTCTCACATTTCTTGGGCTCTGCTTTCCCCAAAGACCAGGGCTGGTGAATAAAAAAGCCAGGACCAGATCGCATCTCCCGACACCATTCCAGGTTGCTGAGCCCAGGCTCCCAGCAAAGTCAGAGTGGAGCAGTGGAAAAGGCGGTAGCATCTGAGTGAGAGAGAGAGAGAGAGAGAGCTGTGGGCACATGTTGTGCTTCTGGAGGTCAGGGACTGCAGTTTGAATCTGCAGCTTCTTCCGCAGGGCCTGGCACACAGGAGTCACTCAACAAACATTTGCAAATTGAATCTAGCCCACTCCTTCCTAGCCATATAGCCTTGGCAGGGAACTTTGTGTCTCCGCACTTCACTTTTCTCCACTGTAAACTGGAGATACCAGTTTGATCCTAGTTACAGGCGGTCACGAGGATGTTGCAAGGGACCAGCATAATGCCTGACCCAGGCGGGGCCCCAACAACGGGCACCCCCACCCCCTACCTCTTCAAGCCTCCACTCTCACTCCAGCTGGCTCAGAGATAGGACTCCCTGGAGCCTGCCCAGTTTAGGGAGGGAGGGCTTGCCCCAGGAAGGGGATGGAGAGAGGGGACGGAGGGGGGGCTGTGCATGCCAGTGTACTGGCAAGGAGCTTGGGCTGATGGGAGCAGCTTGCGTATCACTCTTACCATACCAGGACCCTGCAAAGCCCTGAGACGGCCATTGGGCCGGGGGAAATGAGAGGGATATAAGCACTCTCACTGGTTCACCCACAGACACGGAAACCCTGGCCGCAGAGGTCATTAGTCAAAAAGTGTCTTCCAAGGAAAGGAATCCCCTCCAAATCAGCCCTGGCAGGCTTTGCCTGTGACAGGTCGCTCGCTGTCCCCCAGGGCTGCCCAGCCCATGGTCAGGCATGTGCCAAGCCACACCTACCTCCCTGGAGATTCCCTCTGAGGCCCCAGCTCTGCCCTCAAAACCTGCATCATTGCATCTGCCCCTTCTGCCTCTTGACAGCTCCAGGACCTGAAGACCAACCCAGTGCCCCACCCCGCCCTTCACCTCCTAGACCTTTGCAGGCCAGGCAACAATTCAGCTGTTGCTTCTACAGTGTAGATCTGCATCCTCTCACCTGCTCAGCCATGTTCCTATGTATCCAGCCACAAGCTCCCATATGTACACACACACACACACACACACACTCACACTGAGACTCCTCCCAGGATTCAGTCCATCCCAGAAGGGCACATCAACCCTTTCCAGCAAAGAAGCAGCTCCTCCTCCTCTCCCGAGTCCCCACTGCCACAGAATTGCCCGGGGAGACAAGGAGCAGGGAAAGGTGGAGGGGGCCTGAGAGGACACATCTCCCACCAGGAGCCCTTCCTCTTCCCCCACCCCCTGCCTTCTGCCACTTTCCTATGTCAGGGCCATGCTGATGACACCAGAGAATCCATCAAATGCCACCCCCGTGTCAGGTCATGTCACAACATAATTAAAGCATTAGATCTTCGTGATGAAGCCGTTGCCATCAATTCTGAGAGTGACTGATCCAATCTACAGAAAGGGGAAATTTCTCTCCACCCGCCACAACTGCCGCAGCTGCCTATCCTCCCCGAGAAGGGAGGCGGCATGGCTTGTTCTATTTAGGGCTCCGGACCTCAGGGAGTCAGGAGCTGAGCCACGGGGGAGGAGGGCCTGGCCTTGGGCTGTGTCTCCTCTCCTGCCTCTGGGTTCGCTGGGGAACAGCACAGCCTGGAAACCGGGGGGCTCCATCGGGCTCAGTCACTGACTCACTCTGGGACCCCAGGAAAAACACTCCCCACCTCCGATTTCAGTGTGCTTTTTGTAAATGGGAAGTGGGAGGTGGGAAGTGGGAGGTGGGAAGTGGCGAGGCGGGGCCGGGGGAAGAAGGCAGTTGGATCTCTAGGGACCCTAGCAATGGGATAAGCAGGAGCACTGGAGTCAGATGCTTAAGCTCACATCCTGACTAGCCATGTTACTGTGGTCAAGTGAGTTCTCTTTCCTCCTTCCTGTCATCTATAGGAAGGAAAAATTATTCATGCCTCACGGTACTCCTGTGACGGTTAAAGGACATGGGGAATGTAAGGGCCTACCACTAAAGAAATGTTCCAATGCCCTTGGACTCCCAGCAGGATCTTGGGTCCAAGCTGTTGGTTAAAGGACTGCACTTAAGCCTAGTCTTTCGTAGCTCAGGACTATTAAGTATAGGCACAAAAATGCTGGAACTTAATAGTGACAGAGGCAGATGGAAAAGACAGAAAAGGCAGGAACAGAAGTGTTGTCTCTGTTGCTGCTCAGATGACATCCCCACCTGGAAGTCCAATACAGTGGGAACAAGAGGTTAGGGATGGCACAGGGGAGAGGAAGTGGCACCGATGGGTCAAGGCCCTCCGTCTATGGTTGGCATGTCAGAAGGGGGTAGGTAAGGACTGGACAAGTGGGCCTCCGGAAGTGGGGACAAAGGCAGGAGCAGGAAGACCAGTCTGAGGCCACTGAAGTGATCCAGACAAGAGGAAGGCCATTGCAGTGATCCAGGCAAGGACTGAGTTTGAACAGCAGTTGAGGGATGACGCCACAGTCTGAGCGACTGCAAGTTACCATTTATAGAATTACCATTTGTCAAGTTTGAGTAGACTGTGGCAGGAGGAGGTCGGAGGTGGTAATCAGGAATTTGTTTAAAGTTTGAGATGCATAATAGACACCCAGGTGGGAATGCTGAACAAAGCAGGTAGATACATAGGTCTGGGGTTCAGGGCTGAGGTCCGAGCTGAAGAAATACACGAGACTTGAGCGTCATCGGCAGAAAGAAAGCACTTAAAGCCATGAGCTTGGAGGTCCCCTGGGAAGCGAGGATAGGCAATGAGAAGAGGTATAAGGACCAACTGGAGCAGTGCAAGATTAAGAAGCTGGGGTGATGGGCGAGGGGAACCAACAATGAAGACTGAGCGGGGGAGTCATAAGAGAAGAGAAAGCCAGGCCAGTGTGGGGCTCTCGAAGACAAATGAAGAAAATGTCTCAGAGGGGAGGCAGTGATCATTTTCATTAAGGGTGATGACAGCTCAGGTAAGATGAAGACTGAGAACCAGCCAGTGAAAATGTGAAGTATAGAACTGGGATGCTGGATGGATTCTGGAATGGGACCTAGCCTCATGGATAGCAAATAAGGTGATGCCAGTTCACCAGCAGGTAAGGAGGCTTGTGGTCAAGAACCTAAAAGCCAGATTGGAGGCCCTAAACAATTCCAGCTTCAGGTCAGGTAGAACTGGTGCTGGGAACTGGAAGGAGACCTACTTGCAAGTAAATCAGGTGAAGTCAGCTATGGGGGGAGGTGGGCTTCAGAGACCAGGTAGGACCTGAAGTCCAAGTCCAGACCATGAATGCAGGCACAGAGGCTGAATTCAAGTGCTGCAGAGCCTGTTGAGAATGTTGTATGTGCCAGGTATTGTGCCAAGCATAAAGGGGATAACACAAAGACATAAAACATGGTTTTTCCTGGAGACACTCTCCATCTAGTAAGGGAGAGACACAGTGGATGGATGACTTAAGTATGTGAGTGTGGTAAGTGCCAACCTTTTGTGGCTACTTCTAGTTCCCGGACAAATTCCTGGAACCCAGGTTCTACCAGGTCACTTCTAAAGGGCTCTTCTGAACCATATAGGTTTTAAGTTTCTGGTTTCTGACCACACTTCTTAATTCTCTTGTTTTTGGCATCACCCTCCAGATATGACCCCTGGGGTTTGCTTAAGCCCTGACCCTTTAAGGCGGTCATCCATATAGGCCCCTAAAGGCAGCTACACACCCCAATAGAGCTCCTGGATGCCTGTGGCTTGTTCTGAACCTGCCCCATGCCAGTCCTGTCTCAGTTCCACTTCCTTTGTTGAGAGTGTCTCAGGATCCTGACTTTCTAAGCCACTAACAAGCTCCTCCACTTCAGACAACTTCAGCCAATGGATCCCACTCCAGCCAGTCCCTTCAGGTCCAATCCTCAGGCCCCCGAATCAGACCATAAATGAATCTGAGAGTCATTCGACCAACTATGCCCTTGGCTCTGCTCAATTTGGAGCTGGCTCTTCTTCCTGGCTATTAGACCTGTCTACTCCACTCTGGGCGGCTCTCAGCCCCACCCCCTTAGGCAGCACACCCACTCTGCCTGCCTGCCCCTGCCCCTTGGGTGGAAGACAGATGGTACATGCTCTAGAGCATGGGAAAACAACGGTGTGGGCACCCAGACGGGGTGGGGCAGGATTGATTCTAACCCAGTGGTTCTGAGGTTGCTTCCTGAATATGATACATGTAGGTTGGCTGGGTGGGTTTGAGACAAGTGCAGATATCACTGTGGCGGCAAGGGAAAGGCATCCCAGATGGAGGGGTGAGGAAGAGCAAAAACCTGAGGTCTGAGGGAAAGGTCCGCTTGGGGAGGAAGGTGATGTGAGATGCCCCCTAAGGTGGAGTTGGGCTCCCAGGAAGAGGAGACCGGAAGGGGGTTGGGTTATAGTCACCAGCTAGAGTCTGGAGGCTGCCAGGTGCAACTTTAGTCAGGAAGTCCCCAGCCTCCTCCCAAAGCCCGGCCTGGGACTGATCAGCTGCCTAGTAAAACTCCTTCTACCTGCCCAAGCTTGCTGTTCCAGGCTTGGTGACATAGCACCTTGTAGCAAGGAGATGCACCCAAGTCAGTCTCCAAAGGTCCTGCCAGGTCCCTCAGGACAAGACAGAGGCTGAGTCTGTTATTTCCCACCTTACTACATGCGCATCTCACCCTGACCCAGAGTCAAGGTCTCAGAGATTTAGAGAAAAAGATGGAAATCATCAGCTTAAAATCTTGGAAGAGAAGTCAGGTAAAGGGAGAGAAGAAGAAGGTCAGGATTGCCGGTGTCTTATGTGGAGAGCTGGAGTCACTCATTGATAAGACAGGGGTTAGGGAAGAGGACACACAGACCCTCAGGGCACAGAATCAGGACTGAAATGGACCTTCAGGGCACCTAGTTCACCCTTGTGCCATGCAGGGGCCCCTCCTCGTCATCCTAGCGAATTGGCTGCCCAGCCTCTCCATGCACACCCCCACTACCTTCCAAAGGCTGTTTTATCTTTGAGCAGCTCTGAATTTTCCTAAGTCTAAATCTGCAGTTTCATTTAAGATCAGAGGTCTATACTCAGGCACACAGAAATAATTTCAGCTCCCCCTTCACTCTTCAGCCTTGCAGGGATTGGCAAATGGGGAATCCGATGCCTGACCCCGAGGATTTTCTTTCTCATAAGGCTACTGAACCAGCTCGGAGCCATCCCTTGACTTCCTAGTCAAGTCTGCATCTTGGGTCACTATGTGGAGGGGTATGCCGAGCAGCGTCTCTACTTATGTGTGTGCCAAGATGTATCTGTGACTTGTACTATGTGTACACTTGTGGCTGGGGGTTTGCAGGTCTGCAGACCAGCTGTGCCTGGGCTGTGTTTGTGTATGAGCACATGACATGTGTGAGTATTTATGACTCTGGCTGTATGTGTGTAGGAGTGCCTGTGATGGTCTGCCAATGACGGGCTATGTATATCTGACTAACTGTGATCACATGGAGACCTGTACCTGAAAGACTTGCTACGGTTCTGTATAGACGTGACCAGCCAGGTATGTGTGTCTCTTTGGCTCTGGTTAGATTGTCTCTGAGTACCTGGTTGTGACTCTGCGTGTGAAAAGCGTGTGTGTGACAGATTGCAATTTAATGCCTCTGTGAGACTGTGTTTGTGACAGATTGTAATTTAACGTGTGTGAGGGGCTGGCTGAGGCCTTGAGTGTGTGAGAGAGTGTGTTCCATGGGTGCCTATGCACCTGTGTATGAGCGTACAGTTGTGTGTACGTGCTTAGATGCCTCAGTGTGGCTGTGTGTCAACACCGATTGCCATGTGTGCAGGACTGTGGCTCTGTGTGTGTGTGATGATGCAATGTGTGTGCGCGACTCTAGTCTGTGTGTGTGCAGATGGCTGTGGCTAAGTGCAAATGAAGGTGCCTGTGTGTGGAGGTGGACAGGGTGAGGACAGAGCAGGATAAAAAGAGGACTTGCTCGAAAGGTCTCCCCAACCCCATTTTAATCAGAAATGGAGCAGCTGTTAGTCTGAATAGACACTGCACAACGGCAGACGTCTTAATCTCTTCTGCATTGTGATTCACTCGGCGGAGCCCTATTACTCAGCTTTTGATAGGAGCTTACTTGTCTCAAGTGTTTTCATTATTGCCCTAATACTATCTATTAACATACTGGAGGGAGCTCACTGCTGTCTAGAGCTGGCATCACTGGGCTTTTAAAGATTATGGGCCTTGCAATGCATAACATCTTACTGCCTTACAGATGTAATTCATGGGGGGGGGGGGGAAGACTCACGTAAATAGATAGGTAAATAGATAACTGAGTAGGGGAGAAAGGGCGGAGGAGGGAGAAGGAGAGAGTCTATGATCCAAAGGCAGCTGTCATTCCCAGCTCAAATAATCTCCTTTTGGGAGGAGGGGCCAGACAGACATCTGTCTGATTTGGGGCAACTCTAGCCTCAAATCTTTCATCTCTGGGTGTCCTGGGGTGGGGGTACTGCCTAGACCCATGCCACAGAGTAAGACCCTGGGCTTCTCTAAGGGGTGCTTGGAGGTGTCAAGTGGCACAAGATGCAGGGAAGGGTGTGATGGGATGATGACAGGATTAGATGCTAGGAGGCCCAGGTTCAAACCCTAGTTCTGCTGCTGATTTGCGGGGTGATCTGTGCTACCATCTCTGTGCCTTGTTTCCTAAACTGCAATATGAGGAGTCTGAACTGGATCACCTAGAAAGCCAGCTCCAAAGGTCTAGTCCTAATCTCAGCAGGGACTGGATTAAAACGATCATCAGCAACACATCAACCGGATTCCCGAGGAAGAAGAAGCTGAAGCGGCAGCATCTTCAACATCTCAGAACTGGCAAAGAGCAAAACTGCCTTCTGTTCTGGCCACCACTTCTCTTCAGCATTCCTGTCGGGTGAGTGCACCCCCACAGTGAGAGGACTCTCACTTCTTTTTCCCCCCTTTTTACAATATGAATATGCCTTAAACATTTTTGCTTGTTCTGGTGGTTCAAGATGATGTTGGAAGCACACACAATGTCCTCTCCTCCTTCATCAAATTCATTGAAGTTATAGAAAGATACATAAAGAGAATACGTCCCTATCAGCTCAAGAAAACGAGAAATCGACATCAGCAGATCAGAAAAGCCTGAAGACTTTCTACAGGATAAAAAGCAGGTAGCATCAGATTTATGGAGAAAAGCAGAATAGTTAAATTAGCACAGAAGAAACTGGCTACAGAGATAAAACTGTCTTTTTCAACAGCCCTAGGGAGGCTCCAGTACAGGGGGGGTAGGGAGCAGGCCATGGTGCAAGCATCAGGTAAGGACTATGGAGTAAACGAGTGGCCGGCCGGCCTCTTGCCCTCTCAACATATTTAGTTCCATTTCCTAATATGGAAACCTGGTAGACCACTTTCTAAACAAAATGAAAGATCTACCTTAGCAGTTGTGGCAAACTGTTACATTGGTGGCAATGAACCACCCTCTCATTATTCACATCCTTGTGGAGTTCTCTGCACATCGACTTTGGACTTGGCAATGTTACTTGCTTTGGCCAGTAACATTAGCAAGAATGATGCAATATTGGGGTTTGCCTGCTTGGAATTCTTCCCTTTGTAACCCAACCACACTTCTTTAAAGAAGTTCACCCTATTCTCCTGAAGAAAGAGGCTCTGGAGAATAAAAAGCCTTGTGGAGAAAGAGGCCACCTGGTGGAGAGACTAGGTGCTTGGACAAACAGGCAGCACCAAGGCCTCAGACATGGGCCAAGAAGCCTTCTTGGCTCTTCCAACCTAGCCAAGCTGCCAGCTGAATGCAGCAGCACAAGTGGGCCCAGCCAATGCCGTGTGAGGAATGAGCCCAGATAACCCATAAAATCACTAGAAATAAGAAGTCATAGCTGTTTAAGGCACTGAGCTGTGGGGTATTTTGTTACGTGGCACTAGATAACTGACACAGGGAGGATGGCTATGTAGGTATTAGGGACAGAGAAGCAAAACAACTAAATCCCTGCAATGGGATCAGAAAGGGGAAAAGAAAGTTAAGACAAGGAGGCAGCCCTGCTCAGGAATGAAGTATATCAAAGGACTCACATACAGAATAAATTCTTTCTTACTTTAGCAATCATGAGGGTCCCCAACATACTTGTGTGTGGTCCTCTCACTTTTTCTAAAGGGAATCCCACAGTGAGCAAGCCCCGGCGCTCTCTCATTTATACAAAGCTGCAGACAGCTTTCCTTCCAGGAAAAGACCCATCCTGGAAGCAAGGCTACACAGTTGTGAAGGAAACTCACACCAGTCTCCTGAATGTATTAATCAACCTAATTTTAATTTATAAGCCTGAAATGACCATCATTGATCACCTCTGAGGCAAGCCGAGAGTTTGAAAACAAAAGAGATGAAAAACCAAAACAATCTTAGAGGAAACGGAGATAATGTAGAAGACAGAAGGAAACTTCAAAAGAACTCTACGTTGTATCCTCAGAGAAAGCCCAAAGAAATTTGCTTTTATAAATTAAGAGTAGATTTCTATGCAAAAGAAGCAAATAAAAAGAAATCATTTTTGAAAATTAAAAACATGAAGGTAGCCAAGAAAAGTTCCTACAAGGTAGAGTGAAAACACAAAGAGATACAAAATGTAAGAAGTTTCAAGATCTAAAACTTACAAGAGGTCCAGACTGAGATAAGAGAGATTAGAGGTGATGACATTTAAAAATCTTTTTGAGAGCTAGAGAGATCTGAGTCTCAAACTACAAAAAGTTCCACCAAGTAGCAAGGAGAAAATACTAAAAAGACACACATATTGGTGACATTTCTAAATTACAAAATAAAAACAAAATTCTCAATGCTTCTGGATTATTTTGAACCTGCAATTCTATGTCAGCCAAACTGTTAAGCTAAGGTATTTTCTGATAATAAAGGACAAAGGAAATTTACTGCTCATTCATTCCTTCTGAAGAAATAATTATGCACTGCAGAAAAACAAAAAAGAAATTAAAAAAGAGAATGTCATAGGATTTTTAAACTTTTTAAAGAAACCAGGAAATGTCTAAAAGTCTGAATAATAAATGGAAATAAATCTATAAATATTCATATAATTTTAAGAAACAATTCATATAAAAAGTATATAAATAAAGTAAAATAATAATACTTGGAACAAAGGTTTCAACAAAATATGAAAGATAGGAGGAGGTTAGTTAGAGTGTCATCCCAATATACCAAGGATGCAAATTCAGTCCCTGGTGAGGGCACATGCAAGAATCAACCAAAGAAAGTATAAATAGGTAGAACAACAAGTTGATGTTTCTCTCTCATGCATGCTTTCTCTTGCTCTCTCTCCCTTCCTCTCTCTCTGTCTCTCTCTAAAAAGTAATTCTATTAGAAGAAAAGCTGCTTAAATAAATTTATTAAAAATGTAGAGCACTAGAAAAATAAAAGTGGTGCATATAACTTGCAAAAATAGAAATGAAGAAAACTTGATCAAACAGAAAGCAGGGGAGAAATCCAAACATACATAATTAACAATAAATGTGAATGTGTCAAATCCTCCTGTTAAATGACAGAGACTTTCAAAAATGAGTGAAAGAAATCTCAAGAACATACATGTTGTATATATATGTATACAACAATATATGTACATATATGTGTCCACACACATATCGACATATAATGCAGTTAAAGAGTCACATTTAAAACAATATAATACAAAATGTTTTAAAATAAAAAGACAGAAATAAATATATGCTAACAAAACAAAACAAAAATAAAGGCACAGAAATATTAACATCAGATTACATAGAATTCAAAATAAAAGCACTATAGAAGCACTTACAGTCTACCAAGAAGATATGGCAATCAAGTAAATTTTGTACTAAACAACTGAGTATCAAAATAAAGAACTAAAATAAAATAAACAAAAAGCAAAATATATAGAAATAGTTTTAGAACTACAAAAAACAATTGTCAAACTTGTAATTACTTGATTTCTACATGGCTCTTCAAAAATTGATAGTCCAAGTAAATAAAAATAAGTAAAGCTATAGAATTCAAAAAATATAATTTAAAAATGTGATTTGAGAATTCTATAAGAAAATCTACTGAACTGAGAATACACATTTAACACATTCTTTTTAATATCTATATTATATTTATTAAAAATTGACTATCCATTAAAATTGCTAGAAGCATATTCTTAATTCCAAAAAGTGGAAGTCATATAGGCTACATTTTCTCACTACAATGTTTTAAAAAAAACTGGATTCAAAGACAAACAGAGTAGCAAAATAATATAGCAAAAACTCAGCAACTTGAAAATTTTAAAACACCCTTCCATATAATTCTCAGGTTAAGGAGAAACTCAAAACTGAAATGACTGTCTATAAGTGAACAACACTGAGAGCACCATATAATGAAACCAATTGGCAAGGCCAATGCAGCATTTACAGAAAACTATGTAGCCTTGAACACATTTATTATGAAACAGGGAAGAGAATCAAAATCAAGCATCTGGGAAAAGGCAATGGGTGCTCCCCCAGAGCCTCCGGAAGGAATGCAGCCCTGCCAACCCGTTTTGCACTTCTGACCTCCAGAAGAGTAAGATTATAAAGCTGTGTTGTTTCATTTTTTTAAGGATTTAATTTTTTTTTAATTTTATTGATTATGCTATTACAGTTGTCCCAATTTTTCCCTCTTTTCCACCTCCACCCAGAACCCCCATCCTTCAGGCAACCCCCACACCATTGCATATGTCCATGGTTCATGTATATAAGCCCTTTGGCTACTCCATTTCCTATACTGTACTTTACATCCCCATGGCTATTCTGTAACTGCCTATTTGTACTTCTTAATCACCTCACTTCTTCACCTATTCCCCCAAACCCTCCTCCCATCTGGCAACCACCAAGATGTTTTCTGTATCCATGATTCTGTCTCTGTTCTTCTTATTTGCTTAGTTTGTTTTTTAGATTCAATTGTTGATAGATATGTATTTGTTGCCATTTAATTGTTAATAGTTTTGATCTTGTTTTTCTTAAATAAGTCCTTTTAACAGTTCACATAATAATGGCTTCATGATGATGAACTCCTTTAGATTTTTCTTGTCTGGGAAGCTCTTTATCTACCCTTTAATTCTAAGTGATATCTTTGCTGGATAGAGTAATCTCAGATGTAAGTCCTTGCGTTTCATGACTTTGAGTATTCCTTGCCAATCCCTTCTAGCCTGTGAAGTTTCTGTTGAGAAATCAGCTGACAGTCTCATGGGAACTCTCTTGTAGGTAACTAGCTTCTTTTCTCTTGCTGTTTTTATGATTCTTTCTTTATCTTTAACCTTTGGCATTTTAATTATGTGGTGTCTGGGGGTGGGCCTCTTTGTGTCCATTTTGTTTGGGACTCTGTGCTTCCTGGACTTGCATGTCTACTTCCTTCATCAAATTAGGGAATTTTTTTCTTTCATTATATTTCCAAATAGATTTCCAATTTCTTGCTTTTTCTCTTATCTTTCTGGCATCCCTATGATACAAATGTTGGATTGCTTGAATTTTGTCCCAGAAGCTGCTTACTCTATCCTTGTTTTTTTTGGATTCTTTTTTCTTGTTGTTCTGATTGGTTGTTTTTTGCTTCCTTATGTTCCAAATCATTGATTTGATTCTAGGCTTCATCTATTCTACTGTTGTTTCCCTGTACATTGTTCTTTATTTTAATTAATGTATCCCTCATTTCTGACAGGATCTTTTTGATGCTACTGAGGTCCTCACTAAGTTCCTTGAGCATCTTTATAACCAGTGTTTTGAGCTCTGCATCTGATAGATTGCTTATCACCATTTTGTTTAATTCTTCTTCTGGAGTTTTGATCTGTTCTTTCATTTAGGCCTCAGTTCTTTTTTTATTTTTTTTAAAGATTTTATTTAGTTATTTTTAGAGAGAGGGAAAGGGAGGGAGAAAAAGAGGGAGAGGATCATCAGTGTGTGGCTGCCTCTCACATGCCCCCTACTGGGGACCTAGCCCACAACCCAGGCATGTGCCCCTAACAGGAATCGAACCAGCGACCCTTCGATTCACAGGCCAGTACTCAACCCACTGAGCCACACCAGCCAAGGCTGAGCCATGTTTCTTTGTCTCTTCATTCTGGCAGCCTCCTTGTGTTTGTTTCTACGTGTTAGGTAGAGCTGCTTTGACTCTATGTCTTGGTAGTGTGGCCTTATGTAGTAGGTATCCTATAGGGTCCAGTGGCACAGCCTCTCCTATCACCCCAGCTGGGTGCTCAATGTATGTCCTTTGTGTGAGCTGAGTACACCCTCCTCTTGTAGTTGAGACTTGGTTGCTGTTGGCAGATCAATGGGAAGGATTTACCCAGGCCAGTCAGCGGTAAGGACTGGCTATGACCACTGACCACAAACCTCTATCATCCATGGAAGATCAACCATGCAGGGGCAGGGAGGCAGTGCCTCCAACATGATCTGTAGCTGTCCACAGGGTGTGTAGGCTCTGGGGTTTCCCTAGGTGGTAGAGGCCAAGGTCAGCTCCCATCTGTGTTTCACCCAGGGCTACCCTGCCGGAGCTATAAAACAATCTGAGCTGGTTGCTACTTATGCTGGGTTTGGAGATTCTCAGAAGAAACCAAGCTATGAATCTAGGTTGGCTACTGCTAGCGCCAGGCCTGGGGCCCCTTAGCAAGAGGTATGGGGGCTGGGGGCTCCCAGAGGCTGGCTGTTGCTCATTTGAGAGGATTTAGGAAGTTGTGAAGCATGAGTCAAGACAAGCTATTCATGTGGAAAAGCAGCTTGGGTGGGCCATAAGTTGGGAGGGAAGGAGTTTCTGGGGGTCTCCAGGGTGGGGCCAGCGTTAGCCAGGTTGATAGATTCTCAGATATAGCACCATCCTGCTGGCTCTGTGGTTCTGTGGGAGGAGGGTTCAGGAAAACAGGCCCACCTTTCTGTCTGGGAGAAGACTATCTCCCAGCTCTTGCCATGATGCCAGACA
Source organism: Mormoops blainvillei (assembly GCA_004026545.1). Classification (NCBI taxonomy): domain Eukaryota; kingdom Metazoa; phylum Chordata; class Mammalia; order Chiroptera; family Mormoopidae; genus Mormoops; species Mormoops blainvillei. The sequence goes on along the minus strand of PVJD01002223.1, from coordinate 53,567 downwards.
CTTCACTTTCTCCCTGTATGACACTGGTGCCTTTCCAGCTGCTACCCTAGTGCTGGAGCTCAAAGGGAGTGAGTCTGAGTAAGCTGGTGTGTGGGTTCTTTAAGAGGAACTGCTGGGGATTCCAGAAGTTTCTTCTACTGACTCAATTCCTACTGGTTTTTGCAGACAGAAGTTATAAGCACTTATCTTCCTGGCACTGTAACTATGGGCTGAGGGGCCTGGTGTGGGGACTCCTCACTCTCAAGATATCCTTCCTGAATTTTTATCCACCACAAATGGATGTGGGACCAGACTGTTCTGCGTCTCTGCCCCTTCTACCAGTCCGGATGGGTATGTTTTCTTTAATTCTATAGTTGTCAGACTTCCATTCAACTCAATTTCTGATCGATTTCTGAGTGATGGTTGTTCTATATTTTAGTTGTAATTTTGATGTGGTTGTGCAAGGAGGTGAGCTGTGTTTACCTATGCTGCCATCTTGACCAGAAGTCATAGCTGTGTTGTTTTAAGCCACTAAGTTTGTGGTCATTTGTTACAACCACAGTAGGAAACTAATATAGAAGGTAATATATACACAAAGACCTGATGGGAGAGAGGGTGGAAAACAAGTATGTATCTGGGAGAACTGAGTTTCAGATAGAGGGAAGAGCAAAGGCCCCGGGGTGCTGATGCTGGAGTGACAGCAAAAAGCCAGAGAGTGTTGAGCAGCAGGAGCCAGAGGGAGGAGAACAGGTCAGCAGCAGGAGCCTTGGAAATGATTTTAAGGAATTTGACTTTTCTTTGCTTTTTTTTTTTTAACTTTTTAAAATTTCCTTTTCTTTTCTTTTTTCTTTTAAATTATCATTTAAGAATACCTAGAGCAGAGGGGTCTACAGTTTTGGTTTACACTTTAAAAGAACCACTCTGTCTACTACGGGTGACCAGAAATGTGGTAGGGTGACCAGTTTTACTTTAAAGCTAATGAAGTTCAAACATCAGAATTCTCCATGTGCATGGGCCCGTCCCAGACCCCAGCAATGAATTCACTTGGTCATATGCTTGTAAAATTGTCAAAAGGAAGATATTGTTACCACAATTGGTTAAAGCCACTTGATCTCTTTCTTGATTTTTCTACCATAGCAACTCTCAGTGCTGGAATGGCTACAGGTATTTTTGGGATCCAGCTAGGGAAAACTGAGTTGGAGATACATTTAGTTTGAGTATAGTGGGATATATTTTTATGGTTCACAGCTTATTTCATGTTATTGGAAGTTATTGCCAGCTGTCTTGGAGCAAGAATGACTTCTAGGAATTTGCCTACCACCCACTGTGTTGACTTACCCAGGATGGTGATGCGAGGGCTTTGAGTATTGTCAGCTCACAGAATTTTTAAATATTAGTACCTGATCAAGAACATTTAAAAGACTCAGAAATCTTAAAGTTCAGATATAAAAGAAATTTGATAGACACTCGTAAATTCTAGCTGCAAATTTGCTTCCCTAAATTTGACAATTCTAAAAACTCACCAATAACAAGTTGTGAAAGTGGAGGAAGCTTTTAAAAACTAGTAATAATATAAAAATAAAATTTAATTAACTGGAGTAGAGAAGACTTTTTCATCCTTTTCATGAAAAAAAATTTGTCATAAGAAAAACTTTGACAGAGAATATGAAGCCAAAAAATATAAGGGAAAAAGTAATATAGAGGTATGCCAGGAAATTAATTAATAGAAAAAGATTGTTATTTTGTGAATTATGTCAGATGTTTGTGATATTTATCTGCCTTCTAAAATTTTGTAATTTTGCTGTGATTCCTTTTTTATCTAAATAAATATTCACTTTCATTCCTAATTTAGTGTTTTCCATCTTTTAATTTTTTCTTAATGATGGCCTGCCAAACAGCATACTATTTAGGCCCAAGACCTGGATCTGTCCTGAGGGTGACTAGAGATGGGGTGGAGGTGTGTTAGTCCTTGGCATCTTTGTCTCAGATCCATTTCTCACCCTCCCAGCCCTGGCCCCCAACTCTGGAAAGGTAATGAATGACCCTGAAAGCTGTTTCAGAGATCTTATGTCAGCTGCCTTCTGGCAGGGTCTGGCCAGTGAGAGACCTGGTGGGCTATTACAGGGCTGGAAGAAGGGAGGAGCTGGCTCTCCCTCCCCCTTCGGAGGCATCGCTAGCCTCCGCTCTGTGCCTCCAGCTCCTACCTTGGTTGCAGCTTCTTTCAAAGTAACTCTGGGCCCCAGGTGTGGAAAACACCACATTTCCTGCACCTCTACAGTCTACAGGTGGTCACAGTTTCTTGCTATTGATAATCTTGGGACTGCCTCCCAGTCCCCTACTTGCCTTCTCAGTTCTCTATGACCTGTGTAACCAGTTTCAGTATTACCTTCCTTCATGAAGTGGTTTCTGTTGTCCTGGGTGGATCCTGTCTAAAAGAAGGAGGTAAGGGCAGAAACAGAGAGTCCAATTAGAGGACTAATGAAATCATCCAGCTGAGAAATGAAGGTGGCTTGCTCCAAAGTCATAGCTTTGGAGGTGATAAAAAGTGATAGAGATAAATGATTTACTTATAGACGGGATGGAAGAAGTAAGAGAAATAGAGGAGTCGAAGATTGCTGCAAGGTATTGGACCTGCGCACCTGGAAGAACAGGTTTATCACTTCCTGAGGAGGTGGAGACTGAGGGGTCAGGAGGAGACGAGGTGTGTGTTTGGGGACATTTTAAGTTCAAGATGCCAATTAAACAGAGTGAATATACCAAGTTGGCAGTTAGATATATGAGGCCTCTCAGGAAAGAGGTCCAAGATGCATAGTAGAAAAAGCTATGAAACTCATCAATGGACACCAATGGAGTGAGTGTAGATAGTGCAAAGAAGAGGTCCACTAACTAAAAAAGCCCTTGAGCATATCAATGTTTAGAGGGAGAGGAGGAGGGACTGGCAATGGAGCCTGAGACGAGCGCCCAGAGAGGCCGGAGAACCAGAAGAGAGGTGGTTGGGAGGTCAGGTGATGAAGGTGTGCCTCAGGGAAGGGTCATATGTGTCAAGTTCTGCTGGCAGGTGAAGTACAATGAGGTCTGAGGCCATTTTGCAATATGAACGTCATTGATGACCCTAACAAGAGCAATTTTAGGAGAATATTGGGGTTAATAACTTGGAGACCATAAACAAGCAATTTTTTAAAAAAATTTGGCTGTGAAGTAAAGGAGAGAAATGGTGTAATAGCTGGAAATGAAAGTGGAGTCAAGAGAGGAATGCAAATACATATATTATTTATCTGCACATACACACACATATATAACTTTCTGTTAAAGTATAACATACTTAGAAAGGAATGCACAAATCATGAGCTTAAAACTCAGCAGATTTTCACAAGTTCCTTTATCCACATAACTCCTACCTCAATCAGGAAAGAGGACATTGCCAGCACCCCAGAAGGCCCCCCTGCCTGGTCGTTACCTGCTCCTTTCTCCCCAAGGCAGCCAATATTCTAACCATAAATTAATTCTGCTGTTTTTGAAAGTCATACACTATGACTTTCACTCAATAATGTTTGTGAGCTGTTGAATGTAGCAATAGTCCATTCATTTTTCATTGCCATAAAGTAGGCCCTGTGTGACCATTCCACAATTTCCATATCCATTCTATCCTTGATGAATGGCCATTTGGATTGTTTACTATTTTTGTTATTATATTTAATGTTGCTATGAACATAATTGAACATGTCTTTTGGTGCACAAGTATATGCTTTTCTGTTTGGTATATATAATAGGTGTAAAATTGCTGAATCATAGGGTAAGTGTATGTTCAGCTTTAGCAGATATTGCCAAGTAGCTTTCCAAAGTGGTTGTATCAATTTATACTCCCACCAGCTGGGCAATCCAGTTGTTCCACATCCTTGTCAACACCTGACACTGTCCTAGGTCTTTTTAACTGTAGCCTCTTTGGGAAAGAGTTTTAGCTGGGAGGCGAGTGGATAAATAAGAGTTATCCAGGCCACGAGTAGGGAAGAGAGTATCCAAGAAGAAGCACGAGGTTGGGGGAAATGACTGGAATGTAGTGCACAGGTAACTGGAAACCAGAAGCATCCCTGGGGAAGGGCTTGTGACTGATTAGATGTGAGGGGACAGGCAGGAGAAAGAGGAATCCTTGCATTTTTAAAATGTTAGCCTCGGGACTGCATGCTTTATGTTCAGGAAAATTCACACATTTTAGGTATACAGTTTGATGAATTTTCACAAACGTGTACAATCAAGTAACCACTATCCCAATCAAGTCATAGAATACTTCGACCACCCCACAAGGCTCCCTGGTGCGCAGTTAGGCTCAACCCTTTTCCCCCACGGCCAGCCCCTGGCAACCACCAGATGGATCTGTTTTCTCTCACTATAGTTTTGCCTTTTCCACGTGATTACAATGGGATCATACAGTGTATAACCTTTCTGGCTGGTTTCTTTTACTCAGCATAATCCTTTTGAGATTCATCCTCGAAATTATATATGTCAGTAGTTCATTCTTATTACCGAGATATAGTTCTTTGTATGAATGTACTGCAATTTATTCAATCAGTAGTTGATGGGCATTTGGGTTTTGGGTGTTTTTGTTTCCTGGTGTGGGCTGTTACGAAGAAAGCTGTTGGAAACATTCATGTGTAGGTCTTCGTGTGGATATATCTTTTCATTTCTCTAGGGAAAATACCTAAGAGTGGAATTGCTGGATTCATAGCAATGTCTTAACTTCATAAGAAACTGCCAAACTGTTTTCTAAAGCGTCTGCATCATTTTGCATCCCCACTGGTAATGCATGTGAATTCCAGTTGGTCTCATTCTTGCCAGGACTTGATATCATCGGTTTTTAAAACTATTATTATTATTACTTTAACCATTCTCATGGTTGTGTGGCACCATCTCGCTGCGGTTTTGTCATGCGTTTCCCTAATGATAAGTGTTGTTGAGCACACTTCCATATGTTTAATTACCGTCGGTATCTCTTCTTTGGCAAAGTGAGCCTCTGAACTTTTAATTTACATTAAATTCTTTGTGAAAGTCCAAAATATTAAATAATAAAAAAACAGTAAATACTAAAGTTGGGGGCCAGGAGCCCTAGCTGCTCGGTTTCTTCTACCGCGGTTCCCCTTGTCCCCTCTCCCAAGCCCTGACCCTGAAGGGGGCTCCACGGAGCGGCGTTCCAAACCAGACAAGACTCCTGCTAGCTGGTCCCTGAAGATGATTTCCCAACAAGCCACACCTTTTTGTTTCCAGGCCCTTGTGCATTCCCCTCCCACACTGAATCTGGGTCAACCCCGTAACCAATAAAATGCAACAAAAGTGATGCCTCCTGACTCCTGCATCTAGGTCAGAAGGAGCCGTAGAGTTCCCAGCGTGGTCCTTTAGAGCGCTCACTCTGAGAGAAGCCAGCTGCCATGTACAAAGTCTGACCATGTCAAAACCACCATGCTATGAGAAAGCCCAAGGCAGCCACATAGAGGGGTTGAATGGAGAGAGAGCAATGCCAGGCCAGCCCCCAGCGATTCCAGCCTTTCCAACCCAGGCACCGGCTGTGCAAGTGAAGGAAGCCATCACGGATGTCCCATCCAGTCAAGCCTTCAAATGACTCCAGCCCCAGCCCTCCTCTGACTACAACCCTACCAGGGTCCACGCATTGGAATTATCCATCAAAATCAACGCTCAAAACCATGAAAGGTCACAATAAATTGCCATTTTTAAGTCACTAAGTATTAGAGTGGCTCGTTATGCAGCAATAGCTAATCGAAACATGGACAATGACCAGGCTTGGGGTCTGGCTGACTTGAAAAAGTGGTGGGGTCATCCCTGAGTCAAGGAACAAGAGAAAGGACTCTTGATGTTATAACATTCCTTCCTTTTCTGTCTACATTCAAACTCCCTGGATGTCATCTTATATCCTTACACTGTCAGTGCCAGAACTGTGGGTGGCTACAAGAAAACGGAGACTGAGCAAGAAACAGGAACTGAGAAAGTCGGAGCAGATGCCAGGCCCAGGAACGAGCCCAGCTCTGACAAGTAAGAACAGTAATTCCTTACATGTTCACGGTCCTTTACAGTTTCTAAAGAACACTGAAATGTGTTATCTTATTTGACCCTCATGCCAGCTAGGTGAGTGTGGAGGGGTGGGGCTTTATGAGTCCCATTTAACTGGAAGAAGAAATGAAAGCGCAGGAAGGTTAAGGGTAGTAGAGAGCATAGCCCTGAGGTTGTTGTTGGGATGAGAAAGAGAATTAGCACTAACTCAGAACTGGTGTGGGATGGGGCCTGGGGGCAATAAATCATTTAGCATAAAAAGTGGTAAAGACAAAGCCAGGGCCTAATTATTTAGTGAGCACCCACTGACTGTAGACTATGTGCTGGACACCACTCATCTCATTAATTCCTCCTAATAATCCTATAAGGTAGATGAAATTATCATCCTCATCTTGCACCAGGTCTCTGGCACAACCACTCAGAGGTGTTGCCCCAACACTCAACCATCCAGCCCATCTTGTCTCCATAAGGTTACTACTGATTCACCAGACACTGGTTCTGTGGCTGGAACCTTGTGCCTGGGTGATGAGCAGAGGGTCCTGGCTGGCCTCCTAACATATCCTGTGGGCACTGGTGTCCACACTACCCTCCAGCCCATGGTGGCCACGCCATTTCTGTGCTCAGAAATCATTAGGGGCTTCTAGGAGACCAGCCTTTTCGTCAATCTCCCGCCCATGCACCCTGCCAAAAGCTTAGGACCATGCCTGTCCCTAGTTGTAGGAATTCATTAATTCATACAGTCAACAACTAATTATCAAATGCCTGCTCTGTGCCAAGCACTGTGTTAGGGAGGACAGCATAATGTACAATAAGATAGACACCTTCTTTGATCACAAGGAGCCTACAGTTTAGCAGTGTTTATAAACAAGTTCCCTAGGACACCGAAGAGATTTGTAGAGGCCTACAGAAATATACCGCAGAGATATAACCTAACCTAAAAGTGAGAAGACAGTAGTAGCAGAACGAAAGGGGGAAAGTTGAGGGAGAGAAGAATATACAAAAGCTCTGAGGCAGAAAGGTGCATAGGCAAGGAGAGAAAAGGAGGGGAAAGGAGAGGGGAGGAAAGAGACTAGATAATGCAGGGCTTTGCAGGTCTTATGAAGGACTTGGTTCTGAAGTGAGAATGGAACAGAGATGGTGATAAGGAGTTTTCGATTAGTAGTTTGACCTGCCTGCTGAGTCCACTTGGACACAAGGCATCGTTTCAAATAGCTAGTTTCTAGATCTGGTCTCCCAGTGTGGAGCTCTTGCCTCAACGATTTGCACACATTACCCTCTGGCACTGGTGGAGGCCTGGTGGAACAGAGGAAATTTATTGCCTACCCAATATTCAACCTATTGTTCCTAACAGAAGTCTAGTTGGGCTCAGAAATTTCCCCTTCTATATGGAGCCTCGGCTTCAAAGCACCTGGCCCCAGCCCCGGGGGAGAATTTTGACTGGCATGAGTCAGTATTGGCAATCCTGTGTCCCTGTCAGTGATGGATTTAGACACAGGCATGTAAGGAAGAGCCTGATGGGGAACTTCTGGGAAAGGAACCTCATTGCTTCATGGGATATTATGTTGTCTATGTCTAGGTGAGATGCCTGGATCCAGGGCAGCCCTTTTGTGATCACGAGGACAAAATGAACACACTCAGGGTAGCAGCAAAATATAGAAAGGATAATCCTGGGCCCTTGATGACACCACTCAGTGACTGTCTAGGAGCTCCTCCTCCTTCTCTGGGAGTTCCTGTTATGTGAGATCATCTGTTTTCTCATTGTTTAAGACTGCTGCGTTTGAGGTGTTCTGTTACTAATATCCAAGAGACTGATGTACCTCTGGTCCCAGGTGTCCCTGCTCACAGCCTGTGCCTCTGGGGCTGACCCCTGTTCATATACCTGTGTAGACCCTGGACTTTGAGATTCCCTATGATAGCACTCCTCTTACCTACTAGGGCACTCACCTTGCTGGTGACCTGCATATGGCACCGTAGCCCTCTTTCCCTTTAGCCCCCAGCAATCTAGTTTTGGATCTTCCGTGGTGTCTTGGACCTTGTTCAACAATATAACTTGTACCCTTTTCCATTGCATCTGTGCCCTTATAATTGATGATAAAAAAAAAGCTCTGCCCAAGTCTTGGGTGTTCTCTAGCTAAGCTGTCCTTTGATGGTCCCCTGGCTTATTCAGCAAGAAATCAGACAGAAGCTGCTTCATGTATTGATCCTGGCAAGGCTGTGATCAGGAAACTAAGTCAAAGTCAGCGCTTGGGAAGATCAGGAGACAAGGAGGAGGGGAAACGCAAGACGGTGGTTTAGGACCAAGAGCTCAGAAGGCAGTCATGGAGGAAGCGAGTGTGAAAAGGCCTGTTTGGATTAAAAAACAAAAACACTAAAAGCAGTGTAAGATGTGGAGGCAGGCCTGCCAGGCTGAAGGCATCAGGCAAGCCTGGGTGTCCCTTTAGCTACTTAACGTCCCCTCTCCTCTCCTGTCAGTCTTCACCCAGTGTCTTGTGTAGATTTCAAAGCTCCCCTTCAGTAAGCTACTAACTCGCTAGTTAAAGTGGTTCAGACTTTGACTCCAAATCAACTCAACATACAGGCCGCCTACTCCTGCACTAAGTGCTAGAAATGCTGTGATGAATAAACAACAGCCCCTGCCTGCTAGGAGCTCATTGTCATCAAAATGGTTTCCTGTCCCAGCCCCAAGTCTTGCAGAATCTGTCCCTATTCCCCATTGCTAAAACCAGAACATTTTCCTCTTCCCTCTGCATTCTCTTTTCCTTATGATTCCACTGACTATTTACCTCTGCCAGGAAATTTTCTCTGACTCTCACCATCAGTCTCATTTTATGCCATTCCAGCAACCCTTGGAAATTTCCTATTGAACTCTGTCCAGCTGGTATTAACACAGCATGTGTCCTTTCGGCCTTCAGAGGTAGGGAGGTGCGTGTGTGCTCACCTCATTAGAGCCAAAGGTCACATCCCCTAACGCATCGCCATCTGAACACATTTGAGTGGCAACCTGCGCCAAGGCCCTCCTACCCTTTACTCTCCCAGGGCCCCGGTCCTGCTTCTCTAGATGTCTCCCCTTGATGTTCTGCCAAGACCTCAGGCTCATCAAACCCCCAACTGTCCTTCCAAACTGCTTTCCCTCCCATTGCCCCATTCTTGGTGTGTTGCCGCATCAGCCACCCAGGCACACTGACTCAAGACCCCTGATTCATTCTCCAACAGACACGCGTGCACTGTTGCACAGCCACACTCCAAACTTAGAGACTCCATAGCTGCACAAGATCTTCACCCTTGTGAACAGCCCACTCAGTTACATGATATAAAACCCACACTTCTTCCCTCAAAACTCACATCAAATTCAGAGGCTTGGTCAGTCCCATGAAAATAAAGTCAAACCCATGCAGAACTTCACCTTCCTGCATAGTCACATCAAATCATGCGTATGACAAATATATGAACACACTCACTCATGCATGGTCCTGGGTGACAAGATTTTTACCACGAGTATTTTGGGAAAGCAAAACATCATCAAGTCCAAGCACCCTGAATCCAGACCCAGGCCCAGAACCCATTAACCCTGCAGGAGGAGGAGGGCAGGCGACGCCTTTCCCTGTGCCCGACAGCCTCGTGATTTGTGCCTGCTTCATGGGCCCTGGTGCCATAATTTACTCTCAGTGCCCACAGGATGATGGCCCCACCTGCTATTTTGCCCACCTTAAACTCCAGACCTGCCTCTTCCCCTGGCCCTAGAGCCAAGCTGTGTCCCCACGATAGGAATAGAAGTATAAAATGTAGGTCCTATAAGGGCTCCATCTCCTAGGAAAGAGAAAAACAGGATCTTTTTATCATTTCTATGTCTTCCAGGATCCCCTGTGCTCAGCAGTTGGCCAGGGACTCCAGGACAAATTCTTCTCTCTGCCCAGACCACAGTCACGTCCAAGCTGCCTTAAACAAATTGGCAAAGAAGATCCCAGCAGCCTGAACCTGGGGTGCAGACACCAATGGCAACCTGCAAACTACTGCTCCCATCACTTTGCCTTCCCTTTCCTCCACCTCCAGACCCACACACAGACTGTCATGGCCCTGGGGCTGTCTTCCCGAAGACAGGCAGTTCCTAAGCCATCCCTGGAGCTGATGCTCCCTGCTAGGGCAGTGGTGGTGTGGAGGAAGAAGGCAGGATGAATTACTTACACATTAGTGTGATAACGTGGAGGATCTGGGTGAATGGCTGGAGCAGAGGAAGGAGATAAGGTAATAGGGGGATCTGACAAAGATACGAAGTTACAAGGCAACTTACTATTGACTCCAAAACAAGGAGGACAGCTTTTCTTCTCAGCAGTTGATAGCTGGGCACAAGGCTGTCCCACACATGTATAGCCTTTCTGGAAAGGGCTCTGATTGAAACGTGGGGCCTGGCTCAGTCCCTTGAACATCCTGCTTCTTCCTATTAAGGGTGAGCAGGACCACAGTGAAGAAGGATTCCCTAGGGATGGGCTGCAAGCAGATTCTTGTGTAGAACTGCTCTTTTAACCTTTTCTGCCTTGGAACATTATTTACTTACCTTTGCTTCCTCTCTAGTCCTCACTGGGGAAAAGATTGAATAATCAAATGTTATTGGGATAACTGACCAAGAATTTGGAAAACAATAAAGCTGAAATCATACTTCACTCTTATTTTAAAATCCTCACCCAAGGACATTTTTTCATTGCTTTTTTTAGAGAAAGGAAGAGAGAGAAGCATCAATCAGTTGCCCCCCATATATACGCCTGAACCAGGGATCACTGGTGCCCGCACCAAGACTGGGGATGAAATCCTCAGCCTTTCGGCGATGGGACAACACTCCAACCAACTGAGCCACACCGGTCAGGGCCATACCTCACTCTTTACACAAAAATAAATTCAAAGGAATAAAAACATAAATGGTAAAAAGTGAAACCACAGAAGTACTAAAGCAGAGTGAATATATTTATATTATCAAGGAAAAGTGGTCTCTCTAAACATGACATGAAATACAAAAGTTATAAAGACAAAAAGCCTGGTAGACTTAGCCACATAAAAATCAAGTACTTATGAAGGACAAAAAAATAAATAAGATTGAAAGTCAGGATGAAGTAGAAAAATATTGGAAATATTAGTTGTAATATATAAAAGAGCTTGCACAAATATCAAATAAGATAAATGTTCCAATGGAGAAATGGGCAAACAACATGATGAGACAACTTGCAAATGAAATATGAATGCCCATTAAGAACTAAGTATGCTGATCAAAGAAATGCAAATGAAAAATCAATTGTCACCTATCAGTGAGCAAAAGGTTTTTCAAAAACTGACAAGGGTATATATCATTGGCAATGGAAAGGAAAGGGGCTCTCTCCCACACTGTGTTCATGGGTCGTAAGACTTAATATTGTTAAGATATCAATATTACCTAAAGCCAACTACAAACATAAAGCCAACAGAAGAGAAAAGAAAGCCCAGAAATAAACCCTTGCATATACAGTCAAATGATATTTAACAAGTGTACCAAGACCACTCAATGGGGAAAGGATAATCTTTTCAACAAATGGTGCAACAGAATGAAGCTGGATGCTAACCTAATGCCATATACAAAAATTAACTCAAAATGGATTAAATACCTAAACATAAGACCTAAAACTATAAAACTCTTAGAAGAAAACATAGGGCAAAACTGCGTAACATTGGATTTAGCAATGATTTCTTGAATTTAACAGTAAAGGCACAGGCAAAATAAGAAATAAATTGGACTTAATGAAAATTTTAAAATTTGGTGCATCAAGGGTGAAAAAGCAACTGCAGAATGGGACAAAATATTTGTAAATGATATATCAAATAAGGAATTAATATCCAGAATATATAGAGAACTATCACTCAACAACAACAAAAGCAAACCAATTCAAAAATGGGCAAAGGATTTGAACAGACATTTCTCCAAGAAAGGTACACAGATGGCCAATAAACACATGAAAAGATGCCCAACATCATAATCATTAAGGAAATGAAAATCAAAACTATAATTAGATACCACCTCATGCCCTTTAGGATGGCTACTATCAAAAATCACAGAAACGCCCTGATTGTCCAGCAAAGCAAAACATTGCTGGTTCGATTCCATGTCAGGGCACGTGCCTGGGTTGCGGGTCCCGTGTCTGGTCAGGAGATGTGCAAGAGGCAACCGATCGATGTTTTTTTCACACATCGATATTTCTCTCCCTTTCTTTCTCCCTCTCTTCCCCGCTCTCTAAGAATAAATAAGTAAAATCTTAAAAAAAAAAACAAACCCAGACAGTAACAAGTGTTGGTGAGGATGAGGACAACTGGAACCCTTGTGCATTGTTGGTGGGAATGTAAAATGGTACAGCCACTGTGAAAAACAGAATTAGAATTAAAAATATAGTTATCATATGATTCAGCAATTCTACTTCTTGTTATAAACCCAAAAGAATTGAAAGCAGGGTCTTGAAGAGATATCTGTTCGCTGATATGCATAGCATTATTTACACTAGCTAAAATGTGGAAGCAACCTACACAACCAAAAATGGATGTATAGATAAGCAAAATATGGTATATACATACAATGGGATATTATTTATCCTTAAAAAGGAAAAAATTCAGACATTCATTATAATATAGATGAATCTTGAGGAGATTATACTAAGTGAAATAAGCCAGTCACAAAAAGACAAATACTGCCCTGGCTGGTGTAGCTCAGTGGATTGAGTGCCAACCTGCAAATCAAAATGCCACAGGTTCAATTTCCCAGTCGGGGTACAAGCCTGGGTTGCAGGCCAGGTCCCCAGTAGGGGGTGCACGAGAGGCAACCACACATTCATGTTTCTCTCCCTCTCTTTCTCCTTCCCTCCCCTCTCTCTAAACATAAATAAGTAAAAGCTTTAAAAAAAGAAAGACAAACATCATAAGGTTCCATTTCTATGAGGTGGTACTTAGAGTGGTCAAAATCAGACACAGAAAGTGGAGTGGAGGTTGCAAGGCCTGCAGGCAGGAAAGAATGGTGTGTTACTGCTTAACAGGCACAGAGTTTCAGCTTTTCAAGGTGAAAAGAGCTCTGGAGATGGATGATGGTGATGGTCACACAACATGATGACAGTCACACAACAATGTGAATGTATTTAACGCCATGGAAATATGTACTTAAAACGGTTAAGACGGTAAAGCGCATGTTATATATATTTTAGTTCAATAAAAAAATGGAAACAAAAAGCTAAAAAACAAAACCCCAAAACCTAACAAGGGTATCTGTCATTGGCAATGGTGTAAGGAAAGGGGCTCTCTCCCACACTGCTGGCGGGAGAGACGAGAACAGGTTCAGTGTTTCCGGAGGCCAGCGGGCCAAGGTACCCACAACAGCAGCTAATGCACACAGCCCTTACTACATACCAAGCATCCTTCTAAGTGCTTCGCATGTAATAATTCATTTAATCCAAACAGTAATTCCACAAAGTAAATCTTACCATTATCCCCATTTTACAGATGAGAACGCTGAAGCCCAGAGAGGTTAAGTGATCTGCCCGAGGTCCCTCTGCTAGGGAACAGCAAACCTGGTATTGAATCCCAGGCATCTAACTCTACTAGGCTATATTATCCCACAATGTTAATTGTGCAAACCCTTTGTCCTAGAAATTCCACTCCTGGGAATCCATCTTAAGGAGTTAATTAGGCAAGTGCATAGAGATGTGTATACAAGGATGTGGCTCTCTGTGTCAAATACATCAGACAAAAAATGAGAACAATATAAATGTTCACCAGTAGGAGATCCATTGACTAAATTATGTTACTGCCATAAAACAGAATGCTATGCAACCATTAAAAACTATGAGGTATATTTCTATTCACTGATAAGGAAAGATTGCAACAACATATTGTTGAGTGGAGAAGCAGGTTGCAAAACAGCATGCATAGTATGATCCCATTTAGGTAAAATTATATATATATCACTCAAGATCTGAGAGGATGCTCACCAAAATGGTAAAGGTTATTATCTTGAAATGGTGGGGATTTCAGATAATTTTTTTCTTTCTTTCTTTCTTTCTTTCTTTCTTTCTTTCTTTCTTTCTTTCTTTCTTTCTTTCTTTCTTTCTTTCTTTCTCTCTCTCTCTCTCTCTCTCTCTCTCGTAGTTTGGATTTTGTGCCGTGAGCATATATTATCTTTGTAAACAGAGGCAGTTAAAAATAAAAAGCCTCCCGGAATTGGTGTTTTCTTATTTGTATCTCTCTGCACTTTGTTCAGCCAACCTATAATGAGAACTTACTATGTGTTAGGCCCTGGATTGGAAGGCAAAAGAGAGAAAGGGATACTTAGAGGTATGAGGGGTCTGTGGGGTGGGACAGAGACAAAGCCACAGCGGGAAACCTGGGGAGACAGACGCCTACAGCCTGTTTGACTGAGACAGAAACCAGGCCAGAGCAGAAAGACACCAAGAACATGCACCAGTGAGGAGGAAAGATGAGAAGGTACAGACACAGGTACTTGGTATGGGCACCATGTCTCACTCCCAGGTTGGCTAATGCTGTCCTGTTAATGAAGTGAGTGATTAATAGCCAAGGGGATAGAGAGCTGGTATATGAGATTAATCCCAGTTAATGAATCCATTGTTAACGGCATTAAATAGCAATGGGGGGAGGGGGGAGGGGGAGGCAGCCTCCTCTCAGCATATCCAGGCTTGGGCTGGCTCTCCAGCCAGTGGAGGGGAGGCTTTGGCACGGGGTGCGGGGAGAGAGAAGAGAGGAGGGGGACAAGTGACGAACATGCATTGCATACCTGCTGCACCTCTGGCACTCCCTGACGCGGCCTTTTGTGCTGGTCCAGCAGCTTCAGTGTCCCCATTTTACTGGACCGTGGAAATGACAGCTCACCCTGTCCCTGACTGCTGTGCCTTCCCCGACCTGACTCCAGGCCAGGCTCTGTCTGTCAGGCCACACTCCCTTTAAGGGGCAGCTGAGTGACAAGGTCTGGGGAGGGGAGTGGAGGGTGAAGAGAAGTAGTCACTGGTCACTGGAGATAGGAGGACATGAAGGGACTAGAGGAGCTCCCTAAGAACCAAGGCAGGAAGGGCCCTTCATGGAGGCAGAGAAAAAGTAGATGGCAGAAGTCCTTCTTCTTGGAGGACAACAGAGTCCAAAGGTGAGGCGGCCTAGCTGTGCATGGCCTCTCTTCCAACAGGCCTCAGGGCTGTCGAAGCATCAAAATGGGGAAGTCTGTCTCCCCAGGCTACGTCTCCCCTGGTCCGAGCTAACCACCCAGAGCCATTTGAGTGGGAACCTCAGGCTCACTCCTGCCTGCCCCGAGGCTACCCCACGTGTAGAAATAGCATTTCCTGAACCCCAGCTTGTCTGGTCCCAATGCTAGAAGCTGAACACGCGCTGATTTGCCCGGCCCTCACGATAACCCTGAGCAACAGATGTTATCGTTCCCATATTACAGATAAGAACACTGAGGCTCAGGGACAGACACCGCCTTGCCCAAGATCCCACAGCAAGTCAGCGATAGAGCCTGGGTTGGAAATTAGTCCTACCTGGCTCCCAGTCTGTGCTCTTGCTGCAGCTCCTCCTTCCCCCAGACCAGCAGCCCTCAGAGTGCAGTCCCCACGCCAGCAGCAGCAGCAGTAGCATCGACTTGTTAGAAAGGCAATTCCTGGGCCTCACCCCAGACCTACCGGGGGTGGGTCCCACACCTGTGTTTTAACTATAGCTTGAACGATTCTGGGAGCCACTGCCCTATACACTGTTTCTCCTTGCACAAAGGAGGAGCTCTTCCGGGATGATGCCTGGTAAGCCTTCAGAGTCCTCCCACTCCTCCCTACACTGAAGCACCCTGGGGTCCGTCATTCTTCTAGCTACACTCCGCGTGATCTCATCCTATCCCCTGGCTTTAAACAACATTTATATGCTGACAACTTCCCAATTTATATCCTCAGTCCTGACACCTCCCCTGAACTCTCATACATCCAGCTACCTACCTGACATCTTCTTTTAGATGTCTCAAGGCATCGCAAAATTAAAGTGAATCACAATTGTCCCCAAACGTGCTCCAATCTTTCCCCTCTCAGTAAACGGCAACAACGCTGACCCAGTTGTTCAGGCCCAAAATCTTGGAATCATCTTTTTCTCTTTATCTCATAGCTCACAGCCACACCAACAGAAGACCCTGCCGGTTGTGTTTGCAAAATATATTTCAAATCTGACTGCTGTTTACCACCTCCACATCTGTCACTGTGCTCCAAACTGTCTTTCTCTTCTCACCTGGACTCATATAGTCAGTTCCTAATTAACCCCTCTGCTCCCACTCACACCCCTACAATCTTGTATACAATCAGTGGCCAGAGTGATCCTTTTAAAACATAAATCTGAGATTATGTCACTTTTCTGGTCCAACCCCTCCAGTGGCTTCCCAACACATACAGAGTTAAACCCACAGTCCTTGCCTGACCTCCAAGGCCCTGTATAATCAGACGCCCGCATCTCTCTCTTCTCTCCAATCTCATCCACTTTCTCGCCTTACCTGCCTACCACACCACAATCACACCTGCCTTCTTGCCCCACCGTGATTACAGCAAGGAGGCTTCCACCTCAGGGCCTTTGCTCGGGCTATTTCGTCAGCTCACAATATTCATGCAGTTGCTTCGTTCAATTCTCTGTCTACTACCTCCTGATCCTTACTCAGTTTTGTTTTATGCAGAGCACTCGTTTCACCTGACATTGGCATGTATTGATTTGTTTTACTATCTTTCTCTCCTACGAGGCTATATACTCCATGGGGACAGGGGCTTTTCATTCACTCAGTAACTAGAACCATGTCTGCCACGGGAGGTGCTCACTCTGAATGAATGAATGAATGAATGAATGAATGGCTCTGAACTTCTGTTTCCCCACTTGTAAAAATAGGCATATTCACCTCATAAAGTACCTATGAAGATTGAATAAATAC
Organism: Mormoops blainvillei; assembly: GCA_004026545.1. Lineage (NCBI taxonomy): Eukaryota > Metazoa > Chordata > Mammalia > Chiroptera > Mormoopidae > Mormoops > Mormoops blainvillei. Next base: position 36,577 of record PVJD01002223.1, on the reverse strand, counting down.
ATTAAAATACATAGCTTATGATTGGCATAATGTGGATCCTAAATAAAGATTTTTTTTGTCATTTTGGATCTTACCTTCCTTTGCTTGCTTAAGAATCCATGCTGGCTCCATATTTCCTGCCACCTTCAGTGTGAGCCTTGGCCAGGACAGGCCAAGCTGGTCGAGGGCTGACCAGGGTTTGCCAAGAGTTGGCGACCAGCTGGACTACAACCCACTCTGACTTCTCTCTGTCCCCTGAAAGAAACCAACAATAAACTCCCATCTATATGATACTGTACACTTTTACAGTTTGCCTTACACTGATGTCAAACAGTCTTTACAATCACCCATCAAATTCGTACCATTAAGCCAATTTACAGATGAGCGCATCGACAATGTGAGGGATTGAGCCAGGATGGTGGCCTCAGGGCGTGGCTGAGATGGGAATCACTCCTAGTCACCCGAGGCCAACTCCCCTGCTCTTTCTCCTACTTCAGGATTACTCTCCACACCTTCCCTTCCCACCTTTTTCTTGTACCTGGGCTGCTCCTCCAAGTCTTAATTCTACTCTTGCTCTGAGATCCAGCTCACCTTCCTCCTCCTCCTCCTCCTGGAAGCCCTCCTGACTATCCTTCCCTCCTCCAAATTCCTCTAGTAGAGACTACATTCTGTTCTCTCTTGCCTTGCTCCCTGATTGTTTCCCATGTATATTCTCTCTTCAACAATAGTGACACATAAATTAAAATTACATTCGCTATATACGCAAACAGATTAGAGAGATATAGAGGAAAAAGTCAAAGTTCCCCTTCACTGCTCCTCCCCATCCTACTTCTCCTCAGAGTAACCACTGCCAACAGCCTGGCCTGACAGCTGGTTTGCAGACCCTTTCCAGGCATTTACCCACCTACACTCGCTCACATGCAAACAACGATATCTAATAGATGGGATCATACTGCACCTATTCTCCAACTGGATTGTTTTACTTAGCAATATGTCTTAGTGGCTGTGCCCCGTCGGCAGGCACAGACTCCCTTTTGAAGAACTGAAAGACCCAGGATGCACCATGATTCATTAGCCCATTTCTCTGGTGATAGACGTTGGGGGCATTTCCAACTGTTCAGTGTTAGGGTGCACCCTGCCCCATCAGCCCACAGGTGCCTCTCTGAGCACACATGCGTTCCTATCGGAAGGAGAACTGAAGTGGAGTGGCAGGCGCAAGCCCGCCCTTCAGAGAGGCTGCACCACTTTATACTCCACAGTGGCCCATGTACTGACCCTGCACTCTGGATTTACAAAGCACCTCCACAAGCACTATTTTATTTGCTCTGCACAAGAACTCTGAGAGGTATTAACATGAGTACCATTTCACAGGCAAAGACTGGAATTCAGCCTCATCCTGTCACTCTCCAGAGCTGGTGCTCAGATCTGAGCTCATACAGACGAGACATGTCCCCAGATCCTGGAAGTGGTGGAGAGGGTGGCACACGTGCACCTCAGGAGTCCCAAGGGGTCCTGAGCAGCAGAGGAGCAAGCGGACTCAGGTAGGGGGTGCGTAGAGGTGAGACACTTGGTGAGGGCTCGAAAGCCTGAGGAGGGGCTTTCTTCCCACTCTTTCCACAGCTCAGAAGAGCCTGGGCTCAGGCTGAGAAGCAGGGCTGCTATGTTGCCATGGAAACGGAGGGTTCCTCTCTCCCTCACAGCAGGAATCACGGTGATTGGGAGGTGGGGGTGGGAAGAGGATGTTTCCCTGGCAGCACCAAGGGTTGGGGCTAGGAGGTCAGTCACTCCACCTCCTCCTTCCCCCTTTCTCCTCCCCGTTCACTGTCGAGGCCAGCAGCTGGGAGGAGGTGTGGTATGGGTGCAAGGGGTGCTGGTATAGATCAAGAAGGGACACAGTCAATGGGTAGGGGTGGGGTGAGGTGGGGAGACAGGGGTTCCTGAAGGAAGCTGCAGAAGGTCCCTCCTTTTCGACAACCCATGTGTCAGGGGCTCCCTTACACCTCAACCCCTGCCAGGGACACAGCTTCCTCTCGCACTCACTCACAGAGTCACATGGTCAAGCCCACTTGCTAGCCCGGCAGCACTCATGCCGACCCGAGGTACATGTGCAATGAACTTCTTGCACACACACATACTGCTAGCCACACACATGCAGAGTCGCACACTGATATGTTCATATGTTGACATGTTTCCACAGTCATTCATACACAGTCACACACAGACACATGCACCTGCTACCTGCTGCACAAGTGTGGTCACATATCATGCACACATGCAAACAGGAATCCTCTCTCTGCTTCTGTGACTGATTGTCAGTCCTGGAGGCACTTTGCCTTCTTCATATCTCCTCCTCCTCACCCCTCCTCCCCTTTGTCTCTCTCCTCCTCTCCCCCTAGCCCTCAGCCTGTCCTTGGAGGGAGTCCTGCCCTGTAGGCTCAGCCCTGGAAGGAGATGTTGTCACTTCCGAGAGGGCAGATTCTCAGACACAGACAGCACTCAGCCTTGAAGAAGTAGGAAGGGTTGGAGGGATGCTGTGTGGAGTTTAATACCTCACCCACCTCCCTTTCCTTCCAGATGATACTCCTGTCTGATCCCAGCTGGATTTAAGAGCTGTAAAAGCTCTCCCCCTCCCCACAAAAACAAAACAAACAAAACCCTCCTACAAGCTTGCTACCGTAAAAAAAAAAATCATGTATATCTGAATAACCATAGTTAATAACAATACGCAGCTAAGTGGCTAATTACTGAGGTCTTGAGTACCAAGTTCATGGTCCCACTTATTCTTCATATCAACGTCCAAGGCAGGGAATCGTATATCCATTCCACAGAGCAGGAAACTGGAGCTTAAAGAATCTATGTATCTTCCAAGTGATGGAACAAGATCTCAAACTCAGGCCTGCCTGACTCCAGTGACCCCCTAACCAAGACACCCCTAGCCTTTAACTGCCCAGGTTCCATGCACTGAGCTCCTGCACTGCACAAGGGCACTTGCACAGGAGATCTGGGGTATCAGCAGGATGACTGGCACAGCAAAGCAGACAGCTTCTGGGTGAAGTCGAACATTAGACATTTCTCTCCTTAGGGTCCGTTGGTCATTGGCCTCCCACTCAGGGAACATTCACAGGTAGGTTCTGGGACTCGAGCTCCCTCCTTGAGTTTGAACTACTCCTTGCAGCCTCTCCTCTTATGTCACTAGCTTGCTCATCCTTCCAAGTCCCCAGCTACAAATTAGTTCTTTTGCAGAGAATTATTCTAGTTCCATTTCCCTTCTGGCCCACTCCAGCCAGGCCCAGAGAGCTATTAGAAATGACTACAATGGCTCATCAAGGTGTTATGCTAAACACAACTTAGCTCATTTCTAAGGAGAATTCTGTTCTCAGTTGCTATTTTTTTCTCCCTGCTACACTGAGATTATTATATTCTCCTAGTTTTTCGAAGGTAAAATGTTCTTTTTTAAAATGTCCTTACTTGACAAAATTTTAAGTTGCCGAATTCCAGGAACCTCATATTTTAAAAAAAATAAATAAAAGGGTCTGGGAACTACTGATTGCCTACTCATCTAACCCAACCCCTCATTTTCGCCAACAGGAAAAAGGAGTCCAAGAGAAGAGGCTTGTCAAAGAATCGGCTTTATCTGTGAGTTCCACAAACTCTGGGACCAAAAGACTTGATTCAAAGCCGGCCCAGCCATTGTGTGACCACAACTGGGGCAGTCACTAGACCTATGTGAGCCTCAGTTTCCTCATCTTTTCAATGGACTGATCTGAGGATCAAAGAAGACACTGCATGGTTATCACTTTGAAATTATAAAATGCTATCAAGCTTTAGTCATCACATAACCCTTCAACTGCAAAGCTGGAGCCAGAATCCGGGCTTCCTGAGCCATGTTCTGTCATTCCTACATGCCTCGGCATGTTCAGTTGGGCTGAGGATGGGCTGTGGAGTGAGAGACCTGGATCAGGCTCTAGCTCCTCCATTTACTAGCTGTGGCACTGTGGGCAAAATAACTCACGTCCCCATTGGTTCTTCATCTGAAAACAGGGAATTATAATCCTTAATCTGTGGTTGCTGGAATTAAATGAGTTAATGTAAAGGAAGGGACCTGCCCAGTGCCTAGCACGTGGCTGGCTGACAATAAGTGGGTGTTTTCTCCCTTTCCCCTCAGACTCTTTCCTCCAGCTGTCATTCTTTGAATTTCTTCAGTGGTGACCAATCTCCTGCTTCCTTTGAAGGAAGATTTGATTTTGGAAAGAGCCCAAGGTCACTAAGAGGCTCATCTGGCCAGGGAGGCAGATGATTAGTAATCAAGCCCAGGAAGGAACACCCTTTGGATGTGCAGATGGGTTTCAGCCCTGCAAGGGGGAGGAAGAGCTTCTCCTCCTGTGCCTCCAGCGCCAGCTTGGAAGAAGGCCAGTCTTTCGGGGGTGGGGGTGGGGGGTGTTGTGGGGGAGGCCATGGCTCTACTTTGCAGGGCCCTTTCTGGAGGCCACCAAGGGAAGCAGGCCTGTAGTTCCCAGGAAGAGGCAGTCATCATGTGTTGGCAGTTCAGAGGGGATGGTTCTGGCCTCTGTGACTGCCTCTCATCCTTGCCAAGCTGGATGTCAGAGCCAGAATGACACATCATCCAGTCCACTCCCCCATGTTTTTAAATGAGAGAACTGAAGCCCTTCCCTCCCCCACCTGTTCCCTGATGGACAGAATTGAAGCTTCAAGTGCAACTCAGAATGCCAGAGCTAAAAACTGACCCTGGTGATATACAGCCCAACTTTCTCTTTCTTTCCCAACACACTTTATAGATAAAGATGCAGAAGGCAGGAAGAGAGAAGCCATGCGACCAAGGCACATGTTCCCAAGGTAGTGACAGAGCTGCTATATACCCAAGTTTCCCAGCCCGAGCATTGACCTACTGCTCAGAGATACAGCTCTTTACCTGTGGAGCAAATGACTGTTCTCCTGGCCTCTCCTGAGAACATTCACAGAGGCAGAAGAAGGACGGCAGCCCAGGAAGAAACCTGGGAGCAGAGGATGCCACCCAAGGGGGTAGCAATGTGCACTTTCATCAAGGGTCCTGCCAGGAAGCATTTAATCAGCAGAGGGGCCAGCCGGTGACAGCTCTGTCCCTGACTCCCAGGACCAGGCCATCCCCGTCCTCTCTGGCCTTCAGCTTCCTCATCTGGAAAAAAGAATGAGTGTTGCACTGCATACACTCCTGGCCCTTTATCCCTCCACTAAGGGCTGTGGGACCCTAATTCCATATAGTCCCACGGCTTGATCTGATGGCAAGGGTGGCAGTGGCAAGAGTGGCAGGAGTGCCCTGCCCCACTAATTCCCACAGCGGTCATTGGAGGAACAACAGCAGGTCTCATCAGCGGCAGAATTCTAACTCATACTCCCACTTTATGGGTTTCCAGTATAATCTTTGCCCCTCAGTTTCTCCCGAATCTCTTGGCAGCAGCTGCTGGGAGCTCAGCCTAGGGAAGCTGCGCCACCTAGGGGCACTCAGCCTCTACTGCAGCTTGGCGGAGGAAAGGAAGGCTGGATCTAGGAGTTCCCTTCTCTCTCACAGCGGGTTGCTAATGCTTATCTATCCTCTCCTGTCCTTACTACTATCTTGAAAAGGGCAGGTTAGGGTTTTTAAGACAAGGAAACTGAGAAGATCAAGCAACAGCAATGTGGCAGAGTCCAAACCAGAGCTCAAGCCTTCTGATTTTAGCAAGCGTTTACTGCTTCCCCGCCCCCCCAATTCCAAGGGCATCTTTGGGAGGAGTGACAGTTAAAGCACAAGAGATAAATCAGTCTTCAACAGCTGCTCTTTAGTAGGGCTGAAATAATCTTAAATCGCTGTGAAACTTATTTGGTTGGTTTCAGTAAGGATGTAAGATGGACAGAGTCTGACTACATGCTGCTGAGTGGCTTAGGAGAAACACCAGGAGCTTGGACAGACCTGGCGGTGAAGTCCTTGCTCTTTCAAGGACTCAGCTGGTCCATCCCTCCCCACCCCCTTCCCCTGTCTGGGAGAGAAGTCTCGGAACTATCTAGGAAGCTGCATTCACTTTTTCACTGGGTCCTTGGGAAGATTAGCAACAAAGTATGAGAAACACCTGACACCTGGCCGGTCTCCGCAAGTCTGTCCTCCAGGCAGCAGCCAGGGCAATCCTGTCACTCCTTCGCCCCCGACCCACCACTTCTCCCAGCCCAGAGTAAAACCCCACCCCCCACAGCAACCTGGAGGCTACTTGGGACCTGCCTCCCATCATCTCCCTCATCACATTCCTCCTTCTTCAGCCCTAGAAACTCACTTCCCCACTTCACCTCCACCCCATCCTCCTCCCCTACCCCTCTCCCCACCACACACACCCTCACTCCATACCCAGCCTCCTCTCTGTTTCTAAACAGGCTGGGTATGTTGTTTGTTCCTCCTTCTGTCTGGAATGACATTGGCATAACCTGCTCCCTCCCTGCCTTCTGTTTTTACTCAAATGTCATCTTCCAGAGAGGGGTCTTCCCTACCTAACATTTCAACATCCCCTCCCTTCCTTGCACAATTTTGTTTTTTCTCCTTTTATGTCTGTTACCACCTAACATACCATCTATACCTAACTTAACTTCTCTTCTTTATTGTCTATTTACCATTCTCTGTGTTCCCTGCTGAGTTCTTGACATATAATAAATATTTGTTAAATATGTGGATGACTATTCAAATAATAATTTTTTAAGGAATGAAAAAAAAAACCCAACAGAACACTGACCTTTCCGATGTCTTTTGGAAACATGTTTAAGGCTTTTCTGTCTATAAAATCTTTTCCAATAAAACATTAAATGTTATCCCCAGGGCACTGTGAGTAGCCAGGAAAGGGGTGGTATGCCCGCTTTATGGATGAAGAGGCGGAGGCTCTGCAGAATGAAGGGCTTGGGTCTGGGCCACAGAGCTGCTCAGGGGCAGAGCCAGGGGAACCCACCCTCTAGGCTCCGGGACTGCAGAGCTTTCTCCTTCCCATGCTTCAGCGCTTCCATGGAACAGGAGACCTGGAAGTGCTTATGCTGAAGCACTTGGTTGAAGGATTGTTCTTAGCATAAGCACAGTACTTAAGTGGCCACCCAGTCAGCTTTCTGAAGACTATCCCAGGGGACAAGAAGAGCCTTTCTTAACATCTGTGAAAGCTTATTGGGCACCAACTCTAAGGCAAGATCATGAGACCAACCCATGGCAGAGAAAGCCAGGCTGCTCAAACCAGCATGGCTAGCTTCCCAGAGCAGAAGCCACTCCCGTCAGGCAGGCTCAAGGGCATAGATAGACTTGGAGAGAAGCAGTGAGATGTCCAGGTAGATAGAAGGGCACAGGGATCTTAGGCTGGAATCCCAACTCCTTTGGAAACTTGCTGCATGACCTTGGCCTTGCCACCACTAGGTCCAGTTTCCCAGAAGCCCCTCCTGTCTTCTGTGCCACAAGGCACCCACGCCTACCTCTGGCATGGCGCTCAGCACATTGTTTTGACATGTGAGCCTCCCTCTCTCCCTAAGTCAGTGGTTCTCAACCAGGGGGAATTTGCCCCAACTTCCCACCTCCTAGAGGACGTTTGGCAATGTTTGGAGATATTTTTGGCAGTTACAATTGGGGGGATGTTACCGGCATCTAGTAGGTAGAGGCCAGAAATGCTGCTACACATCCTGTAATGCACAGCCTCCCACAAGAATTATCCAGGCCCAAGTGTCAGTCTAGAGAGTCCCTGATTCTTCTCTGCTCACCCAGTGCCCCGTGTGGCAGGTGTAAAGCTATCCGCGTGTCTGCTGACTGCAGAAACACCTGGGTGCCCTTTGACTCTGAGAGTATATGATTTAAAACCCCTGACTCCACCCTGCTGGCCCCGCTCTCCTTCTCATTGACCAAGCTGATGGACCTGCCGTTGGAGGTCAGAGGGCCTCCACATGAGAAGGAGGTTCAAATCACCTTTGCCTGTGTCTGCCACATCTCCCTTAAGTTCACAGTCCCCAGCTCTTCCCTCAAGTCACATCAGTCTCAGACATGGCACTGGGCTTTAGAATCAGTACCAACATGAGTTTAAGTGTTAGATCTCTACTCACTCTCTGTGCCCATGGGCGAGTCACTTCTCCTCCCTCATCTGTGTATAAATGAGGAGCACAATCCCTGATCTGTCTGTGCAGGGCTTTTGCGAATATGTGCAAAGCATGGGACCAGCAGGAGGAAAACTTCCTATTAAAGGTGACAAGTTGGCTGGTTCCAGTTGGAAAATCCTGTTTCAATAGCACAGCTGCAGAGGATGGTTTTCTTGGAGAATCTCCGTTTACCATGGTCCCTCAAACTGGGCAACTCGCAAGCTCAGGAGCAGGATCTGGCCCAAATCAGCAATAAGCCAGCCTCAACAGGATGATTCAAGAAGATGTGCAGAGTCAAGAAGCAGCCCTTTGAAAGCAGGGCCGTGTCTAAGATATTTGCCCACACACCCCTGAGGCTCGCCATAACACCTGGCACCTGGTGGGCTTTCAGTGAACACCAGTGGACAAATGCATAGTCACTGTTGCTCTTGATGGAGCCCCAACTGGGTCTGTGCCCTTCCTTAGCCTTGCACACAATCCCATTCAATCCCATAATAGCCCTATAGGTAGGAGCTACATCCTATATTTGCAAAGGAGCTGAGTCTCACAAAGTGAAGCCTCATGCCCAGGGTCACAGAGCTCTTAGGTGGCCTCTTTGGGATTCGAGCTCAGATCAATTACTCACCAAAGCCCACACTATTTCCATAATCATCCCTGTATCCCCTCTATTCAGGGGTAGAAGCTCTCTCGAGAAACAGTTCTAGGGGCAGGCCCCTTCAGCCCAAAGGAACTCCATGTTGCACTGAGGAGAGAAGCCAGGAGTCAGCTAGGATTCCCACTTCTCCAGCCTCCAGCCCCCCGGCCTTGCCCTTATCAGTGTCGGGGAGTCCCTGGAGCTGGGAGAAACTTTAGCGAGCATCTATCACCACTCCTGGCAGAGCCTCCGGAATCAAGGGCCAGAAATCTGCTCTTGCCAGCAACCTCTGAACCCTATTCCAGAACTTCTGATATCGTTTGGGTCCCTTAGCTAAATTCCTGGGATGCATGGAGCAGGGCATTCAAGGCTGTGTCCTGTGTCTCACATTTCCTATTCTGTCTCCTGCCAGTCTCTTCAAACACCTAATATTCCACCTCTTAGGTCAATGTGACCTTGCTAGAATCTGCTGTCACCCTCACACCTCCATGTCTTTGCACATGCTGTTTTCTCCACCTAGGGGGGCCTTTTCTGTCTCGTCTGCCAGTCAAATTCCTTCCCATCCTGGGCCTGCTTATCCATTAGGCACAGCAGGCACGGTGCCTCGGGGCCTGCAACACTTTTAGGGACCCACAAAAATGTTTTTATTTCTTTTAAAGTAGGAAGAAAAAAAATTAACTTTTAGGTCAAAGAAAATGTTTTAATACATAATCTTAATAATTTGTGTTCCTACCAATAAGGTTGTAAAATATACTTTTAATTATGTATGTGTACATCGTTAGTTTTAATAATGTATATATATGCATGTGAGTGTGTGTTTGTGTGTGTGTGTGTGTGTGACGTGAAGGTAAAGTGTCTAAGGCCCACTAAAGTCACAATGTGGGCTTGTCCTCAATCTTCAAAACCAGCTGTTGAGTCACTTCCTCTAAGAAACTGTACCCTGAGCATACTCCCAACAAAACTGTCTCTTCTCTATGTCCCCACTATCCATTTTATGCCTCGCACATGACATTGTAATCATTGCTAACCCATTTTTCCATTAGCTGGTGAGCTTGGTAAGGTAAAGAGCCATGTCTTATACATCCCCATGTCCCCAGCACCTAGCTTGGGGCTAGCACATAGCAAATACTCAGCAAATATTACTGATTCAGTTGAAGCTCCTCATACCAACAAGTAAAAAAGGTCTCACCTCCTCAGGTCACCCAATAATGCACACAGCGGATCTGTGTCTAATCATGTATTCAGTCATGAATATGCCCATTCATGGGCCAGACACTCTCCTGGGTAGCAAGAGTCAACTGGTGATAAGGAAAGCAAACATAGTCCTGCCCTCACAGAGCTTCTATCTGCCGGATCCTCCTGCCAGGGCCTGCCCCGCATACTCTCCCATCATTTCCCCATCTCGCCCCATGATGTGTCCCTTACACGGGTGCAAGGAGAGGAAACACTGCCACCCAACCATCCTTCCCCACCTGCTCCAGCCCCTCGGGCCCCACTACCTCTCCCACAGGGATTGCATTCCTCCTTCCCGCTCTCCTGGAAGGTGACTACTCCAGCTCCTGCATGCTCATTAATTTCACGCTCCATCTCCTGCGTGACTGACCTAGTTTCTGCTCTTTCCCCACGTGGCTGCCCAGCAGCGCCGGGTCTCTCCCACACCTGGGACTGGATTTCTGAAACCTCTCCCTTTCCCTGCAGCCAGGTGTCCCTCTGATGCCTCTGCCTCCACACCCTTACTCTGCATCAGAGGGTACATATTCAAAAAAATCCCTTGTCCCAGCCCCATCCATGGACCCCCGGCCCTTGCTGGAATCCACCATTTCTAAAGAAGTCTTGTACTTCCTCTGCTCACAGGGGTACCCAGGTCCTTGCTAGCCAAGCCCCTTTATCCTCCTCCTGCCTTCCTTCAAGGCCAACTGCAGGCTGTACTCCCAGGTCTCCCATCCCCCCACCATCCTCCCTCTCCTTCAGCCGGTATTTATTTACACCCCGCCCCACTCAGAAAGGGATTTGAGGCATGACTTTTAATTGGTAATCCTCATTTGGCATTCAGCACAGAGACTTACATCTGGGCCTTTCTGGGACAGCCCCAATGTCAAATATCCTGCTTTCCTATTCCCATGAACGCATGGTGGAATAATAAAAATAATAGCTAACATTCACTGTGCGCTACTCCAGCACAGGCTTGGCTCTCACGGCTTTACGCAAATCAATTTATTTAATTCACACAATGATTCTATGAAGTAGGCACTATTTTTTCATTTGGGTAAACTGAGGCACAGAGGGGGAAGACACTTGTCCAAGGTGGTGGAGCTGGGATTAGAACCAAGGCAGACTGGATACAGAGCCCAGCCCTAAGCCATTACTGAGGCAGACAGACTATAGGCTGCTGCTTGTACTCAGAATTGGCTCAAAAAACTCTTTGCAAAAGAATGTGCCTGAGACACTATGTGTAATTTTTCATACAGCAAATAGGACTGATTAATTGTCTTCTTTCATATTCTCTTCTCTCAGGCAGGAGTTAATGGTGGAGTAGAGGCTTCTAGAACTCTGTGCTCTTTCCAGTACACTGGGCTGGAACGAGGGAGCTCTGGGTTCCACGCACACACCTGGAAGGCTAGTGCTGTGCCAGCTCCCAGCAATTGTGAAGGGGTGTGCGCTGAGTACACAGGGGCCACGAGGATTGTCTAATCCACTTCAAGGCTGTGAGGACCAAGGACACTGCATCAGGGGCGTGGGCAGTACCTGGCTTCAGAATTGCAGTGCAGATACAGAGACGTCATCAAGCAGAGCCCTGCCTGCTCCACGCCCTTTATTTGACAACATTAGTGAGGCAGGGCAGCCATGCAGTTGCAGTGTGGGTTGTGGCTCTCTACCCGTTGGGCCCAGTAGGCAGGGCCTGAGCTCAAGGAAGGAAGTCTGCCCACCCTGCGCTGGGGAGGCGCTGAAGCCCCCACACCACCACCACTAGTGTGGAGAGCTGTAGAAATGATTTTTTATCCAGCAGAGTTCATTTAGTTTTAATAATGCATATTTGTTTCAGATTATACAGATAAAACATGCTTATTGTAAACATTAAGAAAAATGTAAAAAGTCATCTATGATCCCACAATCCAGAAATAAGAACTGTTAACACTTTGGTGCCTTTTCTCTGAGCCATTTTTCCATGCCTGTATATTTTTACATCACTGGGATTCTAACAGTATATCACGAGTATTTTCCCATTCTGAAAATTCTCCAAACCATGATTTAAAAAATTTTTGCTTCTATAAGACAGCTCACAACATCTTTAACTATTCTCTTCTTATTGAACATTTATTTACATTATTTTCAATCAACCCTATTTCAAAACTGCAGTGGCTATTGGAGCAAGAAGCTCTACAGCCCAGTCATATATAACTGAAAGAATAAATGGATGAATGAGTATGGTCCAGGTGTTTAAGGCTTTGAACATCAAGAGAAGGGCGTTTAGGCCGATGCTGTGGTGGCCAAGGGAGTGGAAGGTCTTGAGCTGGCCATGAGAATGCTCTTTGAACTCTCCCAATGCAGGTCAAAGCCTTGGCCTTCTCAGGAGCTGGTAAAGGGGCACTCCCACCCCCAGGACTCGGGAACAAAGCACCGCAGGAACCCCGGGGAACTTGCCAACCAACCTCCCCTGGTGGTGCAGGACTGAAAGAGGCACTCGCTCTAGTTTTCACAGCATTCAAAGGCAGAACTGTCAAAAGCTGGCCCCCAAATGTTCATATTATGTGGGAGAAAGTCTTGGGGAGAAAATGAGAAAGGAGGAGAATTATGCAATTGAAAACATGTACGAATCCAGACAGAATAATGAAGCACAGACACGAGATTCTGCACTCAATGGAAATTGCATTTTGCCATGTTTTGTGGTTTGAGAAAAAGAGAGAGACTGACTCAGAGAGACAGATGGAGACACATGGGGCAAAGAGAAAGAGAGGGGGGGAAAGAAAAGAGACAAAGATGCAAAGAGAGAGGAAGCAGCAGCCAGATGGAGCTTCTCAAAGGAGAGGAGAGGGAGCAGTGGGGATTGGGGCGAATGGCTTTGTCTTCTCCCTGTCTCCTCTCTCCTGACTTTGCAGCTGGGTCTGCAAAGGGTTACCCTGGCAAGTCCCAGGGCCCAAGCCAGCCCTGACCTGGACAAGAAGGAAACCAGGAGACCTCCACCCTCCGATCTGGGGTCTTGGGATTTTTTTTCTATTTTTAAAAAATATTTTCTCTATTTCCAGTTTTTTAAAAAAACTAACCACTCATGAAATACTACTTAACAATAAAAAGGAACCAACTATTGCTACATGCAACAACCTGAATGAATCTCAAGGGTATCGCGTTGAGCAAAAAAAGTCACTCTCAAAAGGTTACATACTGTATAACTCCATTTTTATGACATTCTAGACATGACAAAATTGTAGAAATGGGAAGATTAGTGATTGCCAGGAGAGAGGGATGGTGGAAAGAAGGTGGGTGGGTGTGACTTTATAGGGTAGCCCAAGGGAGCCTTTGTTGTGATGGAATAGTTTTGTATCTTGATTGCAGGTTACATGAATCCATACATATGGTAAAATGACACAGGCCTATACACATATATTGTACCAACGTCAGTGTCCTGTTTTTGATATGGCACCATGGGGGAAACCAGGTGAGGGGTCATGTGAACCCCTCTGCACTATTTTTGCAACTTTCTGTGAGCCTACAATTATTTTAAAATAAAAGTTACCCAAATAAAGTTACCAAAAAAACAAACAAAAAAAATTACATATTATTCTTCTAATCAGAAAAGCTATCCCAAAATTTTAAGTGCCATACAACTGAAAGTTAAAACAGTCATAACGATAGGTCATTACCTAAAGGTTATAATCCACATAGAAAGCCTTGCTTCAGCAGAAATTCTCTCTGAGAATAGAAAGCTTAAGCAAGCTTAATAGAAAGTTGAACAGAAACCAACTGGAGGATTTGGAGAGAGCGTGGCTAAGAGGGCAATGCACTCTGCCTCTTCCTGGCTGTGTGACTTAGGGCAAGTCACTTCACCTCTCTGGGCAGATTCCTCATTTGTAAAATAGGTTGCTATATAAATTAAAGGGACAGCACTTCTGAAGCACACAGTGCTCAGACTATGAAGTCCCTTCCTTCCTTGAGGTAGCCACCAGCCAAGACAAGTGCACTGGCCCACAAGGATTCTGACTTTTCCTGCTGAGGCCAGGAAGGGAGATTAGCACTGAGAAGGCTCTTAGGATAATACATTATGTGCCACCAATCATGCTGTAAAATCTCTTATATGTTACCAATCATGCTATAAAAGTTTTTGAGCCCTACTACACTTAGGGAAAAGATATCCATTTTTTCCCTGAGAAGGTCTTTCTGAAATTACCTGTTTTGGGATAAATTTAAGGGCATCACAAATTTGATAGCATTGAGAGAAAAATGCTTTGGCTTTAAAACACAAACAATAAAAGTAATTCCATTAGTATTTTTAAATCCTAAAAGATGAAGATAAATCTTACTGCTCTGGTAACTGTAAAACACTGAAGATAATGCAGGTGTTGAAGTGTGATAGCACTAGTAGGTGTGGTCACCTGTTCGGAACTGGTCACACAGATGGGTACACATACGTGGGTGGACTGAGTGGGCCGAGTTCTAGCAAGCAGTGGAGAAGCCCCATATCACCTGGATTCTGAAATCTACTGGGGGAAACACTGAGACCACTAGGTTTGAGTCTAACACTTTTGTTCACAGATGAGACCCCCAAAAGAAGAACAATGTACTCAGCTCTCAGGACCTACCATGGCAGTAGGATACGCTTTCGGAAATATGTCAGTGTGGGGAGTGAGGCTGGTTTTCAGAGTAGCAGTGTAGCTTCTTAGGGCAGTAATAACATTTTAGTGGCACTTTTCAATGTACAGAATGCTTTCGTGGAGTTATTTCCTTTGCTTCTTCCAGAAACCTCCTTCCTGCTTTAGGCCCCCTCCATCCAGGCACCCAGTGGAAGGTCAACCATTCGTCGCTTGAGTTCCCCCAGTGACAGAAGCCCACTCCTTGTTGGACAGCTCCTGTTGTCAGAAAGCTCTCCCTGCCAGCCCGGTGTGATGTCTCTGACCCAGCCAATCGACCCCACACACAGCCTGTCATTCAGCCATTTGAATTCTATTCCTGCACACTTTAAAGATGAAAACATCTTTATGGGTCCCTTGTTGAAATTCAAGTATGGCCATGAACACCTAAAGCCCCACGTCAGTGAAGACCTTTGAGGTGCAGTGTTGGCAGAAAGTCCCATGATGGAATGACTTGGGAGAGTCAAGGTGCAATGAACCAGGAAGCTGGGAGGCCAGGAGGCCCAAATACATTTGGGGAGAAAACAGATGCATCCAGAAGGGCAGACTCCTTCCTTTCTGCCATCTGCAAGCTTGGCTGCTGAAATAGTCCTATCACAGGGAGAATGTCTCCATTCTGGGGAGATTCAAAGGGTCCGGAAATTCTAGTCAAGACAGTACTGTGAATTCATGCTTTGAATCCGACCTTCATGCATTAAACTCACAGCAATGAGAGAAAAAGATCATTTCAAAACAGGAATAGCCGTGCTCAAACCAGGATAAACATCTTTGTGGACCAAGAACACAACAGACACACAAAGGGCGACATAATGTGGAATCTAGGGCTCTGGGGGCAGAAGCAGGGGAGTAGCCAGGAATTTGACTCCTTCGGGCAATGAACCTCAGGGGAGGCCAGGGCCAAGCCTCATGCCGGTTCAGTGACAGGATGTGAAACTCCCAACTGGCACCACAGGATGATAGCCTTGAGTCATCAACATGAAATCTGCTTCTGGACAGGGTCTCAGGAGCCTAGGATGCCTTTGTAGTAGCTTTTACATTCACTACAGCATGTCTAGGTGTGAATTTACTTTTTATATTCATCTGTTCAGCATTGAATATGCACTTTGAATCTGAGCCTTCATGTCTTTAATTCTGAAAAAATTCTCAGCTGTTATTTAATCTTGCTTTTTCTGCATCCCCCCTGTTCTCCTAGAACTCCTATACAGCATCCTGTCAACCTATATTCCATGTTTCTTAATTGTTGGGGGCATAGAAGGCTGGTTATCTCCAGTATCTAGCTTCCCCCTTTTCCTGAGAAATAGAATCTCTGACTTTTTAATTAGGCACATGGCCACTTGGAATAAGGATTACACATCTCAGTCTTCCTTTTAGCTGTATGTGGATATATAACTGAGTTCAGGACAATGGGCATAAGTATGAGTCTTGCATAACTTCCTTGAAATGCCTCTAAAGCAAGGGAGTGTGCTATTCTTTCACCTGTCTTTCTTTCTGCTAGCTGGGAAATACATGAGACAGTAGAAGCTGGTAGAGCCATCTTGGACCATGGGCAGAAGCCACATAGGAGGAGCCTTCAAGAAGTTACCTTAAAGTTCCTAATGCTGGACCACTACTCTATGATGGAGAAATAGAGAAACAGACTGGCATTTTGTTTAAGTCATGGTTACTTTCCTATGTCTTAGTTTGGATTTCTAAAAAGCAGACCCCAAGACAAGAATTTGAATGCAAGTAGTTTATCTGGGAGACAATGCGAGGAAGCACAGCGAAGGAGTGGGGAAATGAGACAGGGAAGGGAGAAAAGCCAATAAAGGATTTGATCATGGGCAAGTTACTACTGGGGGCAACTGAGGTCCTATCGCACTGTGGGACCTGTGGAAGACTATGTGAAACAGGCTTCATAATTTCCCCACCAAAGGTCAAGGAAACTGGTTGAGAGTTTTTCCTGGGGCTGGCTGCCTCCATACTCTGCCTGTCCCTTGTACAAGCTGAGCATGCTCCTACTGCCAGAAAATGCCCTCATGTGGAGATGCAGGAAGCTGTCACCCTACACAGAACTGTCTTCTGATGACGGCAGGGGTCAGGCCAAGGAATGTGGGCCAAGTGGTGATAGTGTCTGCAACCTATCCATTGCATTAGAACCTCACCAACTTCTACACTGCCATTTCCCGTAACTTACCTATTTATCTCTTGATGTATCCTGGGTGAAATCCCCAGTTCTCTCTCTCAGATACTTAATCCTATTTTCTACCATGTCTAATGTAGATTTATTCTGTCTCCTAAGTTTATTTCAATAACTGTATTTCTCATTTCCAATGTTTCTAAATAGTTTTGTTTCCTTTCTGGCTGTTTTTAACTTATAATTTATTATCTTGTTATGGATGACTGTTATTCCTGACTTTATTTGAAGAGTTTAAACATATATTTTGAAGTTGTTTCCAGATACTTCTATCCTTTTACTTTTCTCGGTAGGGGTGTCATTCTTCCAATTATTGATTTTGTTAGCTGTTTTTATCAGCATGAATTTTCCTTGTGTATTTCAGAATATTAGCTTATGGGATTTTCTTAAGTGGGGTTAATTTTTTCCTACATATTCGGCCTGCCTAGTGGTTGGATGTTTTCTCTCCAGGCTCCAGGGGCCCGACCAGAACCAGGTTTATGCTGATGGCTCAGGCTCTCATCCGGTGATGCTGGTGGGGTCTAACATGTTCAGTCACTGAACCTGTGTGGGTATGGCCCTGGTTCATTACACACAGAAGAAAGCTAATTATTCATTTATCAATCCAACTACTATTTATTGAGTGCCTTCTCTGAGCCAGGCCTGTTCTAGAGGTAGGAATACAATGATGACCTACATGAATAGTAAGTATAAATAAGTCTATCATTAACTATCAGTGATTGATGCCCTTAGAGAAAAATGAAGCAGAGTAAGGAAGTAAAAGTGAGGGAGAATGAGGGCTAGAATACCATATGTAAGTTGTTTAGGGAAGGTCTCTCTGTAACATTTGAGTAGAGAACTGAATAAAGAGATACAGTAAGTTATGCACAGATCTAGGAAAAGAGCATCCCAAACAGAGAGAAGAGCAAGTGCCAAGGCCCTGAGGTGAAAGTGGGCTTGTTATGTTCACGAAACAGAGAGAAGGACAGGGATCCAGCAGAGCGAGCAGGGGGAAGGATAAGCGGCTCGTCCAGAGAGGTCTGGGGCCAGATCCTACCTGTGGGGCCTTGGTGCAGCGGCATCCCAGAGCCGACTCAGGCAAGCTCTGGAGCACTTATTGGGCAGTGACGTCATGCTGGAAGCTTGAAATTGGCCTTGGAGGGAGAAGACATACCACAGTTAGTAAATGCTACAAATCAGGGCTCCCCACCCCAGAAAGCCTGTTGTTAAGCATATTGCTGCTTGTAGGAGTGGTGAGAAATTTGTTCTAATTGGAATAGGAGGCCCTCAGAGGGGTGTTGAATTGGGGAATAACTGATGTGGTTTCATTTTAACAAGACCACTGTGGAAAACAGACCCTGGGGGTAGAAGAAGGGAAATAGGGAAATGGATTAGGAAGCAGTGCCGTGGACCCGGTTAAAAGGGATGGGGCTCTGGTCTAGAGCGGTCACAGGGGAGGAAGCTGCTTTAATTCCATGTTCTATTTTCTGGTGTTCCATCCCTTAATATCCTCTTTAGCCTCTCTCGATAGAGTAATTCCACTGACTGGGAGAACACATTTTCCTAGAAAGAGGATAACATTGGAATCAGGGGGCCCAGGTAGAAATCCTGGATCCACTTCTTAATAGTATCGCTTTGGGGAAATTATTTAACCTGAGCCACAGTGCCAGGTGAGTAAAACAGATAATACTTAAAAAGGGCGGCCATGAAGAGTAATGTGTGTGTAATTTCTGTTTATCCTTATTTCCTGGGTCACAGCACCCTTACCCTCAGTCCCCCCAGGGCTCCCCCTCTATAGGTCCATGTCCTAGAAAGAACAAGAATGAAACTGCTGGTCATCGGATTCCCTGGTTGCCTGTGGTCGCTCCTCGTTCCTAAGTGGATCGCTAGTGCCACCTAGTGTCCACTCCAGTTCCTGCAGGCCAGCCTTTCAGGGATTTCTTGATTGTGAATCAGTTCAAGGTTAAAGACTCCTTTGCCAGGTGAGGCCAAGAGCACATTAACTGTCCTCACATTCATTGTCTGACCTGCCAACAAAACCTGTTCTCTGTTGTCCCCCACTCCCTCCTTGCATGTCGGCATTGCCTCCACATCTAGAATGTGGCAGGCAGGACCTGTATCTTCAAAATTCACTCCTATTTCTTGAGTGGATTACTTTGTGTCAGGCACGCTGCTTTAATCCTCAATTTATTCTTAATGCTCATCTGCAGAAATTGAAGCCGATACATATAAAGTGACTCACTTCAGATCGCTGGGTAAGCAACGGAGGTAAGATGACTCCAAGACTCCGCGAGTCCAAGTTTTCTTCCACAAAAGCATCCAGCGCAAGCTGGGCAACTGGAAGATGTTCAGAGCATCATTTTGTTTATTGGTTATTTTAAAGTAGTGAAGCAAAGAACACTGAGCAGGAGTCAGGAGATCCGCATTCAGGTTCAAGGTCTGACATAAAAAACTTGCTGAGTAACCTTGGGCAGATCAATACCCCTTTGTGGTCTTCAGCATCATCATAATTAAAGAAAAGAATGGGACTATGTTGTCCCAAAGTGTCCCTCCAGGACTGATATTTAACAGTTGAGAGGGCTCTAGATGAAAGTCAACATCTGGGGTCGGAAGCTGCTGCAGGGTGAGTCCCAGCTTTGCCATTCAATGGCAGTGAGGTCTTGGGTGAAACACTTATCCTGGTCTCCATTTCCTTGTCTGCAAAGCAAGTATAACGGAAGTGCTCACCTCCCACTAACTCTGAGTTCTCAAGGCCTTAGACAGGGCAGGCCACTCCTGCCAGGAATGGCAATCTCTTCCACATAATAAAAGAGGTACATGCCTGGCTTTCAATAGGTTTGGTATAGTTAAGAATGCAGATACCTGGGCTCTTTGTCCCAGACTTGCCAGTAATTCCTATGTGACCTGCAATGAATCATTTCCCCACCTTGGGCCTTGGTTTCTTTGTCAAGTGATCTAAGAGTCCCTGAGCTCAGGAAATCTATGAATAAATATTTATTGAGTGCATGTGAAATGAATGAATGAGTGAATAAATGACAATCTAATGTTAGTGCCATACCACTTACCCATTAAGAGAATCACTAGTCACGTAGGCAATACTTATCATACACGAAGATGTATGCTGTAACAGATACACCATGCTGGGGGAGCAGAGTGAATGGAGGGAGCCAGAAAGGAAGAAAAGAAAGGTCTTAAGTAGGATGAACAGGACTTGGCCTGGAGGACATTTCAGTCAGAAAAAACAGCATGTAAAAAAACAAGGCTGTCCTAGCACCTAGTCTTCATTTTTTTTCTGCTCCCAGATAAAGTAGCAGCTAGGCCCTGGGGTTAACATAGAGATAAAACAATCTCTTCCTTCTGTGACAGACAACTGATGTTTTTATTTCATTGCCATACTGGAGAAAGTGTCTTCTCTCTCAACCAGAAATATGAAATCATCCAATTTGCAGCTGAGTTAATGCTGAGAATTGAAATGCACTGAATTCTAAAGTTCTGATTCTAAGAAGAATGTTAAATGAGTCTCACTCCCAGGACATGTGACACATTTTAAAATATATTTTATGGAGCCTGAAGCTGTTAGTTGAGACATATGTATAACCTGTGAGTGATACAGTTGCTGTGGGAACCCTTAGATTCTAATGCTTTTACATCCATGATTTCATGATCTTAATTACTTAGACTCCCAGAATCCTAGAACGTTAGTAATAGAAGACCCCTCAGAGACTCAACCTCCACATCTTTCTGATGGAAAAACTCAGACCGACATATGGAAAATGTGCTGTTTAAGATCAAATAGCAAAGCTTTGGCTGGTGTGACTCAGTGGGTTGAGCGCCGGACTGCAAAGCCAAGGGTCGTCAGTTCGATTCCCAGTCAGGGCACATGCCTGGGTTGCAGGTCAGGACCCCAGTAGGGGGCACGCGAGAGGCAAGCACACATTGGTGCTTTCCTCCCTCTTTCTCTCCCTCCCTTCCTCTCTCTCTAAAAAAAAAATAGGCAAAATCTTAAAAAAAAACAAAACACCAAATAGCGAAATCCTTAATTTCTGACACTGGAATGTAAGCCCCTAAAGTTCAAATCCAGTGCTCTTTCTCTGCACTAGGATTACCTACTCCCGAGGGACTATTATAAATTGAAAGTTGGTCTTTTCAAATTGTACACTTCAGTAACAAATGTTCATTTTCAAAATGATTTATTTCCTTTGGATCCAATGGACTTCTTTCAACAAGGTCAATACTAAAAAGTTGCATCAGACGTCAGCCAGGTAGGTGGCTCAGTTGGTTGGAGCATTGTCCCATGCACCAAAATGCTGCGGGTTTGATTCCTGGTCAGGGCACATACCTAGGTTGCGGGTTTGATCCTCATTCCTGGCATTCCAGGAGGCAACTGATGAATATTTCTCTCATTCTCTTCCCCTTCTTCTGTCTCTAAACATATCTTCAGGTGAGGAGTAAAAAAAAAAAAAAAAAAAAAAAAAAACTTGTACCAAACATTAGATTCTTGACCATCTCCTTAGTACTTAGGTGACAGAATCATAAAAGCTCATAGTAGAGAGGGACTTGACAGATTTTTCTGGTTCTACCAAAGAAAGAACTTTCTTAAACATATATAGTGATATATTAATTTCTTCCAAGAGACTTTAATCCCATCACTTGGTCATGATTCCCAGGTTCAGTGAGCAGAATTCTGTTTCTATGTTTATTCTATTCATTAAGGAAAGGGAAGGAAGAAAATGGTACACATTTATTGAGCACCATTTGGATATCAATCACATGTGAGGGGCTTGCATATATTCCCTCATTTGATTTTTAATATACCTCTTTAAAATAGATGTGGTCATCCTAACATAAGGTGGGGGGTGGGGGGGAGAGTTCAGAGTTTTAAAATGTACCCAAGTTCACCCACAGTAAGTGGAAGATTCAAGTCCATGTGTAACTCTTTGGAATGCGGAGAAGCCCTGTCTCTACTGCCTTCTGTCTTTCTTGTAAAGTCCTTTCAGTATGGCTCATTAGTGCTTTCCTTTTAAAATAAAATCCACCTACTTCAATGCTTTGATGATTCTTTAATACCCACTCCAAGTAAACCGTCTGAACTCTCAAGCTCTATATCCAAAATCCTTAATAATCTAGCTCCAACTGGACTTTGCAGGCACATTTCCCTCTACTCTTCAGTGCACCCTAGGTTTTCCATGAGGATGCCTTTCTGTCTGCACATGTTAGACTCGCGGCATGTGTACCCTTCCCCTCTTTCTCTGCCTAAAAAAAATCCTAATTTTCCCTTGAGGTCTCCCCAGATGTTACCTCCTTGGTGAAGCCTTCCCCAGTCTCTATGCCGAATTCATTCCTCTGCTTTCTCCCGGTACACTGTACATACCTCTGCAACAGCTCTTTTGCAGTCATGGTCCTTTGTAGTCCAAATCCTCAAGGACAGGGGTTGTATTTTACTTTACATTCCCAGTGCCTGGCACTTCACGGTGCTCCATAAATATTTATGAAATAGAACTGAGGCTTAATCCTTTTCTAGATGTTAGCCCTTCAGTTATTTGAAGACCTCTCTAAGGCCTTGCCTTATACCATTCTATTATATATTAAATATAATTTATTATATATTATATATTTTACAAACTTATTATGTATAAATATATATTCCATTCTATCCTAGTTATTTCTTCTCTAAGCTAAGTATCCCTAATTCCTTCAGTTGTTTATTGTAAAGTCTGATTTCCAGATTATTATCATCTAGGTCATTTGCTTCTGAATGATAATTTGTAAACATCCCTCTTTTAAAAGATGGCGCCTAGGTCAAAACTTAATAGCCCAGATGAAGTCTGGCTGCAGAAGAACAAAGTGAGAGGACTCCAACTTCTGAGCTGATATAACGTTTCTTTAACCTTTACTATGTGCCAGGAACCTTTGCCTATCTTATTTTTTTCCACTCTTGCAATAATCTGGGAAGGTAGGTGTTATTTCTCCCATCTTATAAATGAGGATACTAGCCATCTGGCACTTTGAATGTAAGTTAACTTAAAGTCACAAGCCCAGAGCACAGAGTGAGCTGATGGATAACTAATACCTTTTAGATCATTTTCACACGAACTGCTGTCAAGTTATTTCTTTCCCAGTTATCAGCTAGTGACTGGCTTAAGGGCAACTGAGGACAAAAAGAATCAGTGCCTTTAGAAGGGTGTAGAACCACAGCACAGAGAAAAGGCGGGTTTGGATTAATGACCAACTTCCTAACAATAACAGCCTTCATCTCGAAAGCTCAGACAGAGCCTGGAATTTTTCAGCCACATAGCTTCCTGGAACTATTTTTATTTGGTATTTTACAAGAGGAACAAGAGTAGAAGTGTCTAAGATAAACAATGAGGTCTGCAGCTCAGCACTCCGCTGCAAAACCTTCACACCATCATAATCTGAGCAGCTAGTCCCGGCAAGGCCCTGGGAGTTCAAGTAGACAATAAGGAGGCTGCCTCTTTGGTCCATGACCTGAGCCTAAGAGGGCCCCTCTGCGCACATTCACTCCATAAATACTACTGAGCACCATTAGGTTCCAGGTATAGTGTAAGGCGCTGGGCATTTAATGAACGCAGAGAGGCTTCCAATCTTCTGGAGCTTACCATCAGGTGGAAGACAGGCACAGAAGCAAAAGCTATGTGCAATGATGACAGAATGTGCCCAGGCTACTTGAAGAGCAAGAGAAGGAGCATTTAACCCATCCTGGGGTAAGGTTGCAAGAGAAGGAGTCAGGGGAAGCTTCCTGGGGAGGGTAATCTTAATAAGTAGGAGTTAACCTGCTGAAGGCAGAAAGAAGAGAAAAAAGAAAAAGTTTCATAGCAGAGTCTCAAATGCAAGAAACAGCATAAGGTTTCTATACAATGTGGGAAGAATTATAAGTAGTTTGGTGTTTAATTAAAGTTCAAGAGGTTGAGAGGTAGACAGGATTATTAAGTGTGTATTGTGTGTTAGGCACTGTGATAAAACCTGCATATACATTATTTCAGGTCATTAACTCACTGTGTGACCTTGAGCAAGTTGCTGCATCTCTCTGGGCCTCACTAGTAAAATGAAGATTAGATGAGTTCCAAGGTTCCATCTAATCTCACCTTTTGGCATAACTGAGTGGGAAGGCTTTCTAATCTACAGTCTGTCTACCATGTTTACAGAAATGCTAGTCAGGTTGATGGAGCATCATGGCTTCCCAAAATTACAGGCAGAGTATTTAAGAGGAAGTGAATTCTACTGGGCTCAAAAACATTTACTAACATTTACCAATGTGTACAGGGTGCAGAAATGATATAGATTAAAATAGCTGTCTGGCAGGGTAGGCCGCCAGACAGTGACAGATAAAGTCACTGGAAAGGGTCAGATAGTGGGCTGTAGGGAGCTCCAAGCTGGGACCCCATAGTTGGCTAGAGGGTTGGAGCAAGGCTTCTTGGAGGAGATAGCATTTGTGATGGACCACAGGATGCAAAAAATGGTGAAGAGGATGAGCAGAGGCATTTCATGAAATGCAAACAGTGAGAGCCTGACAAAGCCAATCCGAAACTATACTTCTGCTCCCCTCATCGCCCCTCCACCCCTGCAAATCCTCTGCTCACCCCACACTACCCACTCTCAAAATTCTTAGCTGACAGCTGAGACTCTCCATAGCTAACTAAGCCTCATTCTCTCTGTCAATAAGATCCATGTCTCTCCCACATGGACCCTTGACTCTAGCCACACAAAACTACTTGCCACTTCTTAAGTGTGCCCTTCAGTTTTCTGTCCCTATCTTACTATGTCTTCTCCATGCAATGCCCCGTTACCCACTCTTCCACTTCCAACTTTCCTACCATTCAAGGTCCATCTAAAATATCTTCTTTATGAAGCCCTTCCTGAATCTCTTCCAAACACAACATTTTGATTGCATTTCCCTTGCAACACAACTTTCTGTCTTGTATTGCAATACTTTTCCTCCTGAGATTGTAAGCTCCTTGAGGGAAAGTGCTACGCCATTTTGGTGTCTCCCCCAAGGGTCTTGCACTGGGAGCACTCAATAACTGACCGGATGGCTAGCTCCTCAGTAAACACATGGACTGTGAGCCAAATGGTCAGAGGGAGAGTCTAAAAGGACCTGCCCTTTGACTATCATTTAAGGAGATCTAGAGTCATTCTGTGATCTTTTGGTTATCCAGCTTCATCCTGCTCAACTCAGATGTGTGCTTTGGTGGTAAGGAACCCACCTCTAGCACCAGCAGTCAGCTCTGTTATCCCACCCTCCTTATTGTTTCTAGGAGGGTCAGGATTCCTGATGAATCAGATCAGAAAATTTCCAACCATTCTGATTCCAATTAGTATACAGACGAAGTCTGGTCAAACTGCACATTTAATGATCATAGGCAGCCTTGAAACAGAAAAGAAGGAAAGGCCAACAACAACAAAAAGGTGTGAAACGGAAAAGATCCAAATCAAAAAGGAGGTTAAAGGTTCTTATGTGTTTCAGTGCCCCCCACCCTGCCGGCACTCCCACTTTCTTTAAGCACCGAAAGACATCTTTTTTTTCCTTCACCAACTCTCCCTTGGGGTCACTGTCTACCAACTAGCATGGTAAAGGTAATATACTGTTCCTTTGATTGTCAGCCCCAGAATAATCACTCCTTCTTGCTTTGCTGTCCTTTATGGAAGTTTCTGCAAGTTTTATTCCTTAATGTAATATAAAAAAGAGCAAGCCCGGGGTTTTTTTTTTCCTTTTTATATCTTTCTTAAAAAAAAAAAAATACATCCTGACTGATTTGCCCATTTTCTTCCTTCTCCATTGCCTCTGTACTTCTTGGCTTCCCCTCATCTATGACCCTTTCCAAGGGTCTGGTCATGGCCCAAATCCACTCTCCATCTGCCTCTTGCTTTTTAAACCCCTTTCATCTCCTCTTTAAAAATTCAAACATTAGCAATTAATGATATCTATGATGTGCTGTGCCCTGGGATACTTAGTGGAATCAAAATGAAGACCTATCCTTAAGAAAACTACAGTCTAACTTAAGATACTACAATGTGATAGATCTCATACAGAGGTATTTACAGCACAGAGGAGGGAGCAATTAATTCTCCCTGAGAAATGTCAGAGAAGTTTTGAACTGGATCTGAAAAAGTACCAGGGCTTTGAAAGAAAATGTGCATACTTTTTAATTTTTTCAGCAGACACATAGGAATATCTCCTTCATTGGAAGCCTGAAGCACTGGAGCTACACTTATAAAAAAGGTTCCTGATCCGAAGAAGCTTTCAGCATAGAAAAGGAATTTTAAAATGTATCCATTCCTAATGAGGGCAGTACAATGCATATTGTGCCATGGAGAGTTACGGTACTGCCATAGTAGTTCTTAGAAAAATGTTTAAAAGAACATTTCTTACTGGGTATAGTAGGCAGAATTCTAAAATGGCCCCTGAGATTCCTGGCCACTGTTGTACGTCTTGTATAATCCCTGAGATACTGACTATGATGAATTTTACTCCTAAGATTAGTTTATGTTATAGGGCACAGTTGCCCTTAAGTAGGGTTTTATCTGGGTTGACCTACTTATAAGTGTTTTAAAAGCTGAGAATTTTTTTTCTCACTGATTGAAAAAGGGGATAATTGAGAGATTCAAAAAGTGAGTGGGATGTGATGTGAGAAATGGTCTTTGTTGAAATGGAAGGAACCACGTTTCCATGCCTGTCTTCATACTTTTACTACATGTGTATATGTGTCCCTAAACAAAATTGGCATTGTTTTGCTCATTTTTAAATGTCGTATGTGGCATCATACTACTTATCTTTTTTATGCAATACATTTCTTTTTTTATTAAGTATACTATATTGATTATGCCATTACAGTTGTCCCATTTTTCCCCTTTGCCCCTCTCTGCCCAGTACCCCATTCCCTCTAGCAATCCCCGCCACCACTTAGTTTATGTCCATGGGTTGTACATACAAGCTCTTTGGCTTCTCCATTTCCTATACTATTCTTAACATTCCCCTGTCTATTTTGTACCTACCAATTATGCTTCTTATTCCTTGTACCTTTTCCCCCCTTCTTCTCCTTCCCCCTCCCTACCGATAACCCTCCATGTGATCTCCATTTCTATGATTCTATCCTTGTTCTGGTTGTTTGCTTAGTTTGTTTTTGGGTTTTGTTTTTTTTTTAGATTCAGTTGTTGATAGTTGTTTGTTATCTTTTTACTGTTCCTAATTTTGATCTTCTTTTTCTTAGATAAATCCCTTTAACATTTCATATAATAAGGGCTTGGTGATAATGAACTCCTTTAGCTTTACCTTCCCTGGGAAGCACCTTATCTGCCCTTCCATTCTAAATGACAGCTTTGCCGGAGAGAGCAATCTTGGATGTGGGTCCTTATTTTTCATCACTTTGAATACTTCTTGCTAGTCCCTTCTTGCCTGCAAGGTTCCTTTTGAGAAATCAGCTGATAGTCTTATGGGAGCTCCTTTGTAGGTAACTGTCTCCTGCTGTCTCGCTGCTTTTAGGACTCTCTCCTTATCTTTAATCTTTGGCAATTTAATTATGATGTGTCTTGGTGTGTTCCTCTTTGGGTCCAACTCGCTTGGGATTCTCTGAGCTTCCTGGACATGTATGTCTATTTTCTTCATCAAATTGGGGAAGTTTTCACTTCATTACTTTTTCAAATAAGTTTTCAATTTCTTAATTTTCCTCTTCCCCTGCTGGCACCCTTATGATTTGGATCTTGGTACATTTAAAGTTGTCTCAGAGATTCCTAAGCCTCTCCTCTTTTTTTAAAATTGTTTCTTTCTACTCTGGGCGAACATTTATTTCTTCCCTTTGTTCCAAATCGTTGATTTGAATCCTGGCTTCCTTTCCTTCACTGTTGGTTCCATGTACATTTTTCTTTATTTCACTTTGTATAGCCTTTGCTTCTTCCTTTATTTTGTGGCTGTACTCAATCATTTCTCTGAGCATCCTGATCACCAGTGTTTTGAACTCTGCATCTGATAGGTTGGCTATCTCCATGTCGTTTAGTTCTTTGTCTGGAGTTTTGGTCTGTTCTTTCATTTGGGCCATATTTCTTTGTCTTCTCAATTTGGCAGCCTCCTTGTGTTTCCGTGTATTAGGTAGAGCTGCTTTGACTCCCTGAGTTGGTGCAGCTATTACATTGTAAAGGGCAGAGCCTTGGGTATTCACCAGGGCTGTGCAACCTGCTTTGCTGCTTTGTGGCACTGTATATGGGGAAGGGGTCAGAGAGAGCTGCATATACAATGCTGCTTGCTTGGTTGCCTTGCCACTGCTGCCTCACCGCATCCTCTGCACTCTGGTTCCCCACCTCCGCCCCTCCTACCCATCTGGATGAATGTTGTTTCTTTAAATCCTTGGTTGTTAGACTCCCATGCAGTTTGATTTTCTGGCAGTTCTGATTGTTTTTTGTTTTTAGATTGACTGTTATCCTTTTTATGGTTGTGTGAAGAGGTGAAGCACGTCTACCTATGCCTCCACCTTGGCCAGACATCCCGCAATGTGTTTCTAAGATATTTTCATGTTATTATATGTGGTTCTAGATTAGGAGTTAGCAAATTTTTTTGTGACTGGCCAGAGAGAAAATATTATAGGCTTTGCAGGCCATAAGGCCCATTGTAGCACAAAAAACAGCCATAGAAACCCTGATTGGATTCCAATAAACGTTTATAGTTATGTGCCACATAATGACATTTTGATCAACAAGGGATGAAATATATGACAGTGGTCCCATATGATGATCTTGAAGCTAAAAACATCCTATCACCTAGTGACTTTGTAGCTGTCGGAACATCGTAGTACAACGCATTACTCAAGTGTTAGTGGTGATCCTGGTGTAAACAAACCTACTGGGCTGCCAGTCATATAAAAACATAGTTTATACAAGTACGTGCAATACATACTTGATAATAATAACGATGTTATTGGTTTATGTATTTACTATACTATACTTTGTATTGTCATTTTAGAATGTACTCTTGCTGCTTATAAAAAATGTTTGCTATAAAACAATACGCCATGTAACGCCAGTGGCAGCCCTCATAAATCTCGTTTACCCCATCTCTTGATTGCATCATTTTCTCTTATGCTTCATTTACTCTCATGTTGTTTTCAAGATTAATATAAAATATTTTCATCTGCTATGGATATTATTTTGTTAATGTGAATGGAACAGATAACTCAGCATTTTGGGGGAACTCCTCTTCAAAGGCAGTTTTTAGGACAGCAGAGATGCTGATACAGTTGTTTTCCTTCTCAATGCCTGAAGAGCCCTAGAGGTATGTGAAGGATACCCTGGGCTGGGTAGCCTTTGAGGACCTCTCCCAGTATTCCCACACTCACTTACTATTATTGGCAGCCTCTTCCTTTCCTCTCATTTGCCTCCCTGACTTGAATGGTTCTCAGAAAATGGGCAATTAGAAGAAGTAACAATGTGCTGGGGTCAGAAAGAGTGGCAGCATCCACAGCAAACATGGGCAAAACCCTCACTACATAGGATGGAGTGGAAATAAAAGAATAAAAAACACACTTTAGTGCTTACCTGTCAGGCAGTGAGGCGACACTAAATTAGGGGAAAAAACAAACAAACCAAACAGTCTTATGGGTCTTGCTTTGCTGTTTACCAGCCTTGCACTTTCCTGTTTCTTTCTGTCTGCCTGGAATTCCTGTGCCTTCTGAACTCACCCCTCAAGGCCTGACTTGGACCTTGAAAGGTCTTTCTGAAATGTAAATCTGATTTGTTACTCCCCTGCTTCAAACTTCAATAGCTTCTTATTGTCATAGCAGTCATTCAGAAACCTTTTGGTCTCAGGACCACTTTACATTCTTAAAAATTATTGAGGACCCCGAAGAGCTTTTTTATGGGCACTTGGTTTCTTCTATCAATATTTACCGTATTAGAAATTAAAACTGAGAAATTTCTAAAACCTAAATAAAAATGTACAATAATAAATCAATTATATGTTAATATAAATGCACTTTAATGAAAATATCTATGTTTGATAAAACAAGCTATTAATAAGTAGAGTGTGCCTTACATTTGTGTAAATCTCTTTAGAGCCTGACTTTTAAAAAGGCAGCTGGATTCTACAACCTGTTTCTGAATTTAACCTGTTGCAATATCTTAACTCCTATATTCTGTGGAAAACCTCACTTAAACTAGTGAGAGACTGAGAGTGAAAAGAGCACATGTTTAACATTGTTATAAAAATAATTTTGACCTCACTAACCCCTGAAAGGAATTCAGGGACACCCAAGGTCCCAGGAGCACACTACGAAAACCATTGCCTGCAAAATAAATTTTAAGTTAGACATACAATGGCATTCAATGGCATTCTAGACACATAAGGACCTCCACATTCTGGCTTCCTTTTCCCTGACTTCAGCAGTATCATCACCATATCCACACATCTCCTATACTCCCACCACAGCAGTCATACCAGCCAACCAACCTTACATGGTACCATGTCTTCATGCCTTTGCACATATGCCTTTTTCTGCCTGAAATTAGCTTCCCCTTGTGTTACCAAACCCAACCAGTAGTGGGGGGTGGGGGGGTCCTGCCACTTGCTGTCTACCAGGCAAATCTCCAAAGACGTAGTTTGGTGGAAAAGAAAGGAATTTTTTACTTAAATGGCAAGTTTCTGCCTAAAATACCTGGGTAACAAAAGTAAGGGGAAAGAAAAAGTCAGAGTATGACATCAAAAATAGCCTCATTACAACTACCACATAGGTTCAAGAGCTGAAAATAACTCAAGAACAAAAATCTGTTCACAGTGCTGTTATCACCAAGGTCTTTGGAAATAATGGCTAGTTTCTACCTCAAAGCCTGTTCCCTCTAAGACACCCAAAGAAAAATCACCCTGTCACTCTCTGCCAGCTCAGTTCAGGGTTGCACCAGGAGCCTCTTCTTCCACCCAAAAGTATCAAACATTGGTGCCTTAGCTGGCCTCCAGTCACAGTCCAGCTTCAGACATCTTTCAGAGTCTGTGCTCCCAGGCTTCTGCTCACAGGCTCCAATACTCACAGGCCTGCACTGGTCACTGTTGGCAGGCTTGCTGGGGACTGTGGACAGCATGCCTGCTGCCTACTCCACCGCTGCTGGGGGTGGGGGAGAATCGATTGCCTTTTTGCCCCCGACCCCACTGAAAAGTCCTCTCCCAGAATTCCACCTGTGTGTCAAAGCCAGTGGGAGTGCCTAGCCTTCCAACCAATGAGGGCCAGTGTTGGCCATGTTTGCCTTTGCGCCCTTTCCAGCCATGTTTAGCAAGGGGGCAAAACCTCCAGTCACACGTGGGCACTTGCAGACTCCTTCAAGAGCTAAACTGAATGTGTTTGACTCTGGATTGCCTCTTTTGACCCACTCTACCGGAGGCGACCACTCCCTGCGGGAAGGGCACAGGCATGAAGTCAGTGACACTGGAGATGAACCTCCACTCATGTACTGGCCTGGTGACTTGGACGAGTAGCTTCACCTCCCTGAGCTTCAATTTTTGCTAAAAAAGGGCCAATCTGGTGTGAAAGTAGCAGTTAACCAGAGGAGTGTAGCAAGAATGCTAATGGGCACCAAAGGAATGACCCTGTGTACTTGCTGAATGTGTGAACCCGTGAAGGACCGGGCGAGCTTATACTTTTTACCTACTAGATCCCCGCACTGCTCTGTGGGCTTTACAAATATTAACTTATTTGTTCCTCACACCATCCATCTGAATTAGGTGCTATCACACTTGAGATGAGGGCCCTGGGGTATGGGTGTGAGGTTTCACACCCAGGTCATCCATCCTGCGGCTGGCCACCAGCCACCAAGGCGGGGAGCAGCCGCTCTTTGCCCGAGGCGACGCCCCGCGTCAGCCAGCCTCGGAGGCTGAGATCTGACCGTTCTTGGGTCCGCCACCTCCCTCATGGGCCCACGCGTGGCCTCGGGACCAGTGACACGCGGCGGTGGGATTCGAACCCGAGTTCCTGAGCTCTCTTCAGGGCTGGGTAAACCCAGCCCTGAGAAGCCGCGCGGAGAGCCGGGCAGGGGGCGGAACCGTGCCCCCCGGGCGGAAGACGGGAGGCGCCCCACGCCAGCGAGGCTCAGCCGCTCCACGGCGCCCTCACCATACCGCCCCGCCCCTGTCCCCCACCGCCCCCGCGCGCGCGAGCCTAACGGCGGAGGCGCACGCCACCTCGCGGCGCTGGGGGCAGGGGCGGGGCCGGGAGCTGCCGGCCCGCCCCCCGCCCCCCCCCCCGGCGAGGCTCCCCCCCGCCCCTCCCATGCCCCGGCCCCCGTCGCGACCTCCTGGATCGAGCCCCCGTCGGCTCGCCCGCCCGCCGCCCTCCGAGCCGTCCCCGTCCGCCCCCTTCTGGCGTCCTCTCTCGCTCCCTACGCAGGGGAAACATGGCGGCGGGGAGGGAGTGAGCCGCCCCGCGCTGCCCCGCGTCCGCAGGTAAGCGCCCGGGCGGCCGTCGCCACCGGCCCGGACAGCCCTCTCCCCGAGGAGTCCGAGTGACCAGGGGCAGCCGCGGCCGCGGCGGTGGCGGCGGGAGCTGCCAGCCCTGCTCCCCCGCCCCTCCGGACCCGGTCGTCTGTGTCTGTCGGGGTCTGTCGGCCTGTCCGTGGTACAGGCGCAGCCGCGGCCCTTCCCCACCTTGTCAGCTCGGCCCGGAGCCCGGGTGACCCGCTCTGCATCCGCGGCCGGGTCGGCGGGGGTCAGCGTCCGGCCGGCGGCCTGACGCGGTGGGGGCACCCCAAGGGCCCCGGCACGGGGAACCCAAGGACGAGGGGACCGTTGGAGGGTCGGCATCGCGGAGCGGCGGGTTGCGGGAGCCGCTGTGTCCAGGCCGGCGGGGCCGGGGTCGGCCTGGGAGGTCTGGCTTTGAGGCGAGGGCGGACAGCCAGAGGGGTTGTCAGTCTGAGCGCGGGTCTTTTGGCCTGCAGGAGCTGAGGGAAGCCTGCGGGTCCAGGTCCCAGTTCGGGGCAGGGGACGGGGGTCGGCGGACGGCAGGGCCCAACCGAGGGTCCACGGTGCGAGGGGTCCGGCGCTGTCAGCAGCGGTCTTCCGAACTGGCTCCAAGCGGCGAGAGCTGCGCCCGGGCAACTCACGTGTGCCGCTGGGAACGGGCAGGGAGCGTAGGTTTCATACCTGAGACCGTGGGGTGAGGGTGGGGGCGCTGCCAGGAGGGCTGGACACGTGGGCAAAGCTATGGGCCAGCCCCGCGAGGAATGAAAAAGGGTTTCCAGGAGATGGCTTAATCCCAGGACATTTCCAGACTGGCAGGGAATTTAAAAGTCATGCAGGGTCCGTTTCTCCTGTCCCATGCCAAAGAAGCTTTGAAAGTCTCAAATTCTACCCTGGTAATTTGACCAACCTGTGTGAACACCTCACCCGGGGAACTAACCTTTTCCCAAGGAAACTCATTCCGTTCCTGGACACCTTTGGTTCTTAGAAATATATATACTTTTGTTGTTTTTGAAAGAAAGAGCTGCTTCCTATTCTTCCTAGTTCTTTTTCCTTGTGGCTCTCTTTTAAGATACCTAAAGATAATAATAATATCCTTGGAGTCTTCTCTTTACTAATTCCAGTTCTTTCACTTGGTTATTGTATGTTGTGGTTCTCTGATCCCTCCTCTGAATGAGCTCTAGTTTTCCAATATCCCCTTAAAAGGAGAGCTTCTGGATGTAAGAAACTAATAAGTTTCTCCGAGAAGCTCCTTGGTCCCAAGGGTTGACCTGCTTAAATAAAAAGTACTCTAGTCCCTTCCTCATTTCTGTGCTGTTTTGATCTTTAAAAAAAAAAAAGAAAAGAAAAAAGGTCTAGTACTGTTTGTTCAAACAAATGAAAAGAGATCCTATTTTGTGGAAATTTTTGGATTTCCCCTCATTTTATAAGTGTCTATAAACACTTTATCAAATGAGCTAATGTATATCAAACTGTTGCAATGCACTGTGCAAATAAGAAGAGTTTATTATTTTTACTCTGAAAAAGGATTGAGACCCAGTTTGGTGCCAAACTGCAATTTAATATTTAGTTGGAAAGGCAAATGCTTTATTATACTGAACTCTATGCTCTATTTCTAACTGCCAGCAGAAGGCCCAAAATTACTATGAAAAAGAATATTTTTTTGTGAGTCACCAGCATTATTTTTTACTGGCTTTTTCATCACTTAGCCTTGGTATGTGGGGTTAAGTTTTTTAAAAGGGTCTTTTTCGGAGGTCCTGAGCCCCTGCATAAGCAACTGTGTTGGTTAGTAATTTTTTAAGTTCAGAAGAACTGTGGTGGTCTTGTAGATAAAATGCCAACTTCTTGTATCTGGGACCCTGTTCTGATTCTAAGCAAAACTTCACTGTTTTTATAACATAGACAAGCACATACCAGCAGTGAGATTGGTTCTCTATCCTTGTTCTTATGTCTTCATTTTTTAAGTTGTTCAGTGGTTTTAAAGTTTGTAGTACACATATCAAGTTTTGATTTCTGGTATGTAAGTTGGATAAAAATGTATGTAACATCATTCTGTACAGAATTGTATAGACCAGAAAAGGCTCTGGTTCCTTTCTTTCAAAGGACTTGGAGTTAGTAGTAGGAAATCCTGAAAACTGAGAAAGAACTGGTGTGAATATCCCATTGAAAATTTAAGTTCAACATTTTCTAACCTTTACATTTATATATCTACTATGTGTTAGGCACTATGCCATGTACTGTGTTTAGCTGGATATACAAAGGTGAATAAGATACATTTTCAATCTTTGTGCAGCCATGTAAACTAAATGCTAAAATAGGACATCTCAGAATAAGAGATAAGAGCTATGCATACAATGCTTCAAGGTTAGGGCTAGCCTAGGACTAGCCTAGGACTTTAGGGAAAGCGTTGGAGAGAGATGACACCTGACCCAAATCTTAAATGGTAAGTAGGAGTAAGTCATGCAAAGAGGAGTAAAAAGTGTGTTTCAAACACAGAAACTGGCTTGAGGAAAGTCATCAATGCAAGAAAAAGAATAGCTTGCATGGCGAATCAAAAGCAGTTTGGGACTGCCTGAAATTAGCTGCCCCTTGAAAACTTTTTCAAGTCACTGAAAGGTTTTTGTCAGACATGGCTGAATAACATTTTTCATTGTGGTCAAAGGAATGAGGAGAAAGAAATAAAGGCTTTATGATTGATGGGCTATGCCAATGAGAGGGCGAAGAGTCCTGTATGATGCTCAGGTTTTTGGATTGGGTGACTAAGGGGATAGTGGTGACAGTAACTGATACAAGAAACTGGATGATGAGTTCAGTTTTAGAATTGAAGACATTGTGATTTTTTGAGTTAGGTCAATGAGCAAATGTGGTGGAAGTAAGTTAGAAAAAGAGGAGGTTATGGTCAGAAAATAGAATATCGGGAGTTAAATTGTCTGATGTGGAGCTGTTTATAGGTTTCTCTGTGTGAGTAGCTGATATACAGCAGAAGTGAAGGTCAGTGAAGCTGAGTATGACAAGGGACTGTGAGGCTCTTTTATTGAATGAATCTTCTTCTGTGTGGATGATGAAGTGATTTAGAATGCTAGAATATAGGGAAGAGAAAATACACTGTGACCCAGGTGCAGTGAATATAGGGGATTAATCAGGGGTGGGGGGGTCGAGGGTGGTAGATAACAGATGAGGAGAAGGATTGAGAGTGATATAGCCAGATGGCACAAACCTCAAAGGAGGATGAGTTTTTAAACGAGAGTGAAAAGTAGTGGTTTTTGACTTTTCTTTCCTGGAAGCAGGCTTCTGATCTCTTAATCTTTATTCAGGACTCATATTAATCATTCTGTTTGTCCTGAAGAGTCTGTTCGTAGTCTTGGAAAGTAGGAGGGCAAATATCCTGTATCAAATCATTCCCGCTAATACTTAATGACAAAGGCAGTGGAGGTTTTTTCCTGATGATTAGTGGTTAGGTGGGAAACAATCAGATCTATCTAGGCTGTGTCACTTACTGGCCTTTAGGACTGTAAGCAAATTGTTTCACCTCTGTGACTTTCAGTGTTCTTATCTGTAAAAAATAAATATCTATTTCATAGGGTGTCACAAAGATTATATAAAATAGTGCATGGGTATACAGATATACATATACATATACATATACATATACATATACATATACATATACATATGAAAAGCAATTGGTGCCTCATAGATGCAAAGTGAATGTTAGTTCTCTCCCAACTACCTTTAAGGAACTTCACCTCCCCTGGCAGAAATGAAGTTTTTTCATGCTTAACCTAAATTATAAGGCAATAAGTATTCTATATGAGGTAAAAGCAAAGTGGTATAGGAATCGAGAGGAGGGAGCCATGATTCTTAACATTTGGAAACAGGATTAGATGTCACACTTAAGATGAATTTCATTTGGGCCTTGGAAAACAAATTTCAATAGATTATATAATTTAGGTGAAGATACAAAGTAGGGAAAGTATAAGATACATTTGTTAAAAAATGGTAGTTGCCACAGGTTTAAGTATTGTATTTGTGTAAGTCGGTAGTGAGAAATGTGGCCAGGAAGATCATATTAAAGATCTGAAACTATGGACTTTGGACTTGATTCTAGATATACTAGGGAGGTATAGATTGTATATCCTCTCTCACAACCTCAGTTTCCTATCTGTAAAATTAATAAGCATTAATTCAGAAACTTTGGGTTTGTGTTTGAAGCAAACCAAGTAAGAAATTTCACATTTGGAAATAAGTTCCTATGTAGGCCAATTTTAGGTTTTAAAAAATAAATAGTAAGATTTGTTTTGTAGTTGTAGTTTAGTCTTTGCATTAACCTTGTTTGGTAGATAGGCTTAGTAGAGTTAAGAAACATACAAAATGCTCTGGCCAGTGTGGCTCAGTTGATTGGAGTGTTGTCC